>BGZK01000025.1:0-600000 GCA_005406025.1 Eumeta japonica
TTTTGCCTCAACCCTCAATCCCTTAATTGCGGTAAACCTAACAATAACTGAATTAGCATATTCAATTCTCGCGCGCAGGCAATTATCGTTTTCATTTACAAAATGGCCAAGTGTGTAATGAAGAAACTTATTTCTTTGTAGTCAGGTTAAGTCAGTATTGACCCTTTATTTTTTAGGTGCTAAAATAAATAGATAACAATTACTAAGGAATTTATTTTGTTTTATTTAAATTGAAATGGTTCAAAGAATTTTCTAAAAAAATTAAATTTATAACCTAATAAACGGAATAAACAAAATATAATTAATAACACAATAATAATTCATTAAAGGGACGAGTTTATTTATACGTTGAGCGATGTATTATGATAGCCGAACCCAGCCATGATTCGGGTCAGCTATTTTGTAAAATAAATCTGAAGAAAGTATTTTCTAAACCTTTCTAATAATGTACAGAATATAATTTCATAGACTTATCTAGTTAGTGACATACGTGTCTGTATGTGACACACAGACTAATAATGATATTTATAGTTATCGAATTATGCTTCAGTTATTTTGACATATAGATATATGTCTACACATGTACATATATACAATATTAACTATCTAACCAAAAATTTATATCTTATATATGTAAACAATAATTAAAGTGGATGATGTATCCTACGTTCCTATAAGACTATGATATCATTGTTAGATGAAAATATTCACATATATGTGCAATTTATGACCGTGGATAAATGTGATTTCCGTCTTAATGTACTAAATCCAGCAACTTATTTTCACAAAACATTCATAAGTTATAGCCTATCAACTTTCCTATATGACATCTTCTAATCTGAGAAAACTGTAAATTAATGTACAGTAGCTTCTGAGATTAGCCTGAACAAACCCAAACACAGGCGGTGGGGGGCTTACATTTACAAAATACAGTGATAAGCAAAGGGGTAAATACGCATCTAGTGTTATATTGAAAAATTAAAAAATAAATCAAAATATTTTTATTTCATTGGTCATAATATAACACATGAAATACGTCATAACATTTACAGGTTTTTAATTATTTCCACTTTTTTTAATCACCACTCGTTCATTAGACAGTTATCCGTCGAGAAGAACGAGCAAGAGACTTGAGGATAACTTTTTTTAAACCTATTATGTAGAAATACAATCACATATACAACTATTGCAGAAAAACACCTGTAGAAAGTTAACCTCAATATGTCCATTTTTTCTCTAAATATTCAGAGATTGTATAATATTATGGAGTGTTTGCACAAAAGGGTATACGATATGCATGCATGAATACACTTTATATGAAAACATGTATATACTTTGATTCATATTCATTTATATTTATTTGATAAAATATATTACATGATAAAACTCTGAAACATTAAGCGATTGATATCAATAGCAATCAAATCTAACATCATACACATCAAGAGCTTATCTTATTTTCGTTAAAAATAGAACATCTATACATCGGTAAGGAAAGAAAAATACAAGAATTCAGTATAATATGCGCAGTATGTTTTAATGGAAAGGCAACGTAACGACTTCACTTTTTGTTAACACTCTTTTTTGCTCCCCATCTAATTTTCGTACCGCAAGCTGTATATGAAAATGGATTCTTAAGAAGCAAACTTCAAAAATATACGGTTGTCACTGAAAAAAATGAGAATTTTTCCTCCAAATATTCCTTCTTGAGATGCAATTTATATTCTTTTTTTTATTTGGAAAATTGACCAAGTATGAAAAGTTTATTCCATCCACCAAAATTTTGATTGTGGAATTTCTATACGATGTAAATTTTGACTTTAAAAACTTCACTTTAAATGTGAAACTTCATGTTGAAAAAGAACATTTCCTGGGCGAATTGAGATCAGGCCTGGTATTAATCAGTGTAACAATAACATTTTATTACAAATTTGTGTTGAATACGTCAAAATTTTGTACAAACTTTTATTTAAATTTTTGCTGAGACATTTCAGATGATATTCTTACATAAAACTTGAGCAGTAAGTACTATTCTGCAAAAACATTTCCCCTGCCCAGCGCATAAATTAGGGTATAATCTCTTACAACAATCCGAAGTGTAGCAACAAGTGTTCCATAATGTCGTTAATGTAAGCAACAAATGATAACTTGTTTCTTCATCAATTCGCTAATCATGACGGTCTACCCGCAGTATGAATCATAACTCTCATTTATCTAGCGGTTCTTTCTTTCTCACAATGAAAGAAAGAGATTATTAACAATCTGCATAACGATGTTAACACGCTCTCGTTGCAAATTAAAATTTATTTACCACCGATCCGCCCGCGATTTTCACGTACGACGTTTTGTGAATTAAAACAACTCCATTGTACACACCCAATGTCCCAAAAAGGTGGCGCCTACACAAAAGCGAGTAAAATGAGTCCGTCCGCGTGAGGACCCGCGCAGCTAAAAATATAACTCAATTTTCATACGTACACGCCTGCAAAAATAATGAGGTACACCCCCCGCCGGCGGGGGCGGGGTCCGTTTTCCCTTACAATAGTTGCGGCGCGACCGTCCTTATTCTTTAGTCGAAATAAAACAGGTAGGCGCTTTGTGTTATTCCGCCCGACATGAATGCTTGCTTAAGATGAATTTTCAACGCGAACGGAGACTGTTTAGCTTTGTTGTGGGGAGAATAGTTTTTAAAGTGTACCAGTTTTGACAATTGGGCAGGTGCGCAAACGAAGGTGGTGGCTTGCTGAAACGTGTGTTAGCATTCTGGTATTTATTTTAATTTGTAATAGTTTGTTACTATATACTAATCTACATTAGTATACAGTAATAGATTAAATGTAATTGGTCGAAAATTTTTGCGCTTGAATACTTACAATTAATGTTATTAGTTTTTCGTTATTCTTCCCTATTTTCTTTATTTGTAACATAAAAATAGACATTAGTGTATTTTGTATATCACCTTCACACACCTTACGATGCCCGGTATGGACGTTCATGACACACGAAAGACAGCCCTTTAAATGGAAAGGCACCCCTAGAAATAAAATTGAAGAAATTTTTTTTTACAGCTGAAAAAAAGTCTCTAAAAGCAAATGAAAATATGGATTATCCTGTAATGAGTAATAACCGCACAGGAATGTTTGTTACGTCATAGGAGTGCTTTCCCTCATCACCCACCATTCCATAAGACACATACTATTTTCTTCACATCATACTTGTGCAAGCAATCACCTGATGGAAGTTTATTTCAGAATTTCAATGTAGAGAATTGCCCGTTAAATATATTATGGTGGACCATTAATCATCAACATAATCGTGCTTAAATTTAAGATATAAGGCGAGTGTTATGGCAGAATGATTTAACGGCTGGTATTGAATAGAACAATTCTTCGGATCGTTATTTCCCCCTAAATTCGATAAAATATGCAATAAATTAGAATCTCTTCGTGAGGACTAGAAGTTGGTAGTTAATCGGATACCATTTGAGTAGTAACGATACTAGTAACTCTGCACTGTATTCGGATAAATGTAAGGAATTCATTATAAAACCCATGTAACTTAAACAAATGTAAGAAAACGTTATTCTTCACGCGACCTCACCAGTTCATTGTAAAGTAGCAGAAAAGTTTGGAAAGAAGATTTGAAAAAAGTGAGCGCTTTAATTTCATTAATGCTGTTTGTTTTAGTATTTTAAACTGAACATTGGTCAACATATCCACACTTAATATTTCGCTTTTAGCCCTAATTATACAAAAATTAACAATATAATCAATAAGTCACATACTTCGAACTATGTCACATACGACTATCGTAGAGGAAACTTAGGAAAAAAATAAAATTTGTAAAATGGTTCCGAGAGCCACACTTTAGAAAAGGGAACGGCCCAACCAAAGGAAGGTTCAATAAGACAGATTACAACGTCCTCGTACTCTCATTAGAAAACCGAAGTTTAGAATAATGAAAAAAAATCACAACTTTACACAGAAATAAGTGCAACTGTAGGTCGTTCGAACTTTCTCGGAAAGCCCTTACAAACGGCAGTGAAGCAGATCTCCAAGTACTCGTAGAACCTTTGCTAGAACGAAAAGAGCCAAATTAGCAGTAGTGCAAGAAGCTACTAAAAGGTTTTTGTCGTCTTAGAGACCATGGAAGGTTTTGTAAGGTGAGTGTGCTTAAGAGAAGATATATGTCGCTTATAATTCAACTCTTCGGATTCTATCTGGTTTTGATCAACCAGTTCATAAAAGAGCTCGCCAAGCTCCCATGGCCCTTCAACAATCTTGCAACTTCATGTAGACATTTTTTTCAAAGTGTAGGCAAACATTAATAATGTTGCAACCGATAAAAATTAAATACACAAAAGAAACTGATAAAATAAAACATCTCTGGAAAGTTCGAACAACTCCTGAAAGCCATTAAAATCCTCTAATCGATTGAGAGCAAACCCTAAAACTACGAATATACGTAAGCACGGCATAAAGTTAAAGCTAAGAAGATGAAGATCAGTGTTGACAAAATGCAGGAGCCATATAACCAAAAGTCATACTAAGCTCAAAGTATTCAATTAAACTTTGCAAAACACAGGTCAAAATCATAGCAAACGACCTCCAGATCTAAAAATGGGATTCAAACTCTCAGTCAGAATGACACAGTATGTTCTAAATATTAACTTTGATTCAGACATTATGAGTTCATCAAAAGACCAAAACAATGTAAACATCCGCTACAGATGACGCTCAAAAATTGGCTCGAATTCAGTTTGGTACTCAAAGAGTTGCCTGCACTATATATATATATATATATATATATATATATATATATATATATATATATCTCATTGAGATCGCCTACTTTTAAGTGAGATTATAGTGGCAACCTCTATTATCGCTTCTGTTATAATGTATGCAATGTCTTGACGTAGAGCATAGTAAACAATACTGCAAAAGAAGTCGACAAGTCTGCTGTGAGGACGACCACACGGATCCTATTATCCGGCTCTGAAAAATGTAAAGTCCTCAAAATGCTATTAACTGCGTATTATCTGGTCATAACATGTTGTTTTTTTAAGCAGTTTGCAGCGCTCGAACTAAGCGGAAAATTATGCCGTGTGAAAAAGTACCGTAATTTAGCAATGGGTTCCTTGACTACCCAAAACCGTATACACATAGCCGCACATCTTTACTGTTCATCTATAGGTAACAATGACTTTGATTCAAGAATTAGTTTAAGAACCTATATGGGTAGCATTGGCAAACCGCGACAGTACCTCGGGTGTAAAGTCTATCGGGTGGTTCCATGAATGAAAGTTAATTCTGCACAATGGTGTTGATATTAAATTAATTGCTCAACGACGAAAACATCACAATTATTTTGGTCATTTTTGAGAAATGCAAAATTAATCTTGGTCAGTATTTTTTCCCAAGACCACATAGATTCTTCTAAAAAGATAAATCTACAAGCTTATACGTCGACCACTGAAATATGTCTGCTCAAAGCTCAGGATGAATAAAATTATTTCGAGGAGATGATGTTTACACATGAAGTATACACTCCATACACAGTAGAGCAACGAATGATGCATACGATAAGGAACCATGCGACTATTTTAACATGAAGGGACACTTTTTATATCTGCCCTTATTCTCAATATTCTAAGAAGCGGTATTGTCATCGCATTGAGCAATAAGGAGGATGAAAAAAAAAACATGCTAGAATTTATTATTTTGAGTCTCAGTCCAAAGTCCTAGAAGTAACATCCTGGGTAATGTTATGGATGACACAGAAGGGCGCCTATTTTAAATAGATTCAATTTGTTTACAACAACTCAATAACCATTGAAGTATAATTCAATTATTTCAAACAATGCGTACATAGTTTCAAACGAAAAACTTATTTGTTTTCGGGACCCTAAAAAATCGCCTTTCAGAAGACTATTAAATTTTTCTGAAGGCATTTGAAGACACTAAGGTAGATATGTGCATGGTAAGAAAAAGGTAATATACATACAGACATAACAAATCGCATCATTTTTTTGTCCCTTTGCTGGTGTGTGATTTAAAAGAAATTAATTATTCAAGTAAGTATAAAAGAAATTTAAGAATGGTAATAAATTGAAAAAAAAATGATGAATAATTTATTTATAATACAACTATAAATATAAATTAATTTATCCCATGTAGAAAAACAGTTACAGATTAAGAATATTTTACAATTCATATAGTCCACACGACTAACAAAATACGTTGATAGTCGATAAATATTAATCACAATGAACTGTACTAGTTGTCCTTTGTGTATTTACATAGGAATGTATTTTTAAGTCAAGATATACGTCGTACAACTATAAACTACAGCAAAATGTAAAAAGCACTAAAATATTTTAATTTTTAAGGTCATTTATTTTTATTGTACCGTAGATAAATCTTGGCGTGATACTTCGTGAAACGTCTTCTTCACGATTTCTATGTCTAACACCGTAAACAACGCCTACATCTTTGGTAATTACCTTCTTTTCGTGCTATTCTTACAATAGCCTTCCACATTTTATTATAGTCGGAATATATTAATATTCCGACAGTACATCCTTATTAAACTCCAGTCGGTTAAGTAATTTCTGCTTAAATCTCTAAAAAAATACCAAACATGGCGAACCTTACTCAATCCAGTGCGTAGGTAGGGCAGCGTGCACGCGTCGGCCGGCCTCTCCTATCACATTTGCATAACGCTCTCACCGTTCCCTCACAAAGGATGCTCGCTTCTTCCTCGTTGGCGGATTAAGCGAAATTATGCACGAATAAAGTTTTTTCAACGCTCGAATCTCCCGCGAACAGTGCGACATTAAATCGCTTTCCATTTTAAAACCAAACGTACAGAATTAAATCCTGTATGAACGGTAAGTTCAGCTTGCGCCTTTAGGTTTTTTTTATGATTTTGTGAGTTTTTGGTTTTAGCGTTGGACATCCATACACTGACTGTAATACTGTACCATGGGGCTAGGCCCAGAATAACTATTTCTCAAGCCTGACTACAAAAAAAAAGAGGAAGTCGAACTATTGAATATAATAAATACAATTAAACCAAAAAAAAAGAAAACAGGTTAGGCCGTGAGAGCAAACGACAAATTATTTAGAATAATAATGGGTGATGAGTGAACGTGATAGATGATAAAGAAATCAAAATAAAAATAAGAGTACATATGAATAATCGAAATTTTATTTTTTTATGTAAAATTTATACGTTAATAGTAGCAACAAGACAAGGGGGGGTATAAGGGTGATCTATTATGTTGGTTCTTTCGTTCTACGTGGTTTGGCTTTTATGATAGGCGCAACACCTTTGCCTTTTTCCGGCAATTTTCTATTAAGAAATGAATAGTGAAGCAAATTTAGCAACCACAAGTACTGTTGGACATTGGTCCAAGAAGAAATTAGGCTTTACAGAACCCCTGTTTACGTTTTTAGAACTTGCTAAAAGAAGCCGAACCTCGTAAAACCTTGATCACGTTTTTCTGAACTTATTCAATTATTTTCTACTCTTTTCGCTCTTCCTCCTCTGATGTTATTTATTTAAATTTGGCAAAAGATTAAAAATGAATGTGAAAAAAATTAATGTCTAAAAAAACATGTCGCTTACAAAAAGATCCAATTCTAAGAAATTTATTTTATATAAATACAGAAAAGGTGAATAAATAAGCGACAGATTAATAATGAATAGAAATGGATATAATACAGAAATAAAGTGGAATATACATTATGTACAACATTATAACCAACACGCTTCGTCACTTTAAAAACTCCTAAAATATTAAAAACATTAATTTTTTCTTTAACGAAGAATGTCTAAAAGAAAAAAACAAACGTTATTATATTATTTATCAAACCAGTCTCTACTCACGGCTACTATATGGACAGAAAATCTTCATCGATATTTTGACCTGTAATGACACGTCAGTAGTAAATCTGAACCTCATTCCGCTACCAATACCGATCTTAATCCTATCTCTATATTTACTATCTACCTTTCCCACTTGTTCTATTTCTTGCTTTCTCTTTCATATTTTCTTCGTTCCCTCCATCAATACTCCCTTATCACCATCTCTACTGAAATCAGTTGGTTGATTGCTCTAGATTCTGCGCCATATAAAATATACATCATTAAATTTTCAAACTAGAAATATGTAAAATGTTGTTTATATTATCGTCCAATCTAAATCACAAGGGCTATATATTCCAAAATAGCCAGGCAGTTGTTAAATTTTCAACGAGTTGGCATATGTATAAAACGTAAGTAACAAAATTTGAAATTAATTACAAGATTTAATTAATGTTTCTACAGTCAGAAAACAAACATTACAAAATTAAAAAAAAACAATTCAGGCCAAGTATTTATACGCTCAATATTTATCAATATCAATTATAAACGTATTAATTGAAAGTAAACAACGATTCAATGTTATTGCCAAGTGTAAAGACTTTTGGAAACGGTACTATACGGTTTGAAATTCCTTTTCATAATTTATTTTACATTTATTTATTAGTAGTAATTACCTGCAACTTCACGCGAATAGATATAGAATAAACAATTTCATAGCAATAATAATCTAAAAGTCACGTTTATTTCCAAAAATAATGGATAGAGACTATAGATTTTTACATGGTGCGATCTTTTATATCTTTCTTGCTTTATCCATCAATCTTTTCATGCAAGATCATGGAATTCCGATGCTTAAATTGTAGTTTTTTTTTAATATACCACCAATTCGTTCGGTCTGCATAGAATTTTCTAGAAAGACCGATTTTTCAACCACACACATACCCTCCATAGATTTGTTTTGTCAGTCTACTTTCATTCATCTTTTCCAGGTGGCCAAACCACCACAACATATCTTTTTCGAATTCAGTCAATACAATCTCCCTTCAAACCACTCCGCTCTTTGACATCACTGTTCCTACATGTATTTTTCGGAGACACACCCCAAACAGGGATAACTTCTACACCACATTGTTTTTACTTTCATTTTTCTTCTGTTATACCTAAATTTCACTATCATATATAAGCGTAGAGAGCAGGATTATTTATAATTGCAAGCAAGGCTCCTTTCACATTATTTCCCGCATTCACACTCCTTTAAATATGTTTATCATCTTTACTATCACTTATATATATATGTATATATATATGAATTGTTTCGTGTTTTATATCAGTACCGTACGCTTTATTTCTATGTTTACCCTAAATCCAACTGCGATCCCTATTCTGATTTGTGTTTCCTTATCGATCGTCTCCCCTTATTCAGTTCCCTTTCCAAAACAAATTAAAGAGTGGTAGAGTAACTTCATCCAATGAATGACAATTTCGGTGACTCACTCACCTCGATTACAATAACTCATTATATTGTAAAATTATAAAACTCACCTCCATCAAATATTAGTTTTATATCCAAGAGGCTAGCAACACACTGGTGACTCCTCTGGAACTGTGAGTGTCCATGGGCGACAATGACCGAACTTGCAAACCATCGGTAATTAGGTACTTACCGGTTTGTTCGTAAACTTGTTTCTTCCTTTAAAATACTACAAAATAATACGATACAACAGGTCGATAATCAACTAAACTTAGCAAATACAAATTTTTACATTCAGTCACATGACAATATAATTGCAACAAAGATCGGCCTACATAGCCAAGCGCATTTGAAAATATGTTATAGATGTGCATTGAACAAACATTTATGAATGTCTATATCCGAATAAATCGAGACAAAGTGCCAGTTTAAAACAGAAAACATATCTGTGCGTGTTTCTTTAATAAACATAGAACAAACGGTACATACATGAATGGAGTCGATTCACGTACATGAGTCAAACTGGAAGTCCTTAGAAATTCAAAAACTGAGCCAAATAGCAAGTTATTTTTACTATATATTTCCCTTGAGATCAATTAATCGCTGCATTCGATGGAACTACTGAGAGAAATACCCACTCTCGTTTAGGGGTCGCTTTGGCGGCCTTTTCATATGGAGCCACTACTTCCACTTTGCTCGAAGCCGTTTCTCTTATTTCAGAAAGTAAATTAAAGCCGAGGTTGCATGGCGAATGAGCCAGTATTTCTATATTTAGCATCTCCAAATTGTTAATTATTTTTCTAGCAGTCGTGAGGCGTTGTCTTAATGGAGGAGAATCCTAATGCAAGGTCGCTTTTCCTAAACTTTTCCCAAAACTAGAGGCAAACAGTTGTTACTGTACCAGTTTACAGTATCTGCTTTTGATATTCTAAAATAATTGTTGCATAATGATCTCTCATTCTAAAGATAGAGGCCACCATCTTTTTTCCAACACTACGACCTAGTTTTACTTTAGTAGGCAATTCTTGAAAGGAAAACCCACTAAGCAGACCGTCTTTTGGTTTCGGGATCGTAACATTAAGTCTATCTTTCGTCACCTGCAATCATATCTTACACAGCATTTGAGTCACCACCGGCATATTTTTGCATAATTTGGCAGCTCCACTTAATATAATAGAGTTTTTGAGCATCGGTCAAAGTATGAAGTATCCGTCGAATACAAGCCTTCCTGACCGCTAAATAATCATTAAAGGTTTCGTGCACTTGACTCATACCGTTGCCTAAGCTTATCAGAATCTGTTGTTAGTCACTATTTTGTCAGTATCTATCAGAGCCGTCTCTATCTGATCAGTCTCTATCACAGCACTGTCGTTGTCTTCGGTCATTGTCATACAACGACGTCCCTCACGCAGACAGTAAGTTAGATCAGTGCGACCACATTTGACTAGTTAAAGCAGTTATAAACAGTAGCAAGGAATGGAGTTTTGTTAGGAAAAGCCGATGGTAGTAATTCTATAGTTATAGTTATAATTCTTAGGTCTGTTATAATTGTCTTGTTGGTTTAAATGTCAATGAAAGTGATAGAAAATCATTATACGAAAATTTTCTCGCATTATATTCATGTCGACGTTAGATAACAATATCCTTTTTACCGCCAATTCGTAAAAACAAATGACAGAGGAATACAATATACATAATAAGGTGGGCAAAGAGTTCTAGTTCTAAGATTTAAATATGTTTTATTATATAAATATTTTAAATGTGACCTGTTTATTGTTCTCATATAAGTTCATAGTTAACATTATTAATTTTATGTTTCAAATCAGATCTTTAAATTTATCTTTTATTAGAAATGACCTAAGAAATTTGCATAGTTGCATAAATACATAATTAATTGACATTTTCAGTACAGTAATCTCAAATTCCATCTGAATAAAGTTTTGGATAAAATCTCTACCTATGTCGTAAGTCAATGCAACAAATAATTTTTATATATTCTAAAAAATATCAACTTTGAAATTTGAGTAATGAATGTTTTAAATACGGGAATGCATTTCAATCATTTTGTGAAATTTGTTTAAATATAACAGTTAATTTGTTATATTCACATGAAATTAATGAATACTTACGGAATTCAGAAATTTTTACAAAAACATGTACTACAAATTACACTTTTTTATACTATATCTATTTAAATAATTATCCATTAGTGTCTGTACGAATTCTCATACGTCTATACTAGTTTTGAAAACAAATTTTCCAATCCGCATCAAACACCTCTTTAACTGCCTTCTTATAGTACCTACTATGCAGGCAATACATCTTCCGGCCATGAAAACTGTTTTCCCTTCTTAAGTTGATTATTTTATTTTTGGAAATATAACAATTTTACATTCTGCCGAATCGGGAGTGTAAGCAGGATGACCTACAAATTTGATTGGTGTGCTTTTCAGAAAACTGGACAGTACACCGGTCAAAACAAGGGGCTTTTCTTTTGTTTTGAATGCCGAGAGTGAGCGAACGCGTTGTCGGAGCAAATCATTTGCCCGCGGAGACCGGTTTTACGTTGTTTGCTGCTCAGATCAGTAAACACTTCTGGTGGATTTTTGTAACGTACCTTTTAGCAAGGATGTCTTTTCATTCTGTAAGGTTGTATCGACACCAGATAATCGGCCAAAGAAAAAAAAATTGCCATCAAAATATTACTTGCAATTTCTCAAAATTTTACTCGCTTTAGTAGGCCTTGGTTCATTTTGAAACAGCAATATGGCCTACCGACGCTTTATATCTGAATGATACTGATAAATCCACATTCATAGCTGGTTATGGTACTATAGATGCATGGAGACGAGCTTATTTTAAAATTTTCTACCACGTCACGGCTTTACTGTACCTGAACCTCAGTCTGCATTAATTTGGGTTTTACCCAGAGCACACAGTGGTCCAATCTTCATTGTATACTAATCCTATTCGTATTTAACTTGCATATTTGTATATTTTCTTCAGTTAATTCTTTTACCGCAAGCACATATTCTCTTGTAACAGTCGTCACAAGTTCACCACTTCCTTCTTCGTCCGTCAAAATTCCTTGACCGCGCATAAATTTGGTGAACCAATGGTTAGCAGCTTTAGAAGACACCATTCGAAGTCCTTCAAACAATTCTTCTATTTTTAATCACATTTAAAATTGTGCAAAATCATTCTATGAAAATTTTCTCTTTGTATATAAATTTTGTGGTGAGACAGATTTTTTAATTTTAGTATGAACAAGGTATCAAATAAAATTAAAATTAAGATGGTTCATATTTTTTTCTTAAATAACCGAGATTGATAATTACATTCCTCTTTCTAAAAAATTATTTCTCGCAAAATGTTAGCACCGCCCGTCTCGTATTGTTGACGTATCCCGTATGCGATGTTCGTTATTTCAACATGCGATGAGAATTGCACTGTATTAATATTTGCTCTCTTAAATCCTACCAGCAATCTGAAAATAAGCATTTAGTATTTTCTTCTGTCAGCTTAATTCTCGTGAATTACTTTCGTTAAACCTCTATATTTAAAATATTTCATTCTCTTAGTCGATTCGATTTGTTTGTGTAATCAACCCCATAAAACGAGTAAACCAGCGACGGTCGCCGATGTTCGAATGGAACCGAATCGAAAACAAATGAAGGCCGTTATCGAGGAGGTTGCTTGAAAAACTTTATTTTTCATAGAGGACACACGGCGTCCGGGCTGAAGGGGACGCTGTGCGCTAGTGCGCCAGCTAAAATCGATATGGCACCGCGCGCGGCAGGGGCAGGACGGTTATATTTAAACCGCCCGCCGATACTAAGTCGGCTATAACATTATGCTAGACCGGAGAAACACTTCGATCTCCTGTCTATTACTAAGTAGTTCATTTTTAGAGTGTCATTTTACAAATTGTACTCTATTATTCTTGGGTACGCTAAGATACTAAAAAACGGCTCGAGTTTGGAAAAATAAAATCTATTATAGCAAGTGTATTAGTGGTAGTTAATGATAAATGTTTTTGTATAAGAAAAAAATCACTATATCGGTAACTTTGATATTCATTGGTAATAACATTCTAAATTATGTAGTGTTAAAGGTAATGCAATTTTGTAAGATACATTTTTCTAATTACCAATCGAAATCCGGCCACAGTTGATTTTTTTGATCTTTCATTATTAGGTAAGTTTCGTCTAATTATTATGATACTAAATATAAATAAATAATTATATTTATCACAAAATTTTTAGTTGAATACAAACCTAGTAATAAGTGATTAGAAATTGTAGTGTATAAATTTAAACACATACCGACAAAATTATACTTACCAAATAATCACAACGATATGCATAAAAGAAACAAACTACATCCTATTATTTTTTAGTCTAAAGTCAGAAATTTCGTAGAATGTTTAGTTTCATTCAGCGAATCAAGGTGTCTAAGCTTTTAATTTTTATTTAATATAACGAGAGAAGTTATTATTTAAGAAGTTACAAGGTGTCTGACGACCATACAGACAGGCGAAGACTCGTTTTTGTTGATGTTGTTTTTTCGTACCTTTGATGTGGTGGTGTCCGACGAACTTGACGAAATCATCTCCAAACAATTTTGTAATGCGTTTCGTTTACTTTGCATCCGTCAAAGGGAACACTTTCAAGTTACGGCCGGTGTCAACGTTTAACTTTTTAAAGCAAATCGAACTAGAGACGGAACGCGAGAAGTCGGACTTGAATTATTCCAGTTCGACTCGGGGAGGGGCGAGCTTTTTTCCACTCCGAGCCCTCTTTGAATATAATTACGGAGTCCGAAACGGCACGGGACACCATTTGAAGGTGTGTTTGCGTAGGGCGAGGGTCCGGCGTCTTGTAATTAGTCGGCGTGTTTGCGCCGCCCGGCGAACGGCCGCGGTGCTGTGTACCCGCCGGCGACTTTGGCTTACGGATTTTGTGTGTTAAAATAAATGAAGGTTTTTACAACTCTTCACAAGATGGCGGCGAAATATAACACAGTTTCCTACAAAAGAAAATTCAATTGCTGATATGAGAAAAATTTTGAAACAATAAGTTATTAATAGACTGAAAACTGATTTCGTTTCGACTGTAATACCGTAGATGTATATTTTGTGTTTAATTTCTCATTGAGATATAAAATCTGCACAAGGAAAATTGTTAAGATTACAAATTGCATAAAAACTCATCATAATTTTGATTGCAGAAAAGGAATTGTAAATAACTAACTCGTGTTCGACGTTCTGCTCTCATGAATAGAGAATCTTCTTCGATATTTTGATGTTTAATGAAATCTCGATTCTACGTCTGATCCTTATTCCACTACATCCCGATCTTGATTCTAGTACCGAATTGAATCCTGTTTCCTTTCGCTTTACTTTTCCTTCACCCCGCAATATCCACTTCCATATCCAATTGAAGGAACACTTAAATGTAAAATTCAGTAGTACATTAATTTGATGTGAGATTATAGTTAGCCACATACAAGGGCCCTTAAATTGTATAACTACGACTACATTGAATAATATTGATATTTCTCTACTACTATTTTTAACAAAACAGACGTTTATTTGGTGCGTAAACGCAGAAAAAATTACAAATTACTGTAAAAATCACATCGAAATCCATTACGCAGTTAATAAAAATTAAAAACTCTTCCAACACTTCCTTATAAACTCACTTTCAAGTAAAAGTCACTTTTAAAACTAATTTTGCGAAACACATGCTCCCTTTAATGGTGTATAGCCCTAAAAGCTGTTAAAATGAAGACGTGGAACGCAGAAAATATTTTAAATGTGACTTTTTGTGAAAAGTTAGCTTAATAGAAGATATGGAAAAGTTTAAGTTAGGTGAGATTCACAAATCGACACCTGATTCGAACAATACCATAACTACTTTTTGCCATTAAAGCAGCCGAACAAGAATATTAAACTTTGCATGATACTCGTTATTTTTATTATTACCTTTTAAATAAAATTTATTATTTTTTTTTATTTATTTCGCAAGGTACACAAAACCGATAACAATCATTGGATTGTTAGTTGACATAAGAATTTCGTATTAGTGACAGGATTGTGATCCTAACTATGTGCACACAGCGTGCTGTTCAGACAAAGATTAAATAAATAATATATACACAAAATATAAAGCAATATAAAGCAAAGATAATGATTGATACATGTTATTACTAGACGTAAAAATTATAAACATAGTGACAATTTTCATACCAATGATAATGAACAGCGATATAGTGATATGGTCGTTGTGTGTGTAGCTTACTAAGATGGCATGTTTTTAATTTGGCATGAGTTATAATCCGCAAAATTAAGCAATTTTTAAAGGAATGCAATGGCAAATTACTATTACTATTACATGTTTCCGGTAATTTGGCTGTATCCAGATAAACCTCATTGAAACCTCTTATTACCATTAAGTGATTTGAAAATATTGTTCTAAAACACTGTAATATTAAAATAATAAACATATTTACTTTAAAGCTTTATTGAAACGACATTAATTAAATTGGTAAATCAAATTTAGGTTTTTTTTTTGTAAAAAAGTCATTGTATTCTAATGATATTTTACAAATAATTGTAATGTATCATTGTCGTTATTAGTATTATCATTACTACTTTCGTAATTGGAAAAATTCTAATAAAAATATTTCTATGTCAGTCAGGGATAGATTCGGAGCTATGTAATTCGTTTAAATCCTTATATTTTACAATTCATATGTAACAATCTCTCTTAAGCTGGTTTAAATTGTATATCTTATTAACAATCCTTGTTGTAGAAGTATTTGTAAGAACGGTATCAACAGACACTACTCTCTTAAATTTGTTCTTTTTTTGATCGTCTTTTGGATGCAAATTCTTTACGTATTTTTAAAAAATGTTTCTGAGTAATAGTTATAACACTTTTTCCCCTCATAAAGACGTCTATGCGTTATTTTTAAGCCTTTAGTCTGTGACCGTTTCAAGTTAACATCGACTTCATCTTTGCTCTAGTTAAGTACAATTTTTAGTGAAATACCTGTAAGTCTAATATTTTTTTTTTGCTCTACTGCTTTGACTAAATAAGGCTTTTCAGTGTTTGCCGGATAATTCATCAGGGTAATCCGTTGCTGGGCAATGTCAATGGTCTCGTTCTTTTTCTATCGTTCTATTAAGGGACACATTGAATCTCCTTCAGGCTGGGAATACCCTGATTCGAAATAATTATGCATTTCTTGTATGCGTAGGTCTAAATTAAAAAATACGATGCGATTACCGCAACAATCTGAATAAAAACTGAAATCAGTGTTTCTCTTTTATTAAATACGTCCAGTTGGATCTAGATTCTGTATTTGGTTTTATAAGTTTTGAGGTACCTTTTGTACAAATTTATTTAAATATTCCAATTATTTATTGTAATCATCCATGTCAAAGAAAAATAATTGTTACTATACAGTTCGTTAAGTACAAGAAACGATATCCTTACAGTTTGCTAAGTACAAAAAAAAATGTAACATTAATTATCGTTTTCTAAGGTCTTGTTTTAGACATTTAATTATATTAACTGAGAACAAGGAAAATGGAACGTTTTTACTGTTTATTGTTATTTAATATTTTTGTATGTCCTTGAAATGTTACTACTGAATACATTTTTTTACATCCAAATGATCTGTTATCTACAGTTATAGTGAATAAAAAAGTTATTTTAAAATTCGTTAATGATTTTGATAAAAATATTTTTAAAATATAGAAAATTGTGCATTCTATTGGAAATAAAATTACATTGAAAACATGGTAAATAAATAGTCCAAGAAAATAAAACTTGAAATCGAAATTTGAGATAAATACTTGAATTTTTGATATAAATCACTTTGAAAGATGTAAAAACAAATTGAGTAAGTTTTTTTTTTTAAATTACCCCCGAGAAGCGATGAATAAAAAAACTTTTTTCAAATTTGGTGTTCTACAACTTTCATTCTTAGTTGTTTTCTAGTGCTTACCGTTTTCCGAGAATTGGAAAAACAAGGTTTTTTTTTTCATTACTTCTCGAGGGTGATTTTAAAAAAAACTTACACAGTTCGTTGTAATATCTTGCAAAGTAGCTTATATCAAAAATTCAAGTTTTTATCTCAAATTTCGATTTCAAGATCTATATTCTTGGACTGTAATGTTTATCATCTTCTTCGAATCAAGTGTCGGAAATAGAATACAGAAATAGCGACCTCGTTTAATGATATTTATAGATTGCTCGTAGAATAAGTTATAGAAACGTATAACCTAATTGAGATCTCAAAATCAAATCTCTTGTGATATAATGATAAACATTACATACATTAATGATAATGTTTGTAGTATAACTTTTAGAACGGGTCAAAATGACTTATTTATTAAAAAAGGCTATTTATTCTTACTCCATCTTTCTAACCATGTATAATGGTTATATGAAAATGAAAATTCTAATAAAACTCGTGGACCCATGAAACTAATGTATATACGCACCCGAAAATCATTAAATATTCATTAAATTCAGAAAAGTCAATCATTATTCTCAGAGGGATGCCATCATGCACGGAGGGTCAACCTCTTTCATCTTGAACAGCCTTTCGTCCACTAAGTGTAATTAAATGGATTCCACTCAAGAGAGGGTCCCTTTAATAAAATAATATACACGTGCTGCGGATCGTTGCGTAATTTAAATTTATATCAAACTTCGTTAACGTCAGAATAACCTCGTAAACAGTAGCAGCATTTGTATGACGGTGAAATCCTATATAGACTGTTGTATGTCAATATTTTGCGATTTTATATATAAGATATACAAAATTTACACTTATGCAAAATGTTTGTCAAAATACATACAATTATATTTATATATATATATATATAAATATAATTTATTTATATATATATATATATATACATTTATAACCTATATATACACATAAATGTAAATATAATTGTATGTATTTTGACAAACATTTTGCTTAAGTGTAAATTTTGTATATCTTAAATCATAAATGTGTATATATATATATAATATATATCAATTTTATCTTCCATTATTTTGTTTTGTTTATTTTATTTACTTCTGATAAAATTTTATTTATTTCTATTCTCGCCTTATAAAAATCGAGCAATTTTTTGAACTTAAAATTTTTACATATTACTCATAATGTACTTATAGACTTATATAAACGCACGAATGACAAGAAAAAACATTTGTTCTAATATAATATATATATATATATATATATATATATATATATATATATATATATATATATATATATATATATATTTCTAAAATTGAACGACCGTCATGAGGCGTGCACTTCTGGATTTTCCAAAATTTTTTTCAAACTAAATTAGTGAACTAATATTCTTAAGAAATGTCATTTGTAAAGAGGCTTTCCCGTGCTAATTGCGTAATAAATAACTCATGAACAATATGCTTTAAAACAAAAAAAAAATGCCCACCTCGTTTCATTAGCTACAATCATATATTATAGATGAGCGAGTACTTTTTATCTTTCAAAGAAAACCACCTAGCGTGATATTATCTTACGACAAATCAATTGACTACGATCGACTCACAGAATCAAAGAGTTATAATGTAGAGTTAAAAAAAAAAAACACGATTACATTTTAATTAATTATTATGACGTCGCTTAAGCAAAAAAAATTGGTTTGTAGCATATTTCATTAAAAAGAAAGTAGGAAAATGTTAAAATTGATTCGTCATTTCAAAGTTCAGCCGTAAACATCTAAATATGAGACTTCACTGTCAGGCGCCAGCACAGCAGCTATACTTTTTAATCCATTTAGAAACATGCCTCGTAGTCGATAAATAAGTTTTGAAGTTATGATGCCATTAAGCAACTATTTCAGTAAATTGCTTACGAACAATAAGCTCTTAAATAATTACGATAATCAAAGTTATGACGAATGCGTTGATTGGCAAGTTTCAAAGCGAATGAATGTAGGGTCAGCGACGTAAAAGTATGCGTATGCATGTATTGCATAGAATATTGTTTTCTGTTTTTTACTCTGCGCATAGTGAGTTTTGGAAGATTTACTGCTTATATATGATTTCATAGCAATTGATTGTAAGCCGTGGCCGAACGGTGCCTATAGAGGTGAATTAGTGATGTGCAATCGAGACGAAAGTCATTAAAACTCGCACAACAGAAGGTGTGCGGCAAGTGAGAGAAAGAACGATGAACGATGCAATACGACGGATGCCATGGTGCGTTGCATCCCCGCTCAGGGTCAAGGCAGGTTACGAGGCTGATAAATACAAAGAAGGGGTGAATTTACGCTCGTGAGTAACTCAGGTACATAGGCGTTCAGATATGCGACAAAAACAATCTCTATACCTTTCATTTATTAAATCATTTATATTTTTCAAAACAATTAATAAGGCCGATTACAAGAGAATAATATAGCTTGATATTACAAAACCTATACCTAGTATTAAAACGCAATGCAATAAACACAAGGTGTCTAGAAGCACCAATATGCTTGATCAATATGTCAATTATAATGTACCTAATTAGCATACGAATTTGGATGGAGCGTGAACGGAAGGAAGGTTTGCCCAAAAAATGTTTACAATTGTACATTTCGGAAGTGCAAGAAAATAATTCACTGCATATTTCGTGTAGTTTCATCTGAGTGTGCTTAAAATGAAATGAAATGAAAGTCGCTTTAAAGTCGATTCAGTACAAAGCTGATTACAAAAAATTTCATTTTGTAACGACAGAGTATTGTTCTATTCTCGAGAGATATTAATCGTTACCGAGAGGTATCTTTAGGAATTTGTACGTGAAAAATGAGGAAAATTGAATTTTATTACTTTTTTTTTTTGAGTAGAAAATGGACGTTTCGCAAGTAATAATGTTTTCGCTTTATTATAGAAAGGGACTCAATTCTACTATATAATAATGATATAAATTCACGCCTATTTCCCAGAAGGGTAGGCAAAGATTCAGATTTCCATATGGTACGATCTTTGCGAATCTCTCTTGCATAACAGACATCCATCAATCTCGGATGTGATTTTTTTTATTAAGTTTATTTTTTCAGCATTAAGCATTAGGCATAAGCACTATATACTTATACTATGTATATAAACGTAATAATACCCGAAGCAATCTCAATGGAAAAAATAACATTTAGATATTTATATGAGTTTAGTGTTAATATTATTTAAAAAAATGGTCGATATGTTAATAATTAGTATTTAATTCTTTACAAAGTTTATGATTCGATTAATGACGAATATTTTAGGCGGTTTTCAGCAGCAACTGCTGTTAATTACCTATCGTAAACGTTCAGGCACATGTGTTTATGAAATTTTTGATATATCTATTGCATTCAGTAACTATACCATACGTTTTACTACGCATTACAGGCAACTACACTCGGAAAGACCTACATATTATGTGGAACTATTCAGAAGCGAAATGTTCTATTTGTGACGTAAGCAATAACTGAGACCGTATCTTTCGGAATTTCCATAAGGCACAGACAACACGATATCCAACTTCCGACATGAACGCGATCGCGAGCACCCATTATTCGAGATACATCGATGTCGAGTAAACTTCGACGAGACGCGGAAGCCGACGTCGATCGGAGTCGGAGTTGAAAACGCGCGCTACAGTCGCACGACCGAAAAATCGATGGTTCTGTACGATCAACGGTTTCCATTTTACAGTTTTTTGCAATGTCCTAGAGAAGAAACATCCATCGAATTTATTACGAAGTTCGGCCTCAATAACGGGATGGGCGTCACATCAGAAATCCTCTACCATCGACGCGGAGCACGTTTCCGACAAAGACAAACGACATTAAAATGTCAATGGCTCCGCGTCTCGCTGGAGCTAGCTCGACTTGTTTACATTTAAAAAAATCACCATTTTGTATTTAAATTTTAACATGAAATAAGACTAAAATCGAATTTATGGAATGATTATTTGCACTATGAAAGACTGTTTAACGCATTATATAAATAATAATTATTGTTTTGTTGATATCGATAACGAAAAACTTGTAACTACTTTTCGTGGCGGTTTATGATTTTATTTAAGTATGAACAAAGGGCCTAGCATGCCGCCCTTGACAAGAATATCCTATGGGATTGTCTATTTCATTCCTTACTTAGCATGAGAAGGATAGATCAATAGAGGGATTATATGTATATAGAGCTTTTTCCAAAGCATCATGCTAGGCCCGCATGAAACTTTCGTACCATTAGAACCCTTTACAGATATTCAGAATATTACATTTATCGATGATTTATGTAAGTTGACTAAACGTAATGATTAAAAGTGAAATCAAAATTAAATGCTATATCTTTCTTACAAAACAGAAGTTAGCATTATGCTATTATGGTATTAGTGCCTTCTCTGCCGTATTACCAACTTTAAAAAATCATTACTTAGGTATCTTTATAGTTATAAAAAATGCTTTCACTATATTATTATACTTAAATAAAAAAAGCTTCAAAAGCAACAATATAAAAAATTAGTAAAGTACCCAATCGCCAAGTTATTTGTATAGAATTGGAGGAATACGTGATGTGTTGCGTGTATGCACCGTCAATTCTGACTATTCTATAATTGACAAACAGCCTTTAGGTGGCATTAAGCCAGAGTGGAGCGCTAAAGGACTTAAGTCTAAAATAAATAAAAAAAGATGGGTGGTCTTAGTATTGGGGTGATTAAATTTGACACAATTATAGAGAATGCTATGAACCTACTGAATTATTAAATTGAAATAAATTGGTGAGCGGTAATTTAAATTAATAGTGGCCGAGAAATTCACGCCTGTTTCATGAAACAATATTCTTATAGAAGTCATTTAATTTAATTGAATTAGTGTGTTGATATAAATATTTTTTAAGCCGATTTGGTGGAAACAATTCTTTGACCTCAAATCATTACCATATCTAGAAAAAAAAATATCAAATATTCCAGTAACATTTATTTTGTATTACAATAAATAGAACAAAAAGGATTATACAAAAAAAAATCTACAGTCGTATAGGCTAAACTATAATTAAGTTCTCAAGTTCAAATCAGTGTTAATTCTTGATAAAGCTTCTTAAAATATGAGCGTTATCTCGTTGGATTCGGAATGACGTCTAAAAATGTGTTAATAGGATTTTACAACACAAAAAACTGCAAAAGTTATTAACTATTCAAGATGGAAAAATAAAGACATTCGGGTTTTCGCCATTGATTCAGTAAATATTAATAATTAAAAACAAAACAAGATTCTTCAACAAAAGGGAAATTTACAATCTAAAAGTCTCAACTACGTCGCGTGGAGCCCTACTTTCAGCGTTAAGTTAAAGTTGTAAATGTATAATGAGATAGAGTTCCGGGAGTTGGGATATTTTTATTGGAAATTTTAAAATTTCCTCCTTTTAAGAATCGTTTTCGACGTACAACAAGTTGATGTTAATTTAGAAAGTGGAAATTTTACAATGAACTTATTTAATGAAACTGCGTTTGTTAGGCATTTTAAATGCGAAAATGTGGCTATTCCTATAATTGTTACATTTTGACAACTAAACTTCGCTAAACCGATCGAAAAAAGTGTCAGGAAATGCATAAATTACATCTTCAATCACAAAAGTTACTAGGTTTTGTGTTAAGTCATATAATTTCTATGCGTAAATATGAAAAAAATACTGAAAAACGGGTGACCATGCAGTCCAACTCTAAAGCTGCCTGCTATGATAATTATCGATGTATCTTTGAGCTTCTTGAGTTGTCAATACTGTTTCAGATCTTAAGCTTTTAAGCTAAAAAGTTCAAAAATCGGGTGACCCCGAAAGCTATTCGTGAAAATTGTTACTATTTTCGAGCTCAAAGTGGTCAAAAATAAAGGTACAGTAGATTATTAAACTCATCGGGCTCAAAAGATCGACTTTAGTGCTTTTTCAAGCTTTTCGAGCTCAAAAATGTAGTTTTAATATGTTCTAAGTTCTTCGAGTACCACAACCAAAATGTAT
This sequence comes from Eumeta japonica, assembly GCA_005406025.1. Taxonomy (NCBI): domain Eukaryota; kingdom Metazoa; phylum Arthropoda; class Insecta; order Lepidoptera; family Psychidae; genus Eumeta; species Eumeta japonica. Next base: position 23,383 of record BGZK01000025.1, read on the forward strand.
TAAAAATAATACGCTTTTTTTTTAAATATTTCAATTATGAAATTTTCCGATTGCATTATTTGATTTTTATCTGTTTTATGACATCTGATTCTGTTCTTTAAACAGATTTTTCTGAAATAGATGATCGAGTACCAAACATCAATTCATCAAGATTTTCACGTCATTTTGAAAAAAAAAGTATTTTTCGAATTTTTAATTAATGTAATTTTTTAAACAAACCAACCGATAATGATGTATTTTACAAATCGACGTTATTTTTTTAAGAGAAATAGCTGGTTACACTTGGAGTTTATCGGTGTAGTTTAAAAAATATTCTAATTTTTTTTAATTTCTTTTCAAGAATGTCACTTGAACAAATAAAATTAGACAAGGTTGACGTTGTTTTTCTAAAGCAAATAAGTGGGTAAATAAATGGATCCTGTGATTTAGTACGCTTTCTAGGCAATAATCCACTGATTCTTTTAAATATTTTTTAAATACGACATATAGCACAGTGAGTATTTTGAATTCAACATATACTCACTCTATTACTTTTGTGATAATCGTTCATAAATATGTATATGGTATTGTAACAAACTCTACTGACCATTACGAAACATGGCCTGTCATTAGCGATGCCCTAGCGCGGCACAGTTGCACAAAGTAGGCTAACTAAAGAGGAACATGTGTTCTTAATGTATTATATTCTCCTCCCAATGTCTTAAATTACTCCCCCGCCATATTTATGTATCTTTGTGTTCTTCCATGACAGTTCATTAAATATTTGTAAACGTTCATATTTATACTTTTATAGTAAGTGCTTATCAAACATGACGGTTACGATTTGTACTTACTACAATTACCTAATAATTTGCTTCGATAGTAATGTATTATTCATCCACAAATAACATCCGACACTATAATAGAGTATTGTCTTCAGACTCAGGTAGAATCGATACAAAAGTTGAAGGACCTTTTGTGTCTATGTCGAAATTATGTCGAGAAACTGCAGGTATAATAGAAAGTCCACCAGACGCTAAATTCGCTTCGACAATATACTTCTTCAATATAACAAATGTTCTGTAAAAATTAGATCATGCCAATTGTAACCTTTAAAAAATTTAGCAACCACGGTTTTTGATATGTTGTGAACTGCTTACATAAATGACAATGACACATATGTTCAGAATTAGCCACTAAGAACCTTTAAAAAAAAAGAAAGTGTTTAAGTCTTAGCCAACTTTATTATGAATATTTTATTAATCTGTCATTTAGTTTTACAAATTGGCGACAAAAAAAGAAATTGTTTGTCTAACATCAAAACGAATTTGACGCGAGAAAAATTTTGTGCAATTAATTTGTATGACTTTCATTGCCATTTAAGCCAAAAAGAAAGTTATAACAGACTTTTCGATTGGCCGTCCATAGAATTTGCATTTGCGTTGGCATTTGCTTAACGAGTTTAAACGTGGTCGTTTTAATCTGACTGAAGATCTGCATCAGAAACGTTTGTCTACGACGACTACCGAAGACTATATCAGTGCTGTGCAGCTCACGATAGAGACTGATAAATGAGTGACCTATCAGTAAACTTGACAAACTTAAGCATCGGTATCAGCGAAGTGCACAAAATCCTTCATAAACATTTAGCGGTCAAGAAGCTTTATGCTCAATAGATACCTCATAATTTGATGAAAATTTGATTTACTGTTACAGCTCCGAAACCAAGACAGTCTGCTCGGTGGGTGTTCCCTTTCGAAGTGTTGTTTACATTAAAGTAAAACGAGGTCGAAGCATTGGAAAAAAGATGGTAATCTCTTTCTTCGGAATGACAGGTTATTAAGCTACAATTGTTTTTGAAAATAAAAAAAAAACAGTCAATACAGACTGGTACAATTGTTTGTTTGCTGTTTTGGGAAAAAAATCGGTAATAACGACCTCGCAGTAGAATTCTCCTTCATCATGACCACGCCTCACCATATACCACCAGACAAACATTTAACTATTTGAGGAAGTTAAGTATAGAAATACTGACTCATCCGTCTTACAATGCCGACCTCACACCATGCGTTTTTATTTATTTCTTAAAATAAAAGAAATATTTGCGAATAAAGTGGTTTTCGGACACCAAATAGTTGCATTTGAAAAGGCCGTCGAAATTACCTCTGAGTGCGAGTGGGCACAATGTTTCTCTTAGTAGTTTCATCGAATGCAACGACGTAATGATCCCAACGTATACTACTTTAAAAAAAAATGATAATAAAACGAACTTGCTAGTTTGCTTAGTTTTTTATTTTTAAAGTTTTTTACCGTCCAATGTGTAAACGATTCCAAAACAAAAAGAATATGCAAAATACAATTGTAATATATTGATTTATGCTACCTAAATTTATTGATCAATGATGGCTGACTGCTCAAAGTGTTGTTTTTCATGCAAAAGGCAACGGGTTCGAGCTCTGATCATAATAGAATTGTCCAATAAGTTATTAACCTATTTTAAATTAAACTACGTATTACGAGCCATGGATAGGATACCGAGGCGATGGTATCGACCATTGTCAAATGATAAGGTACAAGCAGATAACAGGAAGTGGCCAAAGGAAGCATGGCAGATATGAAATATGAGAATTGATGGTTATTGAAAGAATTTATGATTACAACATCAATGAATAGATGTGGATTAAAATAAAAAAATAATGTGTTTTATTAATAAAATAAATACATTTTCTTATTAAAATAATTTATATACACAATATCAATATTAAATACACGGAGAAGTAACGCAGTATATAATATACGAGCCACACACACACAACGGTGTAAAGAGTGGCAATGCAGAACGGACACGACGACACACGAGAGCGTCATGCCGTTTGCCGTCACGGTCGTCGTCAAAACGCGCCAGCAGACATTTCACATCAATCAATGTTGTATTACAAACTTACAGAGACCGTAACTCTCTAAGAGGACCATCATTTATCTTTCTGTTTTTTTTTTTTTCAGCAGCGAAAAGAATCGCATAAAAACTGAAACGGTCCTCACTCAGTAAGCCCCCATTGTCCACATTGCACCGTAATGCGCTATTTGTTTCCCGCGGGCCGTGCGCTGCCGAAGTTTCAGTGAACCATTAAAAGTTCACAAAACGCCTCAACGGTTAATCGGCGTCATTACCGGGTCTCGTTTGCGGCGCTTCTGCCCTCGAGCGCGGTGATGATATTTTGGCAAGTCCTCTTTTTTTTTTCTCTGGTGCCCTTTGTAGGAGATATCGACGCGAGCTTTCGAGCTTTTCCTTTTGGTGCCCCGAGGCCTTGTTTTTAGGACATCTGGAAATTGTCCCCCTTGAAGTTATAATGGTTTTGTACACCCACGTTTATAAATACAGTCGCATTGAAGTTTGAAACAGTACAATGGAAAAAAGTATTCGAGTACAGTCTTTGCGTAGCATAAAGGAAATTGCTCGGCGAAGTCTTGTCTCTTTATCGTTTTATTTGATAACTGTATTGATATTGAAAATATCTCAAGGAATGTAGACATGGCATTCATATAACTAGATTTCTAAAAAAATATTTATTAGCGTAGAATATGTAGAATAATCTTCTCGTCACTTAGATGTTTTACATGTTTAAATAGTAAATTGATGTTTTATCTGATTATGGGAAAACATTTTTTTTTTTTAATTATAATGAATTTGAACAAGATTTTGAAATATTCATTATGGCGTCTGTTTTATATTATTCACATTACAAAAAATTATATAATGAAGTAAATTACACAATTTTACTATTTGAATATTTAAAATAATTAGTTTTCTTAGGAGCCGTGTCATCTAAAATATGCCATTTGCAGTCGTATTCTAACTTTTATCAGATTTTGATATCCTTATGACTCAAAACAACACTTCTCGCTTTGTTCTATATTTTTTTTATTACCTTGTTTTATCTGATATCGATTTTAAAAGTAACCAATGCTTCTAAATGCTTACATAACAAAACTTTATAAAATTTCTTTAATTAGGTTATTCGTTATTTGTATCTCATTAAAAATATGTTCCTTAATTTTTAACATACAATTTCTTAAAACTTAATAGGTCTTTGACTAATCTAGATTGATTTTGAAAGATAATTTTTGTTACTGGTTTTTTTTGAAAGTCATCTTATTCAACATTTCATACCGATTGAGTAATTATCCTTTTTAATTCATCTATCTATTGGTTTATACACATACACACACATATATATATACAATTAGGCAGGATGTCCTCTTTTTCTTTGTACAAAGAAAGTGAAAAACCAGCTCCTATCCCGTATTTCCAAGCGGTGCTGGTAATCATTCCAGGATCTCCACAACGTTAGTTACATCTAGAAATTAACAGCTAACAAAACTAACAGCCAGGCGGTCTATTAGGTCAGTTGGTTTTGGACATATATAAGTTTTTACATTTTGCTCCAATTTACCGAAGCACTATCTTCACACTCTTCGAGGCACACTCCGCCCACTTCTCTTAAAAGTGGGAGAACGTAAATAACTAGGCAATAATGTAAGTTGCATTTCTATACTATTAAAAACCTCCCAACAAATTTCAATAGATGTCTTGATCCATATCTATAAATATGATGTGATATACATAACCTAAGTCAGTTGACAAGTTTCTGAAAAATAACAGAAAATTTGTGAGAAATATATGTCAATGATTCTGAGAAATCGGTGAATACACATAAAAACTGGCCAAGAGCATGTCAGACCATGCTCATTAAAGGGTTCCCAAGCCATTATTACAAAGAAATGCTACAGATGAAAAAATTACGTTGTTACACTTTTTCCATGTTTCTCGCAAAGGAATAGTTATAAGCACTTTAGTCGCCAATAACTAAACAAACAAGTAGGTATGTTGACGATTACTATTAAACTATATGAAACTAAAGTGCACCAGCAAAAAAGCGTATCTTCATGGCACTTACTTTCTTTTATTGAGAAGCACTTTTTTTAATCAATAACTCGTAAACACGAAGTATTTATTAAGAGTTACCTTTGATATTTTTTTCATATTTCTTGGACATACGGTTTAAAATGAATGTAAAGAAATCAGTAATCATAATGAAATCAGAAAAATTGCCTAGAAACTTTAATTTATTTTAAAAGAACTGTCGTAATATGTGCCAACTGTTGATGTTTGCTGAAAAAAATTTTTTTTCAGTTTCTGTTGCATGTGTTATTGCTCGCCCCCCTTTGAAATATTTATTTTTATTATTTACTACCAAATTAAGTAGCGATTTATATAAGACACCTACACTATAAATTTCATTAATATATGTCTTGGAGTTTTTGAATAAAATGCCTGTGATATATGGACAGATGGACCAACGACGGACATGACGAAATTGAAAGGGTTCCCTTTTTACTATTTTGGCTCGGAACCCTAAAAACTAAGGCTTAAATGGATATGGATACTCTATCCTTTTTGAGGTCGGTTAAGAGCTAATAGTGTTTCAATTTTTTATGAGCTATAAGTCGGATATATTTTAATAATTGCAAATATTCAAAAAAAAAATTGTAAAAGTAAAGCCTGCTGGCGCATGACTTTCAAGAATAATGAATTATTAGCACTTCAAATCACGTTTTAACGGTTAATTAGTAACAATTGTGTCTATAAATAAAGTTATATGATAAAAACTTACTCACTTATAGTTGTGAATAAGAAAGGCACTTAATGTTGTAGAACTTATAAACGATAATGAAAATTCATAAGAATAAATCCATTTTTATTAATTTGATATTCTTGTAGTGTTTGAAATCAATTAATATTCAAAGATATCTTTATTTAATGGATTATACATAACTCTTGAAATAAGTCACTGTAATATATTTTTACGACCCATTTGAAAAACTGGTTTCCCTTAAGAATAGTTCTTTTATAGTTATATTTATTCGATTCCAATCTATAAAGAAAGGTCTTATTAAATGCGACAACCCGATAAGAAGTTGAGCTGAAATGTCCGTGGATACTTGTCAAAATAATCATAAATTTTATAATGCACTGTTTTAACAAGTAATTGTTTACTAATCATTTATTAGCAAACAATAAAAAATAAGTAAATAAAATTTAGTTCGCAGTAATTTTTCGAACATCTTTCGAATAGGTTACTGAAAAATCGCACGCACTGCTGACACGTAAACAGTTTATATTTATTTATAGTTCCGAATCTACGCCATTTATCATATTTCTTAAACATTTATAAACTTTTACTAATTTTAAATGTACTATACAAATTTAGTTCGATGTTTATTAAACTTGCTCCTTAAATATAGACACCAGAGGGCTTAATTTGTAAATCGCCCGAATAGCCGACAGTCCATTTCTGCAGCAAGAAAATTATTTTCATGTATGCGGCATGTCCCCAAAAGAAAATGCCATAAGATATTTTAAACTATAGAAACAGCGAAAATAAGCGAATCTAGCAGTTTATATCTCTCAGATTTTAAATACCTTTTACGAGAAGGTTTAAAACATTCGTTATGGAAATGAATCAATTATTCGACCTTTATAATTGTCTAACCTTCATCGATTGATATTTAAGGGCCACTTGCATGATGGCTTTTTATATAGGTTGTTTCTAAAGACAAAAGTTCATTTTAGAATTTTAATTTTTAAAAGTGTATTTCAAAGGAAATCGTGGAAAAGGGCATAAGTTATGGGAAAACAAAATTAAGTCTAAAACAATGAAAAGAAAATTGTATGTATTAAAGTTATGAATTGTATGCATTGATTTGTTCTTCTTTATTAGAACAACGGAGAAACAGATCGACGATAATTTTGTATAGAGAAAAAATATGGACCGTTGCAGGATTAGGGAAGGTTCCTTTTTATTCCAGAAAAATGTACAGGACTTTGGAATAGAAATTATATATAAAACAGTCTGTAATCGGTAAGTTTTTCTTAATTAAGTTTGGTGTGTGGATTAAAGTTGAAATTACATCAATATGTAGAACTCTAGTAAAATTCAAATTTAACCCAATTTAAATAGTACTCTACGCAGATTTCCATTCGCGCCATTCCACTATGGAGCGTATAATCGATGCAAACTACGAACGTAATTGAAGGCAGGCTTGGGTTCGTAGTCGAAAGTGAAATCGGGATTTAAATTAAGAGCGGATTTGGAATTGGAATCAAAACCGGAATTAAGAGAACGGCCGAGAATTTCAATCCAATTCAAGCAAATTCAAGAAAAAATTGATGAAGGAAAAGACAATGAAATCGGAACTGCCATTAAAAGAAGAACCGGAATCAGGAACGCGATTTAAACAAAGATCGCTCTATAAAAAGTTAGAGAATTTAGTCTATGTCCATGCTAGCGCAGCCTCAGGCTAAAGCTCATTAAAATATGTTTGGGCACGAAGGATAAATATGAGTAATTAATAAAATGAATAGAAAAAAAAAAGCGTACACTTCATGCTTTTACAAGATTTTCGGTCATCCTCTTCTAAATCTGATTTAAACTTATACAATCAATTACAGAAGTTCCGACAAAATTTATGAACTTGAATAAGTTGTTATCATTATTTCGAATTTTATTAATATTTTTGTTCGCGGTTTCGCCCGAATAAATATGAAATGGTGAAATTGTTTTTTAATAAGATTCGTTTAAAACACGTCCTCTGTCAGAGTCTACCAAATTTCAAGTCAATCGGATCCAATAGTTTCGGAGATCTCATTAAAATATTTTTTTTAAATAGGCTTTGCGTAAAATCCGTTCTTAATGAGCGACTCCGTCCCGTAAAATGTAATTATGGCAAAGTTAAAGTCAATCGGCACTGTACTTGAGGAAAACTCGTGATGCATCAGTCAATTAATGGTGTTTCTCTTACATATGTACAGACTTTAGTTATATAAATCTAGCAATAAATAGTACCTTTTGAACTAAGATAATATGTGTGGAAATCAACAGGTATAGAAAAATAATAAAATAAATGAAAAGAGAAATTCACACATATCTCTAAGCGTGTATAAATGAAATGAAACAGCATCGACAGCTACTCGCGCTCAAGCGACTCTAACTTACGCGGTTACGTGAAATTCCCGCAATGCGAGTGCGGTCTTAGGGGAGCGTCAACGTAAAAATAAAGTGCACGACAACAGGAGATCGGGGAGGTCTCGGGAACGAGAGAACGGAGCCAGGATTCGGTGTTTATTCAACAGATTCCTTTTTCCCGAACTGCCATCTATAAGGTGAACCGGCGAAGTACGATTTGTGTTGGGGGATCTCGTTGTACCGCCCATGATTGTCTGTTTTGTCTGTTACTATTATTAAACTTTCATATAGTGTTATTTGGTATTATATGAAACACTTTACAAGCCTAATTGTATTGTAAGATGCGTGATAAATTTCCAATGACTATAACGACATAAGTATTGTATAGAAATATTTAACTGTAACTAATTATAATAACTGTGTGTGTAAGCTGTTTAATACGCTCTCAAGTCATCATAGCAACCCTAAACTTAAACCCATTAAGATGCCTACACGAAACCAGTTCTAGACAATAGGTCCCAGGTAATATCTGAGAACGCTTACACAACTATGCTAAATTCATACGCTGAGATTAAACAGATATCAAGTTATATTGCTTTACGTTTGTTTACATAGCGCTTATGTAGGCTATGTTACATTTTTACTCAAGTTAAAGTTATTCATATGAACAAAATTTATTTTAACGTATCGTTTCTTATTCTTAAAATGTATAAAGATTAGAATTTACATTCTATTTATATTGTAAAACTATAAATATTATAAAACTACTTACTTTCAAATCAAACTTTCAATGCTTAAGGATAAACAACAGATAACGAATCTCTTGCAAAGATTCACAAATAGAGAGTAAGACAACACACGCACGGGGAATTCAACACGTACCGAGCCCTTAGAGAACGGGCAAATACACGTAACTGCGCTTGTATTTGTAGGAGGAATATAACTCTATAAAATGGAGCACGAGTGTTGAGTGTGTTAATCAAGAACAAGGCTGAAGAAGTACTCTGAAAAGAGTGTATTTATTATACACTCGTATTATGCCATGATCTCGATGCTGGCCTAATTCGTCTTGGGAATTTTACTTCTTTTGAAGAATTCGGTGAGGTCTCTTCCATATATAGGTTAGCTCTAAAGGTTACCAGATACCGTTAAACCAAAAGATAATCGGTATTTTTAAACTGAATGTAAGTTGATAAAACATTCAATGCTAAAAGGCTGGAATAGAGCTGAAGTTATCGTCTTCTGCGACGCTTTTGTCGCACTATCCTGAAAATGACTCTCCGACTCGGTACCAACGTAAATTGACCCTGACAGTGTCACAAACAGTGACTGTCTCTGTGAATGTCACAATCTTTTTCTGAAGATCGTCCAATTTTGCTCAAATACTATCTATTTATACATATAATAGATGAATTGTACAACATTTAAAGGACAGAAAGACCTTATCAGCAACACGCCCTATGCCTATAGTCTGCATGCTCATCTGCCACCACTAATTAGTGTAATAAATAATGTAATTTTGGAAAGTAAATCGTATCTTTATTATTTAAGATCAATTAACAAAATTAGAAACAAAAATATTGCGTAAACCTAATACAATTTTTATGATTGAATATTAAATTTTTGTAAGTGCAGCGCACGGGGTTTTATTCCATTACCCATAAAATGAGTATCATATAGCTCGTAAGGCTATAACGATTATTTATTGAAGTTATTAAAGGGATATGGAGAAATCTCTTTTTTTTTCTACGGTATCTAAATGTCTGTTAGGTACTCGAGTGTATTAGTATAAAAAGTTAATCTGTACAATCATAAGACTAGATCTCTGCTTCGTAAAATGTACGAACTAGTTTCGTTGAGCAAGAACTGAAGTAGCAAATGAATACTCGTATAAAAACGTGCAGCTATAAAATATTTATATCACTAATTCACATTTTATCCCTTTAGGCATTTTTTATTTAAATGAATATTTAAATAAAAAAGTAAAGCTTAACGAAACACATTCTCATCCATCTGTCCCTCGGTGACATTATTCTTTGCACTGATTTTTAATGTATCCATGTCCTCGTAGTTTCAGGACTACAATTTTGATTTTCTAAATAATCTTCAGATTGTAAAATTATTTGATAAAAAAATAATGAATTCATTCAAAGTAAATTTATCGCGCAAACAAAAACTAGTAAATCATAAGTACACGAACAATATGGATTTGCATAAAAAAAGATGCTGACCTTCTGTTCTATCTCCAAATACATCATTTTAAGAGTCCAAAGAAAATATAATACGATTTTCAAAGGTGCAAAATTGGTCGAACATTATTAGGACTGTTTGTACTTTGATAATGCACTTGATAATAAATATACGGAACGCTAATTAATTAAGTTCAGTTTACACTTGGCTAATTTTTATGACAAAAAAATTGTCAAAATCCTTAATTATCGGATTTTGCACAACTCATAAGACATTAAATTCACTCACATAAATACAATTTAGAGCGGAAAATAAATTAAAGCACACACAATCCCATGAATTAGACGGGAGATTTATACGACTAATTGCGAATAGAATTTCATCCCTCGGCGGTGCCCATAATAAATTTCACAAGGAAACAATTTTGCGAATTCCCTCACATCCTACGTTTTGAAATGACGTGACCCCCGTGTTTATATATCGAGGTTCCGTCTTTGTTTTCGCGTTTGACAAAAGACGCACCTATCCTAAAGGAAATCCAGGTTTGGTCGTGTTATGTAAATCAAGCCCGAACTCGGGTAGATACGCATATATGTATGTAGCTGCCGTTGCAGACAACGCGACTGTAAAGTGTATGTATGCAGCGAGTAAAAAAAATATTTAACTCATTTCCTCATCCTTGATATAATGGTGGACACTTGAACTGTTTCAAATTTATGCTATGCTACGTTTCGAGTTTTAGTCGTCCCACTTCTAAAGCATGCTAAGCCACTTCTAAGTCACGAATGTGTTGGAAAAGTCTGAGATCGCCGCCGTAACGCTCTATGAGGCTCACAGAGCGATCGGTTGTAATTTGGCTGAAATTAAAAGTGATGCATGACGTTTGTTTATTTTTATTTAATTAATTTGTCAATGGTCATGAAACTGTCTGTTTATTAGAAAAAAGCTTATTTTATTATATTTTACGAAATCAGCTCACAGTGTTAATTCTAATTAAAATCTATTGGTGTTTTCACTAATTTTAAAAAATACCGCATCGCAATCCATTTTACATATTTTCGTTTATGTTTCAGTTTGAACTACATAAATAAAATTTAAAAAATAGTACGTTGAAATCGCTGTGGTTTGATACCTTTTTTTTTAACAATGGTTTCGACGAGTATAACTGAATCCTTAACGCTAAGGTGTTAAAATATTGTGAATTCGTTTCATGATTAAATAACGTAACACAAAATGATTTAACATTTTTCAATAAAAAAAATATGTACGAAATATGGTACACTTGTCCATTAGTTCGCAACCGACAAGCAGGACCTTCGGCCAGCAGACTCTCAAAAAAAAATATTAATAAATTACAGATGACCGAGGAGCAGAGTTTCCTTTAACTTTAAGAAGAAAATCAAATGTGGAAGTGCAGGTAATCGGGACTTAAGCTATTTTTATAACGTCTATGCACGTGTTCCCGATGTCCCCGTTTTTTGACGGTTTTTAACGATCTTTCAACGGTGAAACGAAACCCCACTCCTTCGTTGTCTTTTACTCAAAAAAAAAACACAAGTTATACACATTTGATATATACAGAACCCATTAAACTAAGTATATAAACTTATTTTTTATAAGAAATGCAATATGTGACAATCAGCGAAATGGATTGAGGGTCGGTTTCTTCTAATTGGCTACTTTTATTGCCCCCTCTCCCGCTTCTCGGCTACATATTTTTTTTTGCGCGGGAGATAGCGTTTAGTGCTAATCAATTTTATTGCTGAGTGCACACACACCCAACTACTAGGTCAGTAAAACATATCATCGTATCATTTATTTACACAAAAGTAATTCTACATAAATATTCACTACAGTGTCTATTTACAATTATTATATGAGTCTAAGTTACTGCTGTTCCGAACAATAAAAGACAACTATTATATTATTTATTTAAACGATAAGCAATTTTATACTTACAAATATTCTGTAAGTATTTATTAAGAGCCTAAATTATGGCCTTTACGTACAAAATAAGCAGCCAGCCAACTACTTACGCACCCCGATCCCGCATTCGCTCGGAATACTTGGTATTCCCTTTTATTGCGATACACGCCACTCCTCAATTCTACGCAGAGGGAAGGCACCCCGCGCCCGTACGATACAGTTTTAATGAAATACTTTCAATTCAACTGCAATTTATCGCTTCAGAGAGCACCGCAATGATATTAAGGCTTCGAGCTTAATAACAGTTACAAATTAAATGTTTAAATATATCTATATATCCTTCGATAATGCTATAATTATAAAAGCTCATTAGAATTACCATTTTATCTTTCGAACATGAATATGTATGTGAAAATGTGTAAAATCTTAATTTAATATTCTTAAGTGAATGGGTAATTTTTTTTTGTATGTCAATGTCACGTTGATATAATATTTCACTAAAAGACATAAGTCATCTTTACATGTCGAGATAATTACAGCTAACTATACAAGTTTCAGTATAGACTGATGCACCTATACGACATTACTTACTAAAATTATAAGCAATTCAAATAAAGTATAAATGTATATCGATTACAGTAAACCTATCATTTCATGTTACATGTTCTTTACAACCGATTCATTCCATTCTCACGAACTTTCTTACTAATTTCCACCCACATCAAAATGTAAATGTTTTATCACGATCTTGCAAAGCTATTGATGAAGTTTTGAAGAGGGTTAGAGCCAAGTTTATACATATATAAGTTTACATTTTCATGATACTACCGTATTTTTCAAATAAGTTACATTGCTTCCATTTTCTTTCTTAACAAAACTATAGCAATTGTAAAAATAAATCTGAATCTGACCGAGGTTTTTAAAACTGTATTGTAGTATTTTATAACAATAAATGATAACTGTGTTGTTTGATCTATAAAATATGAACAAGGAATATAAAATTTATGTTAATGAAAAATAATAAACTCATTTTTTTCGTATAGAGAGTAAAGTTAAATTACATTTATCGTAAGATAAAGACGAAGTTGTTTTGTCTAACAAACAGAAAGCCACCAAAAACAAATACAAAAAATAAGAGTACAGTGAAATAAACAGATGTGACAAGTCACTCAAAACACAGAGAATCAAAGCAATGTTAAAAGTAGGTGACTCATGTTGGAATAAAACAAAATTAACGTTGAAATCATAATAGAGTAAAGGGTTATAAACATGTTTTTTTCTATTAAAAATTAAGGTGATTCTTTTAAAAGCATTGTTCTAATTGCATATTGTATTTTTAGCATTTCATACAGTTTAGCATGTCAATACATTTTTTCTCGAAAATACGTGGAGGTATAAAGTTGAAATCAATTCCAAATATTCAAATCAACTGTTCCTTGGAGTCGAATAAAACTAAAAGATTTTAAATCAACGCAAATAAAAAGTATGCCGATTTTGCTGCATAGCAAATAAATTAAAACATAAAAGCCTTTGAACTAGAATCATAAAATTTAGCAAAATATTGGGTCTCACAGCATAAAAATTTCATGACACAGAAAAAAAATCTAAAAATAGTCAGTTCAGAATTGTATCTAAAATTGCATATAGGTTTTTTTTTCATTTAGAAACTGACATTTGCAGTAGGAGCAGAAACCGCGGTGTAGACCGATATTTGAATGAAAATTCCTAACTTTTCACTCTGAAAATTTTTGATTCTCAATAATTCTGATGTTACAAATACTTACTCGAATTTTTAGAAAATAATGAAATTCTCAAAACTCTGGATACCGATAACCAACATCAGGTGAGACTTTTTATTAATGAAATATGACGTAAGTAATAAGTTTGTGCGGAATTCTCAGGGTACGAGGGCTACTAGCACTGCATTTTATTTAAACCGGACCTTTTTGGTTCCGCATTGAATGGCGTCCTGGTGATCTGACTATTTGGTAAAGCTCATTTGCTACTTTAAATTGTACTGAATTTAAAGTAGCATATGAGAACATTTGAACATAACAGAAGACGTCAAACGTTATATATAATTTTAAAAAAAGCAAATCTTTAAGTTAAACTCTTCTTGCAATAATATATACGCAGATAGCTTTAAAGTACTATTAAATGCACTCGATGAATCGTGTGCATTTGCGTGCACTCTAAATAAATTGTGATTAATACAAAAACGGCTCTATATAAGTTTTTAAAGTGCTGCTTCAATTTCGTAAAACGTAGCTATGGCCGAGCTTCTTGACAAAAAATATCCAGCCAGATTGAATTATTTAACAAAATATGTATTCAGTATTTCATAAAATATAAAAAAAAATATTTACAATTCATTTACGTCTACATTCTCTTGTCATGCAACCTTTTCATATATATATGTTACAATAAAATATTATATATATATATATATATATATATATATATATATATATATATATCTAACGTCTAAACACATACTTCCAATACCGTACTATAAGAATCTCGCGAGGTGTCTTTTCTAGCATACGATAGCATATAATGTTTAGTCGACTTTAAAGGGCTAATACCTTAGCATCCATTAAAATAGCCACTCGCATAACAACACTCCGACGTACCGAGGACTCGAGGCCCGAATAATAACCTAACAGCATTAACCCTAACACACCTGCTGCGTGACCGGTATCTCAACTCGGAGCCACCCTGGTCCAAAGCATGGGTCTCACCTACGCGCCGTAGAGGCCCTCTAACTGCGTAATAAAATTATATGAATATTATATTCGTGTTAAGTCCAGAGCTCCGAGGAAAAGAATTACATAGGCTTAGTTTCTTTATTAATTTTTACCATAATGGACAATGAGGGGTTTTGAAAATCGTTATTGTATAAGGGTTAAAATATTATTTTTTGGAACTAAGTTCCTGACATGGCTTAAGGTAGAAGTAGACTGGTAGAAATTGAAGTATAACGGAAAACCGTTATACCTCCTTCATGCTTTTCTCTCTTGAAATTTATTGGTTAATATTTCTTTTATACCATTTGTAATTCTTTATTGTATAACTTATTTTTAATAAATGAATATTTTTCCTATAACGTTAAATGAAAATCTTTAATTTAGCTCCTTACTTTCCATTGTTCATATTTAAATAAGACCTGCGTGACATGGGTCCGCATGGGTTTATTCTTAGGATTTGTTTCATCAACAATCAGTAAAGTGTTAAGCAGTTATTTATATTTGTATATTTATATATATATATGAGACAGTTATTTATATTTGTCTTGTGAACTCGCGATTAAATCTTTTCGGTTTTATCAACATCTGATAAGAAATATTTCTTAATAAGTACCCACTAAAGACATTTGCTCATCTCATCTGTGTCATATATCATTTACGAGATGGTAGTTCTAAAAATAAACATGGCGTAATATTAAATAATAAAGAAAATGTTTATTTCTTATGTTATAATCGTATTTTATTGCCCAACATATTATTATTGTTATTATTACACATTTCCACCTACTTAAAGTTTCGATTTTTTTTACACCTGTCTTATTTTTTGACGTTGCATACTACATACAGCAAAAGTATCTCTAGTAGTGGCAACCATATCATTTAATAATAAACGAACAAACATCAATTGTATGTGAGACTGAAAACCAATTCACCGAGAACAAATACAATCTGGTCTGTAAAGAAATTCTCTTGTTCAGAGCGGTCGTAGTATTCGTTCGTAAAACTGTTCAAACTCATCATCGATCATGTACGAAACTTTTGTCACAAATAACTTTCATTTATTTTACACCCTAAATCGGTATTTTACGACTGGCAATCAGGAAAGATACCTCGATGTAATACGTATTGAAATGATGGATCTATCACATGATCATTGGTGGGAATCCTTTTTATTTTAGAACATATCGAATTCGTTAATGCTACCGTATTATTAGGAATCACTTTAGATATTAGGCATCAATGGAGTCCTCATATCAGTAAGCTGGCGAAAAGGCTTCATTCTGCTACCTATGCAATAAAAAAGTGCGTAATTTATGAGACACCGCAACTGCTAGATTAATTTATTTTGGTAGTTTCCATAGCCTAATGTCACTTGGCATCTTGCTGTGGGGACGAGGCGCGGATATTCATAGAATTTTTGTGGAGTAGAAGCGAGTTGTCCGTGTGATTTACTAGCTCGGACCTCTTATACCTCTTGAATGTAAGTTTAAGTAAATTGGAAACTTAACTCTGACATCCTATTTCATATGCAAAAATTTTATTTATGTAAAAAAACTTAGAAATATTTGAAAGAATTAATAATTGATACATTTCAGTAACAGAAATAAGAATAAACCATGTTTACACGTTATTCGACTATGAAAAGTCACAAATTCATTTAAAGGGCTCTGTGTGCACATGTTCAATAGGATCCCTGTGGATATACAAGATTTACAACTATATAAATTTATGAGTATTATTAAACAATCATTCCATACCAAAGAGTATTATACCATATTTAGAAGTCAAATATCCATGGCCGTAAGTGGCTCGACTTCTTACCAGGCTGTTTCGTTCATCAGTGTTTCTGTATTTGTTTTGTCTATGCATAATGAAATTACAAAAGAATTAGCTACCCTTTAGTTTCTTAGTCAATTTTGTTAAGGAAAAACTGCCTTGCAAACGAGTAGCAAAGTGTGATTCGCAAAAAATTTGATGTATTTCAAGTATTATTTTAGAACCTATTAAATACAGATATTCTGAATTTACATTTAAATTTAAATATTGCATCAAGTGATTAGAGCTATATTCGTATTATGCATGCTGATTTTTTAATATAATAGTGATATGTAAAATAACAAGTGGATGGCTAGTAGCTTAATTAAAAGATTGCTCGATATTAGAGAAACGGGCCTTAAATTGGTATATACAAATAAAAAAGCTTGCGTCGTAGCATAGATGGAATTTATATCTTCACAGAATGTTGATTATGTCAGAGACAGCGCTGCCGTCTGGTGTATGTGTGTGTATCACATACAGAAATCTGGAATTAACCCCTGGTCGAGTTGGTATAGGGTATAATTTCAGATTTAGGATGTCGCACGTAAGCATTTTATGACATACCCACCCATATTGTATTGTGTGAGGTGTTGATTCGCGGAAATCCATAGTAGACGCTTACCTGCAACATGCATTAAAATGCAGCATGCAACCCACCGCTGACCCTCGAATCTGCCCCTCCACTACGAATCTACATCCAAATGATTGAATATTGATTCCAGAGGATTGGCAGATATCGAGCACCTAAGCAAGTGTTATTTATTTTTATAATTATCTTATTCCGCTAACTAACAGTTAGTTACAGTCAATCCTCTGGAATCAATATTCAATCATTTGGATAGAGATTCGTAGTGGAGAGACAGATTCGAAGGTCAGCGGTGGGTTGCATGCTGCATGTTAATGCATGTTGCAGGCAAGCGTCTACCCACCCATAACGAAACAATCTTTGGAACTTCACTATTTCAATTGTTCAATATCATGAAAAGAAATACAACAGGACAATGGAAACACATCGTTTCACAACAGATAATAAATAATATGGTGTCTACCAAGGATAATCAAATTTTAAAGCACAGCACTAAGTAGACGAAAGGATAGCAAAACAGAAAAGACTAAGTCTAGAATTCAAGCGGAGCGACCGCCTAACACAGAACTCACAGCCACTAACGAGAAACGAATGTGTAACTTAAAGCAGAATATTAAAATTAATATCCACAAGGCGCGCTAAATTGTGATTCATAATTTTACTAGTTTATGAAAATCGTATTTTTATTATACGAATTTTTCCCTACGTTATATATAATTTTTTATCTTCTTTTCTTCTTGTGTAATTTATATTAATCCTAACATAGTACAAAAACATACTACAAAACTCGACATCCCTCTGTCTAACTGTCTCTTTCTATTCGTTAGAGTAATTAAAATTACATGAATAATGTACACATCATAGTATCGCTAAACGTAGTTCCTTGCATGAAAGTGTATCCCAAAAAATGTTGATATAAAGTATGTTTTGAAATCCGTAATGCGACGTATATATTTTTATTAAATACGCGAGCTCAGCGCTATTGAGCGTGTGTGAAAGTATAGATTCCATATACGATGGGAATGTCATCTCATGAAAGTACAAAGTTTTGACAGAAGAATAAAATAATAATAAACAACATACACACTAAGTTTTTGGACGGATTGCGAATTATAAACAAATTTTCGCAATCGTTCCCTTAGAATAAACAGTAGTATTTGATTAATTACATTATGTGAGACGTTTGATACTATACTTTACCAAAAACTTATCAAAAGAGATCGTTATCTAAAACAGTAAGCTCTCTTTTAAGATATCAAGTTTAATTCTTTATGGTTTAATTCTGAGTTTACTTCTGTATTTTCTGAAGGCATAAAATTTTTAATGTTGCATACTAAGGTAGTAATTGATATTTTCATGAATAATGTTTCGTTTATAAGTAAGTTTGAAAATTTAATTGATATTCATCTGTTTTTAAACTTTGTTGTGTATAATTTTGTATTGATTCGAATAGGTGTGAAACATTTTTATGAGTAAATCTGTAAAATTTATAATAAATTATAAAAAATAAACTCTACCTATTACACGATATAACTTCTTCTAAAGAAACTAATATTTTATTGCTTTTTTATCGAATATTATAATATGATGTCAATGAAAACAATAATTCAAAACCAATAAATATCAAAATTAATAATATTACCTAATTAAATTAAATAAAAAACCTATTGAACAATCATTTAAAAAAAGACAAGAAAAAAAGTTCAATTCGACAGGACGATAGCGAGAGAAGAAATATTATATTTAGCCGCTAGTGCAATTGAATAATTAAATTCATTGAAAAGCTATTACTTTTCGATGCATTTTCCATGAGTTTGACAATGTAAGATAAAAAATGTGATGAGCATAACTAATAATGATTTTGGTCTTGCTATTTTGTAAGACCAGGAACGAACCAAGACTTATGTACTTTGGCTAGAACGAAAGAAAACGAAAGAAAGGTTTAATATACAAGAACAAATTACAATAAAAATTATAAATTATATATTTCGAAAGGAAAGTACATTTGTCATAAATTAAATAAATGCCTATCGCGCAACAAAACACTTTTTTCTTTCAAAATTTCAAGTTTGTTTCACTCAGTTTTAACACAAATGTAAACTTTACCACTACTTTAAATAAAAAAAAGGATCTAAAAGGTAATTTTATAAGTAAAAGTATTTTTTCTCCTAATCTATAGGCAATATGGTTAATATGTAGAGCCAAATCATTTTCCTAATATTCTTTTTATTAATACTTAGTAACTTTCTTTTCAACCAGAATGTGGAATTATTCGTTCACGGAAACGTAGGTTGTCAATTTTTACAACTATAGATTCAAAACTATAGATATTTATCATTAAGACCAAGATCAAATAAACAAGACCAAGATCGATAGTAAAATTGGTCTCGATTTGCTCATCACTAAAACAAAATTTGTTTCGAAAATAAAATGAAAGACAATGTAAAAATTAAGAACACCAAATCATAGAAGTATAAAAGCCCACCGCCGTGTTTACTAAAACTCTCATAACGGATATCTTGCATTACCCTTCATACGGGAAATTGTCATGTATAACTATAATAAAGGTTATAATTTTTCTTTAGCAATACAAGTAATTTATTAATGATCGTTTGTTAGTAACGTCCTCTTTTTACCTTAGCCCAAAACCCGCGCACGAGTACGCTCGAATCCTATACAAATATCAAGACATGTAGAAGCCATTTGAAAGGTGAAGGTCATTTTTCTATATCCACATGGATAAGTAGTGAGAGGACGTCCAGTCAATTATAAAATATTACGAGTTAGAATTTGGTAAAAATTATTCAATTGATTCACACCCAAAGCTCAAGATTGAAATTTTATTAAACATTGCAACAGAAAAACTCGCTGTTCTGCCTCACAACTCCTGTCCAACTCTTAACTCCTGATTCGCTCTGTTATCGTATTAAGATTCTATTTTCCTCGTATAAGCAACGCAACCGCTTTAAATCAGACCAACAGAACGCAGCAGGGCGACACAGAATAAACGGGAAAACTCTCGGACACTGCACAAGTTTCTGAGCTCTGCAATTGGTCTCAATTACTTGCGATGCAGTGTAATTAACGTCTTCAGTCACAAATGAAAAGATAGTGGGCCGGTAAGCCTCAACAGTGCGACGATAAGAATCTGACACGTGATTCTTTTAGGATACGAGTTATCTATCACGTGCGAAGGACGGTATACGACTGACATAAAATCAAATATATGGTGCCCGATGCGCGTGATCGCTTCGCGAGCAGCCACATTTTACGCCGAACTTATTCCCTATAGTACAGACATCATCGCAGGTTTTTCAGAGCACTACCATATCTATTCATCATACACTCACATACAGCACAATGTTCATGGCTATGAGCCGGTTGACATACGATCTTTCATTTATAAGCATCGGTAAAGGTAAAATATATACAAATTAATTTTTTTCTGCGTTTTTCTGTTTTTCCGTTACAATTTACGATAGACGGTTAGAAGGAATTTCCCTAACCTGATTCTCTTACGCTCTTATAATGTATTTGCTCGTAATTAACGTATGTAATGCAGTGAATAATTACGTGGAAAATTTGTGACTTAATTACAGTTCGGATTGTCTGCGACTACAGCCGGGGCCGATTACACGCCACTTGCTCTGCCTAACTTTCGTTATATCCATTCACCGAAAATGGGTGGATGATTACATTTAAATTTATGAGCTGGTAAACGTTGATCTATGAAAAATTAAAACGCAATAATGTGTATGCTTGTGAAGTGATTTCAATAAATGATTTATTGCCATATGGCTATTCGTGATATGGAAAAATATTTTGTATGTTTTATTGTACCCTTAAAACGAAAACGTAATGTTTAGTTTGATTATTTTTAACTCTTGCTTTTATTTCAAATATTCTTTTGACTGTTCCAAGTAAATTAATCATTATTATTGTCACTTAATATTTAGCTTTTACTTTTAGTTTTAATTTCTGGCCGTAAAACACGATACACTCTTTGGTTATAAAAACACTTTTAAAAGCATTTTGCAACTTAATACATTTATTTCTTTTTAAATCTTAAATTGTTTATAGAAAGCTTTATATAACTTTTCTTTAATATATTAATAAGAAATGCTTAAAAAAATTAACTCGATTATAATAAACATTAATGCTCTGTCTCTAATATATTTGAATAGAAATTACTAAACCTTACAATAACTTATTAAATTATAATTTATAATCTAACTAGGTCATTAAAAACACACCTCTATCCTTATATCAGATAAAATCATAGAATAAATATCGGCTTATTCATTTGTGTCACGTATTTAAAAAAAATGTATTTTTTCCCTCATTATGGGATCTTTAACTCAACTTGATTTGATTTTCACATATTCGTTTATTTTATTTTGGAATATCTACTAAAATGACAATAAGTTTGAAATATAATTATATTTTTTTTTATATTAAAGCAAAAACAGAAAAAAAAGTTGAAAATTTCGTTTCTTGAATCGAAATCCCTTTAAATTATTATTTATATTTCGTTTTTTTTTTTTTTCATTAGGATATCTGATATATAAAAGCGACACAAATTTTGTAATAATTCCAGTTCTATAACTGCTCAAAAGTTACAGTTTTCTGAAACTTAAGTAACATGTGTTTATTTATCCTACTGTTAGAAAATTGTTTCTCATATATGCTTAGATTTCGAAGGGTCTAAAATTACTAGACGAATGAATGATACAGTCTGTATTAAGGATTATAAATAGGCTTACTAACGATTAAGCAGTTCTAAAATCATGACAACTAAATAATGCTAAATATCCCAGTATCGATCGCATCGACGTCAACACAATCCTGCGCGTCCATTCGCCGAACGAAGTTTATAATGCTCTCCTTATAATGACACAGATTAACTGTCTAACTAAAAGTTTTAATAGTAGACAGTTTAATCGGCCGATTCGCTGGTGGCTCTTTAATTTTTACTAAGGGAAAAGTCAAAAAGTTGCGCCTGGAAGCGATAAACTGCGGTGGCCCGGGCGCAGTTTACGATTGTTATCGCTACCGGATGCGTCGTAAAAGGCACCCCGACTTGTGCAATAAGCGGGCGACATAAAATTGTACGATATTACATAAAATTTGTGGGATTCGGGTGCGGGGCCTTAACTTGAAAAACGTAATTCGATGATCATGTTTGCGCTATTTTTGAAGATATGCGGAATGATCTATCTACAGAATGCTATTATTATTGTCAATAATTACATTCAGCAATACCTTATCGTACAATGTTACAAAAATATGCAGAAAATAGCAGTTAATAGCTGGGTGGGTATACTGGTGGGATAGATATGAGAAATTATTAGGTAATTTGGAGATGAAAGAGTGAATGAGAATGATGATTGCCTTCTCCTACTGTATCAAGAGCTTATCTTGGGTGACAAACAGTATGTTTGACCACATAAGAATACACTCGCATGCTTGGTGGAGAGAAGAAGAAAAAGCATAATAGATTTTATAATTGTGAATGATTGGTTAAGAAGCAAAGTTGTGGATACGAGAATGTACCGTAGCGTCAACATTGGTACAGACCACTTGTTAGTAGTCTGTCGAATTAAGGCTTTATGCCAGCGTTGACGACACCATGCGAAAGTTGTCACTATGGAGCTAACTCCGTCCGTCCAATTTTTAATCGTTCTAGAACGATTAAAAATTGGTAAATTTTAGGATCAGAATGTAGAAGATGAGTAGAGCGATTAAAAGATAGTTTGGGTGAAATAAAATATTATGAATGTTTAGAACTTGACGAATTATAGAAGGTGACGAAATCTGTATTAGTAGACAAAGCAAAAAAAGTATTTTTTAGTAAGACAGATAGTGCATGGTGAAATTTCGAAGTGAGGTACGTAGTCAGTGAGAAGAAGAAATCATGGTTTGATTTACTGTCTGTAAAGGCCAGCAACAGAGTTCAAAGAAAGGATATCTTTAAATATAATATAAAAGATGCTGAAAGTACGTATGAAGATGCAAAACTGAAAGCTGTAGAATGTGTG
The DNA here is from genome assembly GCA_005406025.1 of Eumeta japonica. Lineage (NCBI taxonomy): Eukaryota > Metazoa > Arthropoda > Insecta > Lepidoptera > Psychidae > Eumeta > Eumeta japonica. The sequence continues at coordinate 46,694 of BGZK01000025.1, forward strand.
AAAAGAAGAAAGAATGAAATAAAAGATAGCCATGATACGAATTTCTTGGATAATTTCCGGACAAACATAAAAATTTTTAGTATATGGTTAAAAAGGCCCAGAATAATTGTGAGACATCATGCATACATGTGATTAGAGACGATAGTGGATATTTACTAAATGAGGAAAATAAGATAAAAGAGCGCAGGAAGAGTTATTTCAAAAGCGTTTTGCATGTGATAATACAATTACCAATGACCATGTTACTGCAACTGAATATGTGGATGATGATGTAAATGAAAGTGAAATTACGATGGATGAAAAAATTATGAACGCACTAAAACTTATGAAAGTTGGAAAAACTGCCGGATATGATAGAGTTTCGTTAGAGATGCTGAGGGGCGGTAGGGATATAGTGGCAAACCTAGAGTAGGTAAAATATTTTTTTTCTTTTTAAGGGAAACACAGAAACAAAATTTTGCTTAGGTTTTCGTTTAGACTTTGTATAAAGCCCTATATTCGACATTCGTCAATATTTTATGCTCGATGATTTCAATAATAAGAAGGAATTTTTCATTTATCGTATGTTTTATAAAAAAATATTTAAGATCATCATATTTCCCATAAAAAAAAAAATATTTGGAGTGTCATATGATACAAGTGATTTTAAATTTTTTTTAGTTTAATTTCCTAATTAACCTTCAATATTGACTTTGAAAATTAGAATCCGTTTACTTACGGTGTATTAAATTTATATTATATTACAATGTATATTACGATATATTCATGAATGAGTCATGTACACGTACCAAACCGCGATTTTTTTCGTAGAGTAGACTTAAGAAAAGTAGCTGTGACGAACGTACAGACACAAGGGTGATTCTATAAAGGTTCCGTTATTCCATCGCTCTTACGAAACCCTAAAAAACAGGAGGTACTTTTAAAAAAGCGAAGGGTCGTAAAGCAATCAAATCACGACATCAGAACGACAACAGGACATGTATAGTTGGGCGGGGAGAGGCAAAACGAGTCCTGGGACCGAACCCGCTTCCCTCGAGGCCCCGGATAAGTAATAACATTTCTATCAGCGTTTTATGACACATTCGCTTGTAAGGGGTAAGTAAGAGTTGTATAAACTTTTTTTTTGCACTCGATCGATATAGAAAATTCTTATATTAGCTCCGTTTCAATTACGATGATGAAGAATCACGTGACACGCTTAGAATTATCAAGTATTATTACTTTTTTGTATTTTTCATTCAGTTCTACTGCAAAAAAAATCTGAAAAGATATTGACCCTGCAGGTCATCCTTAAAACTTTCGATGTGTCTTTGAGTTTCTTGAGTTATAAATATTGTCTATCAGTTTTTGAGCTTAAAAATTTGGAAGGCGTTTGACCCTCCAACTTCTTACTACTTTGGAACTCAAAGCCTTTGAAAAATAAAGTAGAAACAAATTATTCAGTTCATGTCACTCAAGAGATTGATTTAATGCTTTTTCAAGTTCTCCGAGCTCAAAAATATAATTCTAATACGTTTTGAGCTCTTCAAGTTCAAAAATTAATATGCAATTATATAAAAAGCTTTTTTAACTTTCCGTTATGAACATTAAAAACTTTTCATAACATTGTAAAGTTGTTGTTTTACATTGTATTGTGTGAGGTGTTAATGCGCAGAAATCCATAATCATACGGTTGCCTGCAACATGCGTTAACATGCAGCATGCAACCCACCGCTGACCTTCGAATCTGTTCTTCCACTACAATTCGCTACCTATCGAATTGAATATTGAACGTGCAGTCATGCATTCTTCAAGTTTTATGAGGTGGTTGGGAGTGCATCTGTCGGTTGTTTTAACAATTCTGACGCCTTGATGGATGTGACTGTTTGCATTTTCCTGAAGATTTACCTAGTTGGTATGAAACGTACATAGAAATAACAGTATAACTATTTAGCGGACTGAGATAAATAAGCAATTAACACTTGCTTAGGTGTTCGATATCTGTTAATACTCTCGAATTAATATTCATTATAGACATTTGATAATGTCATATTTTTCTTCTTAGAAAACTTCGTTGGATGCTGTGAAGTAGATCAGAATTGAATTTTTTTGAATAACGTGGTAGTTGAAATATTGAAAAATTAACGTTTTTAAACTTTCTGCTATTAAAATTGAATAGAATTTTCATCAGATCTAGAAGTTTTTAGGCTCCTAGACAACTATTTTGATTATTTTCCGAATAATGTCTGTAAATATGGATGTATATTTGTGTGCATTAGTGTTGAAAACATTTTCTATACAATGTATTTTGAACTACTCTGTAGATAAAATCCAAGATTAAACTACCTCCTTTGCTTAAAAAACAGCGTCGATTGTTGTGAACTGCATCAAAATGGATAGATTTGTTTGAGAGATATCATTAAGTAAAATTCTAAAAAAAGGTTTTTTCTGAAAATAACATGTGAAATTCTTGATGGATTTATATTTGGTGTTCGCTCATCTTTTTCTGTTTAAAAATCTACATTGGATGACATAAAAAAGATTAAAATAAAGCAACGTGTTCCAAAGATATTGTAGTCAAGATTTTCTGCTTTTTAAACAAATGGATATTCAAAGAAACCGTTTTTTTACTCACACACACGCAAGCGCGTGCACACATGCACACACACGCAAAGACGAGCAGACACACTTAGACACACAGACATATAGACACACACAGATATATAGACACACACAGATATATAGACACACACACAGCCCCACAGACATACAGACAAACAGATACAGACAGATAAACATGCAGACAGACATCACTCAGAAAATGGAAAATAGTCAACGTAGATTCTTAGGATCATAAAACGTCTAGATCTGTTGAAAACTTTATTTTGGAAAATCGGACTGAAACAGTTAATCCTTCCAATTAACGAAAATTTTCATAGCGAAGATTAAAAAAAAAGGCTATTTTCAAATATTTCGACTACGATATTTTTCAAACATGTTATTCTATTTTAATCTGCTTTATGACATATGACTTATTCCCATGTGGAAAAATTTGACCGAATGCTCAATATCAATCCATCAAGTATTTTCCAAATGTTCTGAAAAATCTTTTTTTTCGAATACTTCGTTAAGCATATCTCTTGAATGAACCGACTGATTTGATCGATGCTGTTTTTGAATAGAATTACTGATTACACTTTAAAATGATTCGGTAAAGTAATTTAAATAATATTAAAAAAAATACTTTTTGAAAACTTTTTCTTCAACAAATATCTCAAACAAATCAGCTAATTTAAATGCAATGCATGTAGCAAACAATCAACGTTGTTTTTTAAAGAGAACAACTAAATAGATTTTGAAATTCGTCACTAAAGTACTTTATGAAATATTACATTTTGTTACACAGTTTTTTTAAAATAGCACTTTATTTTAAAAATTTCTTCAACGATATCTTTTAACAAATCATCCAATTTTTTTGCAGTTTACGGCAGTCGATACAACTGCCTAAGAAAGATCTGATTAAATTTTGGTAGCGATCGATGGAGTATTGTAAAAGATATCTCAAAAAACCATTTTTTATGAAAACTTTATTTTTAAGATTCCTCAAAATCTATGAAGTTAAAGTAGTTCGAAGTTTCAGGAAGTTGAATGGACCCCTTTCAGATGTCGTAAACTGCGTTTCTATCAGTTAATCTGCTCAAAAGTTATGAGAGGTTTACACACACAGAGACAGAAACAGAGAAAAAGAGAGAGGAAGATACAAACATCACTCCAAAAATGGTCGAAATAAATTTCTAAAACCCTAAAACCTCAAATTCTGATGTAAACTCGATTTTCGAAGATCAGGGTGAAAACAGTAACTTTGCAATTATATGAAAATAGTTCAATTTTCATAGCGGAAAGTTAATGACACCAGAAGGTAACAATTCCTCAAAAGTTTTAAAGCTTCAAAGACAACTTTTAGTGGTTCAAAACTCAAATTCTTTTAAACACAAAATATTGTCATGACAAAGTATCATTATCAAGAAAAATATGTATCATTTTTGTATTCATATTCAAGTAGTCGAAATATGTATTTTAATGACAACTGTATATTTTCTCCTTTGAAAGGGTTAAAAGTATAACAAAGAGTTTTATGTCTCATAGCTATTCGCTTCGCATTCAGAATTCTAAATACCTTTAGTGTCGTCATAGGACCTCGAAAGAAAAAACCCAGTTTAATGCCCAATCAATATTGAGACGTACGTTAAACAAAAAGTACAGCACGCGCGCCCTCTACGTGAGGTACATATGGAGTTGAACTAGAGCCTATCGTCTTTAGTTTCCTTTTTTTCTAGGTCTATTGAAGTTTTCACCCATAGCTTCGATTTCTGGGAAAATTACATAACTATATATCTCTATATTACAGAATACTTTTTCTTTTAGATAAGGATGTTAGATTTTGCAGATATACGCCTTCCCCCACTTTAATTTCAAATGGAAAATTTGTGACCGACGGCGTACGAGTAAGTCTTGAGGCCAATGGTTTAAATTCGACTAAAGTAATACAGTAATTGACAAGTTCATCTGTGGACTGATTTCGAACCGGTTACTATCTAATTCGAAGACCGACAACGCTGTCCTTTTAAATATACAGGATATAGTACTAAAACATTATTTTTAGTATCGAAATAAAATACATTTTATATAATTTGAGATATTCGATGATAGCATAGATTTCATTACTGATAATATTTAATTACATTTTCTTTCCTATAAATTCTTAAAAATAGGGAATCACAATTCATTATACATCTTTATTTATTTACTAAATTGTTTAAAACGTCCATAGGAATAGACTAAGTCGAAAACTCAATAGAAGCCGAAGAGCCAAACCGTCATCATTAAACAAAATCGCATCGCCGATGACGGTCGTAGGCAGTTCCTCACCTGCAAAGGGACTCGAATGACATCAAGGTCTACATTTCTAAGTCCCTCGATGTGAATGCTTTTGCACAAAGAAGATATAAATTCAAAGCAAACATAGCAGTTTTATTTATTTTCTTTAGAACCTATCAATTTTTAGATATTCGTTTTGTTTCGTTTCGTTTCTCTTTTAAGTCAATACTTATTTTATCTATAAGATCGAATATTGTAGAAGTACCAGATTTAGTCCATTTCACTGTTTTAGCTAGCAAATTTTAGAAGTTAAGGCTATTTTTACAATATTTTTGACATCGATGTAATTAGATATTTTGTCTAGAGGTGAGCCGTCCAGTTGTACTAACCATAGTCATTTAATAAGATCATAAATGACGCCTTGTAATAAACAATAAAAGCAGTTATTTCTTATTACTATATAGATGCAGATCCCGCAAGAGGAGAATCAGCATAATCGTGAACGATACTAAATCGGGATCGAAATAGGTAAAAGAATCGAGACTTAATTTGAGAACAGGGTAAGAGATCATGATCTAAAATGAATGAAAATTGACTTGATACAAAATTGAAAGAACGAAGGAATAAGAAAGGAATGAAAACTAGTTGAAATATAATCTTCACAGTGAATACATTCGAAGATTTACTTGATTGAAGTGTGGGGAGTTTAATATCGGTTGGAATATATTCTACCTACATTTTCATAATTTTGCTTTACGAAGAGTTGATAATAAAATCTTGACAACTGGCATTTAGAAACCGACGCTTTTTACATTAATAAATTATGATTAAACAATAATGAACTAGTTCATAAATTATAGCGCGTTTTTAAAGTTTTAAAAAGATTTTTTTTTATTTATATCCGTTTAAAAGGCGTGGATATTCTTAGTGTTCCACACTTATAAAGGAAAAAATAGACCTTTATTGATTCACTTCGTTGTCCGTCTATCCGCCTGTCTGTCAAGACTCTTTTTCTCAGGAGGAATCGAGTTGAAATTACCATTAAATATTTATGTCTGCCATCCTATAAAGCTGATAAAAATCAAACTAATCAAAAAATACGCTTAAAATACGTCCATTTATATCTTAAACATATTTTAATTGGCAAGTAAATTAAAACCTATAGAGTACTTCAGATTGACCTAAAGTCTTAAATTTGCCAAGAAAATAGGTCTCACAGAATAAGTAAATCATATCACAGAAAAAACGTTTTTTTTATTACTTCAACTAAGTCTTTGTAAATAGAATATGGACTGTAATATGAGCTAATATTTGAGAAAAATTAAGTTTTTCAGAAATAGAAAATTTTTAAAAAATTTGTTTTTTTTTTAAATAAAGCAAAAATTCCGGAATTTCTATAACTAGTATTTCGGTATAGAGGTACCGAAAACTGATAAAAATCTTCAAAACTCTGGATAGATGAAATATCTATTTACATATTATAATAAAAATAAATAAATAAAAGAAATAGGAAACCTTCAGGGTGCTAGTCCTATTCACATCTGACCATTTTTTTTTTCCGTCGAATACCAACGAATAAAAAAGAAGCGTTATTCTCGATTTTACAATGCTCATGTAACTGCGTTATTTTATTTAAATATTTTATGGTGTAAACCTTGACAATTCATTGTCTAACGGCTAAATTGTCACATTAACTAAGTCCCTTTATTTATATGCTCAATTCGTCCCATAAGCATCGCGGTTTGTCTAATCATGTGAATTGAAACGACTTTTGTCCAATTTGAGATTCAGTGCTCCTCTTTTTGCATTCACTCTATCATCTCGACAACATAGTCGTTACCATCGCATAATCCACACAGATCCAGCGAGGAGTATTTAAGATTGAATACCCTCAAACTGAACTTATAGATTGTGATAGGCTATAGACTCAGTATAGAGCTGATTCAAATATAACAGAGTGACAACTGCGTTCTTTTTTACATATATAACATATATTTTACATATATTTTACATATATATTTATATATATATATATGTATACTTTAACACTCGACATCGTTTCAATATTTTATTCTGAGTTTGTGAAAAAAGAACTGTGGCAAACATACAAGAAAATATACGGTGTGACGGGGCAAATCCTTATTTGCTTTTATATTTATAGTACCGTGATATGGTTCACGTGTAACATCAAATTTTACTCGCTGAAGATAAACGGAGATACCAGCCAAGATGAGTCCGACTCTCACGTCTATAGTCCCGTCAACTAATATATTGATTTGAAATTTGCATTTCAACTAAGTTTGAATCAAAACGGGTACCGTATCATTTTTTTTCAAGCTCGGAAAATCTTGTAAATAACAATATGCGCATAAATATATGTTTGAATGGTAGATATCTATTTTAATAAAATCCACATATATATACTCATATGAACCGATAATTAAATTGTTACCATTGACAACTGAAAATTGAGGATGTCTAAAAAATTGTAATTAGATTTTGTTCAAAATCTTTATTACTGGGCTTCTTTTTCATATTTTTCAAACCCGTATTTTAATAGTTAAAGGTGGAACATAATTAACGAATTTTAAACATAATAAGCAACAACATATAAAATGTATATTTTAGTGAATAGCTTATTTAACAAATTTTCATGTATTTTCAATATCTGTCTAACAGTAATCTAAAAATAATATACAAAAAAACCTTAATCCTCTTATTTCATGTATGAACTCAACCCTATACATGTTTTTTTTTTTGTAATCACTTAACTGATTGTACGACGCTTAGTTAAAACTTTTATGGTAATTAAAAAAAAAGTGGAATAGATTAAAAAATAATTAAAAACTGTGAGTTCTTTAAATGTAATGACGTATGTCAAGTGTTATATTATAAACTATGAAATAAAGATATTTTGAATTTGAGTATGAGAAAAATTTCATCATAATCGATGGAAAAATGGTGGAGTTATAAGAGTGTGGCAAACTGAAGGACTGACGGACGAAAGGGACGAAACTATAAGCGTTCATTTTGTTTCTGGCTACAAAACCCTAAAAATTAATTCCTACATCCCCATACCATTTTTCACGTAAAACTTTGCATAATGCAATGATAAACGCAGGAAATTATTCCGAAGCCATCTTAGTTTATAGACGCCTAGCGGAGAAGTTTCGCTCGTTAAGGACGAGAGCATATTTCAAGGCGCATCGACGATTGCTTTTTACTGCGCCCGCCCGCGGCGGCGCTTGCCAGCCGCCCATAAATGACAGATTTGTGTGATCTGATAAAATTCGTCTGGTTTCCTTGTAATCTCTTATCTTATTGCGTCTGAGAAATGGCAAGATAGTAGAGAATTACAGAGAAATATGAATTTAAACAATTTCGTTATTCTTATAAAATAGTATCAATTCTTAATTATTAAATATTTCGTTATTTTGCCAACACTTGGATAATATCATACGTAATCGGCAAATCTCCATACATTAGTTTCGTTTTTGTGAAAATATAATAGTTATTGATTAAGGTTTCGTTCTTGTGAAAATATAATAGTTACTGATTAAGGTTTCGTGTGTGACCTAGAGGTCAATATCATAGTTCAAGGCCAGCGTCGTGGCCTACCATGACGCCGGCCTTGCATTATGATATTGAACTTGCTTTATACTCACTATCTATCTGCTTTATCCGTATTGCTTTCTGGATTATATAGAAATATTCATCGATAGCCTTGATGTTTTAATTCGTTAATATTTTTTCCTTTATAAGCTCATGCCTATTTCCGAGAAGGGTAAGCAGGGATTACAATTTGCCACTTGGAACAATCTTTGCATAACTATCTTGCTTCATTGGCACCCATCAGCCTTTTCATGTAAGCTCGTCATTTTTAATTCAATTAGCTACGGAGAAATCAGCTGCTCAACACACAATAGCAACGAGTCGTGAGTAAAAAGAGAGGGAGGAGAAGGAAAATGGATGAGAAAAGACGAACCGTAGTGTTATAGTATATAGGTACTACAAACCACTATCATATTAGATACATGGCAGCTTCTGTAACTACATGACAAATAATCAGTACAAAGGAAAGGATTTTCAGCCAGACTACCATTTGACTGAAAATGCGATAATCAAAGGAAAAAAAGCGATAGCTGAATCCATGTTAGATATGGTTAGATGAATACTTGAGAGTGAAGCATACCTCAAGAAGATAAAATAATCACCGGCGCCATTCTTGTACAGTAATCACACATAATCCACAAGCAGCTCGGATTGAATGCATCGACAACAACTGATATCTGTAATGAAAAAGTGTCGAATAATGGTAAAATAAATGGCAGGTAAACTGCGTCAATTCATTAATTGATCTTCACTATAAGTTTTTAACGACAATCCGAAAAAACCAAAAAATTCCGTTTCATTACTGCAGAAATGACAATTATAAAATAATCCGTCATTTTCCGTACTTAAACAGCTGGCTTAGATCCAATCGACTATCATCTCGTTCTTAATTTGACTAATTTATCTCAAGTACAAAATACTATTTTCGAGAAGCAACAGAAAATGCCTTTTAAGATTATTAAACTCTGTTGTATAAAATTTTATAACAAAAAAATATAAGATTTTCCAGTAAGATAGTAGAATTTTTCCAATAAATTAGTACAAAAACGTTTTATTCAAATAAATATTTATGTATAAAAAAAACATCATATTTTCTTTCATTAAATGATAATTTCGTACTGATATTATATATGAAGTTATAATTTGATATATAAGTTAAAAGGCTTTTTTATTGCAGCGCAAAGAGTCAAAGAAAACTTTTCTATTAAGGCAAGCGTCAGCGATTTCCATTAAAACGCCTTCTTGTTATTTTAAAATAGGTTAAGTGACACTTATATTTTTATAATTTTTTTCGTAGGGCTTGATTGCCTTCAAACATAATTTAGTACATCGTTTTCAGATTTTTGTATTTAAAATAGAGTATATTTAAATTGGCAAAATCACTAATATTACACTTTTACATGATGTGAATTAGCTTAGAAATGTTCCATACAAAGTCGAATTAGATGGTACGATAAGGACTTGCTGTCGATTGCATGAAAACCACTCTGTTTAACGTCCTTGTGCCACATTTTATAACAACCTGAGGCTAATTGCGATTAAAAAAATCGCTAATCCCTACCGCAGATGATAAGACTCTAACATTCAAAGTCTATGGATTACACCCGCATAGAGTATGCACAGTTCTGAAATAGAAATATCAGTTGTTTGATGAAGCGAAAACAGTGCTTTTGAAACAAAGAGAATATAAGACATTGTGCTTATTTACAAGCCACATTTGACGGACAAATAAACAGACAAGGTGCAAAGAGAAACCATAACCAACCCCCGACGCCGACGGGGATGCGTCGGGTTGTGGATCATTTTACTAAGTGACGTTGACGAAGTAAAGATGAAACCGAACGCATAAACATATCAATTACTAAAAGCGAAGATCGTCAAAGAGATATATCTTTTTTCTGATAATGGTATAAGATAACATTTGAAAGGTAGATTTTAATGTAAGTAATCAAACTGTGTTTACCTATAATTTGTCGTTACTATTATAACAATTATCGTTAAATTTCTAACGTACAAGTTATCGTTGACGAAACAAGAAAGTAATACTTAAAAGAATATTTTATAAGTTAATGAAAAATATGGAAGTTTCTTTTGTTACAACTTACCATAAACCAAGTCATTGAGTTTGAATTGAAAAAACTAAAAGTTTACATAAAATTTATAATATGGTAATAATTTTTACGATGAAGCAATCTATTGCAAGTAAAATTTATTACAATTATCTTCTTCAAAATTAATGGCCGCAGTTTTATAAGCGACTCTTATTTTATTTTGTTAATAATCCAAATACTTTCTGCGCGATGGCGTTTGTCATAATAACACGCTTTATAAATACCGTATAAAAGTCAGTGGCCAAAACTTGGGATACAAACTTACAAGTATACAAATTACTTTATGCCTAAGAAAAGAATGAGCAAAACTTCTGACTAAAAAACGAATTAATAAGCATAATTTTCTTAGCCTTATTGAAATAAAAATTACATCTTATACATAAAAAAGATAACAGTAATCGTAGCCAGTATGATATACAGCCAATTAAAACTTTAAAGGCTCTTCCGGATTAATGCCATTTATAAATTTTCCACCGAGACGATTTTGATATTATTCATAGGACGAAGAAGCCTATTAAAATTCTTGTGACAAGTTAATTAGCTGTAGTGCTTCGCGAATTGTAAGGGCACTGCCGTAATCATTTAACTTTTCGTCCCAATAAAATTCGTCTCTTTATAATATTCTTAAAGACGTCTAAGCGGTGTCTAACATATGTCAGATTTCAATAAGTGGAGTCTTTAGTACCCAATCGTTTTAAATAAATTGATCCAAAACAGTTTACTACTAGTGTAAAATTTAGTCTTTTCTTACGGTTCACACTCGAGCTTAAACCCGAAAAATATACTAAAATAGGTATAATGTATGTAAAGAGTCATAAGAGTGATCATATTCGTTAATATTAAAGAAAATAGTGACAACGCGCGTGAAAATAATTTAATTAATGATTTATAATTTAATGCATAAATGATTTAACAAATGACAACGACTTTAATTTCAGGAGCTAAATGAAAGTTTTTCGATTGGGCCAATGTTTGAGTTACCGCTTAAATGTTTGCGAATACTCTAACATACTGCTGACGTTTTAAAGCACCTAATTAAACATTTAGGCCAGCTAAACTTTTTTGCATTACGATACACATTTAGCGTGTTATGATGCACTAAATTGCAAGTACTTGAACTTTTGTTGTATTAATAACCCTTTTTATAATATTTTGTAAAGGCAATTAAATAGGTCATAGGAATGTCAAAGTGTACTGCTTTCTACTAGCACTGACTTCTATATATTAATCATTTTACACAAATCACAATTCCTCTTTATGAGGCTGAATAAGGGAATATACATAAAGCTTTATAACACTTTTTTTTATCGCTTTGTTGGTAATAGAAAGTTAGATAGCAATATTGTAATTCTAATAAACGATTAAAGTTTTAATAACAACTTGGGGCAGCAAAAGAGCTCACGAAAATTTAAATTCATTGTCATATTTAACATAACGCCATGCATATTTATACAGATAGTTACATACCACTTGAAAATAAATAGTTCATATTTCTGAAAAAAACCGCCACTATTTATTAATATAAGGCTCTATAATTTGTCTTCTTTATTAAGTTTTCAAAAATTGTTGATAACTATGTATTATATTATTAACTATTGTTACTTGTGTAATGTTCTGATTTAACATATCTAAAAAAGGAAACTCTCAGAATTGTTTCCATAACTAAGTGGAATTAAATAATTTCCTGTCTAAATGTAATATAGTGCTAGTACATAACTTTTAATCATAAAAGGGTAGAGAAAATTGTCATATCACACAAATTATTGTTCTGAACATATAAGTATTTCACTTAAAATGATAGGAACCAATTACACAAAGAACATGTTTTACGATGTAAGGCACTTAAGACAACGTCGTTCGGGAAAATTTGAAAGTATTAATTTGAATACCTCAATCTAGTGTTGTGTAAAAATAGATATTATATATTTTAAATTCAATAATTGCAACAGCCTGAAATCTATATGTTGGATAAAAAGAGCAGCATTGAAGCTTTAATTATTTGCACAAAAATTGTGAGTGGATACACGAATGATGTGGAACACTACCACATTACATTATGCTTGACATTTATCACCTGTTAATATGCGTCTGTCGTTTTTTCCTTATAAATTATAAAATCATGACGTATTGAAAACAGAAGTGGTTTTTGTACAATGAAGACATGAATAAAAAATATTTTGTGTATATCGCTTGTAATCATACAATTCTTAGCTATTTTTTGGCAAATTGCACAAAAGCCTATTTCCTTCTTAATGAAACTTTTCCTTCTTTCTACTAATAACCTCACTTTTATGTAAAAATAGATACTATCTTTGTGCACACCTTATACGCACACCTAATCAATTTGTCTCTAAATATTACCACCTCAATTTTCCCTTAGCCGATTTATAGCGTAATATATAATTATTCTGTCCACAGACAGCAAGTTGTGTCCGGACATTCTCACTGCAACGGTAGCCAAAATGCCGCCGACTTGATAGAGCCAGCCATGTAGAGAAGATTTAGGATCTAAAACTCTCTACCAGAAACAGAAAATTGTAGACATTTTATCAATACAATGCAGTGAACAAAGTTTTAATAAATATTTGTTCGTATCAGCAATTATATATCCACTGATGATGGGAGCTTTTCCCCTACATTTCTATTTGAGTTATGTATACCCAACGATGGCTCATTACTTTTATCAGGCCATCAATCCGGCCAGTCAGGGGTTATCCAGTACTGCGAACTGCAATTTAACTACGGCAATTGAGAACCTTTCTTGACCAGCGACCATCAGCCCTATGAGTGATGAAGTATTATTATACCTAATGTCTTTTAACGTGCTAATCCCGCTACCTGTGTTGGTTACTCTGGCTACTCCATAGAATTTCTCAGTATGTCAACGTTCATCTAATATAGAGTCTGAATCCCTCTGACTTTCTATACGAAATCAACAGTCAACGATTATTTATGTATGGCATGCATTTGTCATTACTGGCAACATTCAGCTTTTTGCCTGTTTGAAGGCAATCTTAATCTCATGCATGCTCACATCCAAAATGTTCTTTCATAGTGTCGAACTAGTCCACGCGAAGATGTTTAGTTACACTGATAACATATTTCTCTATTGAAGTGAATAAAATGCCGATAAAATTTCTTGATCTCTTCTTAAATCTTCAGATTGGACAAACAGTTTTGCCCTTATATGAGATAAGTTCTATCATCTGGCATTGTCAAAAAGATAGAGTTCTTATGAACTCTTTGGAGCTTTTAATATACTCACCCATAGTTAACCCAATTTGAACTAGAATGGTCTATGTCACGTCACACGGTGTTGGAAATCTGTCTATCGATGCTCCTGTAATCAGTAATATCAGCTCTAAAGACTGCAACCTTTTTGCAACAACTGCGAGAACAGTTTCTTAAAAAGCTATAATTTATGTCCTTCATGATTTTGCTTTTACCTAGACATTCAGAGCGAGCTTAAAGTGTATGTTAGAACCTTCTTAAGAGATGAAGTACTCTGACAGAGTATAAACTTCATCAGTAGAGATTTCTCTAGTTTTCACATAAATTAAGTTCATCTTTAATTATACGGTATACATCATTTCTGATTTTTCATGAAACCGTCGGGTCTGATCCAAGTTTTGTTTCTATAAATCTGATTTTCGAAGGAAAAAAAAAAAAACATTATAAAGACTTCCTTTGTCTCGCAAAAATTATTCCTTCCTACTCTTTTTAAGTTTCGCTGACCAATTCCCAAATGTGTCATTCTCAGCTTTTCACTATTTCCTAGTTTTGTGTATAAGTCCGTTTGTGTTTGTGTTTAAGTAAGTTTACGTTTAAATATTGTGTATTGTTTGATCAGATCTATCATTGAGTTATATGGAAATTGGTATATTCTATATATTTGCAGAATATGCATGTTATTCAAGCAGCTATTTGTCGTTAACGGGATTGCTTTTCACTTAAAGTTTATAAGTGCACTAGAGCATGTACTTGATTGTGATAATCTATTCTTAAGAAGGAAATTAAAACGGGCACTGACCTTCTTACCATACCGTAGGTGTCGTAAACCTTTTTTGTAAATAAATAACACAAAATAAAACACCATGATATTCTTTACAACTAATACTATGAATTACATTATGATGAGTTGACGATTCTAATGTTTATTTCTAAGTAAATCTGAATTAGGATAAATCTTATAGAAGACATGTCAATAAAATAAGATGTATGGATAAAATAAATAAGTTGCGTGTGTATACATGTATTTAAAGTTTAACATTTTCACTGTCAGTCTTGTGAAATATAAATGAGCAATTCTTTTAACATTTTTCTAAATGGTTTCATACTCATAATAACCATACCTAAAAAATTAAGCATAAAGCAATTAAGAAATGCCCCGCACCCTTGTCGCTTCTCCTAAACACATTTGAAACCAAACTGGTTATCGATCACTGGCTCTGCCCTCCATTTATATTAAGACACGCATAATGTGATAAGGTGGTTGAACAAATGCATAGGAAACAATACAATAGCTATACGTGCACCGAACGGTTACGATAATATAATAAAACATGTCAATCTCCGTTTTTATTTCTGCCCTAAAAAATAGACTGTGCCAAGATCGACCGCTTTAGTTTCGTCGTCGTTTTGAAATATTGCTTTTGTGATACTTATTGTTCTACATTAATAAACTCCCATGTTCGATCACACCGCGTATACTGCGCGAGCATATTACGATATACAAGTCTGTCGGTCGTAAAATGCAGTCCCGTTGTGTTATTTTATTTTTAGCGTTAACAGTTATACATCAATGACTAGCTTCCGCCCGCTGCTCCGCCCGCGTAGATAGAATGAATACCTTCCAAGCCATTTTCGACTTAAGTATGTTCCGATTTTGATTCCTTTTTCGGTCCCGGTCTCGCTTTCAATTATGATCTCTTGATATTCCGATTCCTGTCAATATCTTGATATAAGTTTCGACCCCAAGGTCGATTACGATCTCGGTACTGTTCTCGATTTCGAACGTTCCCGGTGTAGTCTTTTTTGTTTCTCGTCCCGTTAGCAATTTCAATTCTGTTGATGTCCACAATTCCATTTCGGACGAAGCCGGGACAAATTCTAGTATCAAAAATTTATGCTGTGTTTCGTATGGGATAGTCTTGCTTCCAAGAATATAGGAATTTCCATAATCTGTTATAACACAAATATACAGATGAAACTAAAGGTTAATGTCGATTTATTTTACCCAAGGAGTTTCTTATTAATGAAAACATAAAAATAATATAATAGAAAAAAATACGCCGAGAGTATCAGATGTTAATGCTAGTTTATTCTTTCTGAGATCTTTCCATTTGCGAGAAAAATATATCGCTAGTTTCACAGTAATTGTAAGTTTGGCTCAGCACGCACAAAAAACATTAAAATACACGCTCATTTGTGAAAATCGCATCTCATCACTTTTTAAAGTCGTGCCTCGCTCCATAAAAGTTTTATACAAAATTCAATTCCCCTTTACTTCGATAAAAATAAAATTACGCACATATATACACACGCAACTGCATAAAAACAAATGAATATGGCTACTAAAGCAATAAAAAATAATAATTGAATTTTTTTATGGTTATCATTTGGTATATGGAAATAAAATATAACTTATCGTTTTTGCAATGATAGGTTCTGACTGTGCACTAATTGTCATGAAGATCGGTCATATCGTACTTATGTTATAAAAGAACATACAGAGCGACAGATAGTAGCCTATGATTTTCTATTACTGTACAACAATTTTCATATCCATTTAATCATTCTTAAGTTGTAAAAGAACATATCGCTGCTTTAGTATTAAAGTGACCTAACTCAGAATTTCCAAATTCTTCCATTCAATAAAAAATATAAACTTAATTTATAAGTGATAAATGATACCTTAAGTTTCATAAAAATAACGAACCGTTCGTCCACAAACTACATTCAAACTTTAAAAACGCTAATTGCTAAACGGTTTTTTGCGTTTTCCTTAAAAGTGTTTTTTTTTTTATACTAGTCACTTTATGATTAAAGTAGTGATATATACAGACAAACAGTAGCCTATTATTTGCACAATCACATGTGCTAACTGGAGACCAATTTTCATTACGAACGGTCAAAAGGTATTAAGTTGTGTAAGAATATGCAGACAGACAAACACAGAGTAGCGTATAATTTACGAAATCACATGTTTTGACTCAAAAACTAATTTTCATGAAGATCAGTCAAACCGTTTTTAAATTATAAAAAACATATATACAGAATGATAAATAGACATACAGTTTGCGCAAGCACATGTTCTGACTATAAAGTAATTTCATCAAGATCAGTGAAATATTTTCAAGTTATAAAAAAGACAGACAGACAAACAAACAGTAGCCTATCGTTTAGTATACTATAAGTTAGTATATTGTATACTTTAGTATACTATAAAAACATGTGATTGCGCAATCAGATGTTCTTAAAATATACTAATTTTCAACACGATCGGTTAAACCGTTCTTAAGTTACAAAAAGACATGCTGATAGTCAAAAAAACAGACTGACACACACAAAATAGTAAAATTGGGGTCAGTTAGTGATAAAATGAAGATCTATCACGAAATTAAAAAGAAAAATTGAATGTACGCTCCATATTTATCTATTACATAAATCTGTAAATTCTGTTTGTAGTAGTATAGATGTCTCAATAGGCTGGTGTTTTTAATATTATGGTTCTTGTGGTGTGGCTATAGAAGTTTCTAAGTCTCATACAAACCTACAAAAAAATATTTGGTAATGTTGCAAATGATCAGACTTAGTCACAGTAACAAATCAAAATATGAAGAAGAAGTCGCGATTGAGTTCAGAAGGTACTTTCTGCTGTTTATCCAAATGCAGAAAAGACCTTTCAATTCTGTTTCACGAACCACTCATCCCTTATATATAGTAGTATATCTACTGGTAAAGGGCTGAAACAATTTCCACACATGGTGGATTAATAACAATATATTACGTCACATGAGTTCTGTGTGGTGATTCTATTAAAACATTTGATATCTTCTTAATACGAGGTACGTTTCCCTATACTAAATGCTTTCGATATTTTACAACATCATTAATAAGAATTGTTAATTATAAACAGACGACTATCTTGAAACAAGATTTTGCACGTAAAACATACATAAAAATAGACTGACAGTGGCTTGCGCCTAAAATTAAGTAATTCGTAAATGTTAACTTTAAGATTTTACAAATAGCCCAAACATTCTCTGCCAAATGGCACGTTGTATGTTACAATTAACGTTTTTATCTTTTGGTACAACTCGCCATAAATGTTTACTCTACATGCAAATAATAGTTTTCTTCCTGAATAAATAGAACAATAATGTTAAAATAAGTCCTGAAGAAAAATTTGTCGCAAAAAAGGTATAGGATACTTTTACAGAATGTAGACGTGAAACAGTAGCTTCCACAGTTGTATTTGTCCAGTGAACAAGAGTTCCGGGGG
Organism: Eumeta japonica; assembly: GCA_005406025.1. Classification (NCBI taxonomy): domain Eukaryota; kingdom Metazoa; phylum Arthropoda; class Insecta; order Lepidoptera; family Psychidae; genus Eumeta; species Eumeta japonica. The sequence continues at coordinate 64,778 of BGZK01000025.1, forward strand.
CATATTCCCCTCCATGATATATCTTATTTGTTCTCAAAAGGCCAGCAACACATTAGACACCCAAATCCCCACTAAGATTGTGGGTGTCCGTGGGCGGCGGTGATCGTTTACTTTTTGATGGCTTACATGTACGTTTGTCCCTTAAAAATGCTTTAAGAAATTGTTATTAATCACGGGCGTACACAGAGATTCCAGAGAGCGTATGCACGGTTAACGAGTTCAAACTTTGCATTGGTCTGCTACCCAACGACAATGAGTGTATCTACCCATTTAATGGTCCTTGGCAAATTTAGATTATGTGCCAGCAAATTCTAACAACGAATTAGTCGTATTTCATAATTAAGAAGTTTCAGTTGTCTTTTTGATTGCGCTGTTTGTATCTGGCTAATTTGATACCACTAAGCAGATGAAATTTAAAAAAAAGAAAAATAAGTGAAAACGGTATCACGCCAATTTTGTATTATTTTTCTGTCCACCAAAATGATTGAATCTAACGTAGAAATTTGATACTTTCTTTAGTCACTCAGCAAATATTGAGAGGGTTTGGTTGAGAAGTGTCGATGCATACACCATATACCCCTAACCCTACATTCTGAAATTTTCAACTGTTTCAGTCTCTTTACAATTATTTAGATAGTGTTAGGTTAACATCAAAAAAGGAATTTCAAAACTACTTGTCACAGTTTTTTGATCAGAAGGCCCGAAATTCATTTAGCTATGGGATTATGTCACTACCGACAAAATGGCAACAAGTTGTTGAAGAAAATGACATACATATTATAATTAAATGTGAATAAAATGTGATAAAAAATTATCTTCAATTTACATATTAAATACGAAAAAACTTTTTCTCCGACCTAATATAATTGCAGTAAGCGAGGAATATTAAATATAATAGCAGGTGAAATATCTATAAGTATATTTATAATAATGTATAAAAGTATTTTTTCCTTTTTCAGGGCATATAAAGCAAACTATCATGCAAATTACCAGAGAGTAGGTGATCACCGCCGCCCATAAACACCCGTAACCTCACATGAGCTACCAGTTTTCTGATGACGTTTTAGGAAAGAATAGGATATCTAAAGGTGGAGAGAGGTAGGCTACAGAAACTTGTACCAGTGAATTGGATATTTGATAGAAGGAGAAGTGGGGCTAATGGAACTCGCACTCACTGCACGAAACACATCAGCAGAAGTTGCTCCTTCACGCTTGTATTTTTAAGGAGTCTGATATCTCACCAGTCGAGTCGGCCTATTTTCGTGACGCAGATAAATGGATACAGCATGGCTCTAATACATGGCTCTACCACACTACCAAAATTTCATAATTTTTTGTATTGCTATAATATAAGGACATGGCTAATATTCACAATTTTATCAAAACAAACTTGTTATTCCATTAAAAATATTTCTGTATATATTGTTTTGTGTTGCTACATTTTCGCTGTAAAAAGTTTGGGTATCCAATAAAAGCCACGACATAGCGATGACATAGCGATACTACATTAGCAGATATTTTTTAAACTGTATCTTTCAGAAACGAGTAATCTGAGAATCTAGTTAAATATATTAAGTACAACACGTGACGAGATTTTCAGGCTTTTGGGTGCCTTTGTAACAGAAATAGAAAAAGTTTAAAAGTGTCTCGAGTTAATTTTAGAAAAAGGTTCTCGGGGGCGGCCGCTAGCTCGTCTCAGCAGGTTCACTATCGAGCCTCTGATGATGTGCCCAGCACTTTCGTTCAGGCGGGAATCAACGTACTTTGTGGAATAATGGAAAAGAATAAAACTTTTAGTTCAAAGCACATTATAATAAGGATATCACACACTTCATTTAATTCGAAACAGTCCAATCAATCAAAGTAATCCAAATTCTTGAGCTTCGACCAATAGTATTGATCTATTACTACTTTCTCTTTTTCCTATGTTTTTTATTGGATAAACATAAGCAACAGAAAGTAGTGTTCAATGTAATAGTTATAAATAACACTTGAAACTAAAAGTAGTTTAAAGTTTTTCTAAAATTTACACAATTACATACTATTTAGTTATACATAACAGCATTTCTCGACACAACGCATTTTTTTTACTATTATTATTTATAAACCAAGTTTATTGACTCGATTATATATAATTGAGTTAATAAGTTGGTAATAGCGGCTTGATATATTAAAAAAAAAGTTTGAAAAGTTCAAAAGTGCACGCTTTATAATGCTTTCATTTAATTTTGGTAAAAGAAAAATTTAAAGATAAGTACCGTCTAGAATGTACTATAGAAAATATTACAACTCAATCTCTTTGAAACAGATGATAACGAAGAAATATTAGTAGAGGTGGCCACTATTTGTGAGAGTTCCTTTTTTTCGTCTATTAAATTATATATATTATTATTATACGTATAATTTAACAGCGCCGATATAGACAGCAATTTTCAGTAGGAAACCACTACCTGTATTTTTAAAGCCAATAAAAAAGGATAAGAAAATGGTTTTTTCACAAGTGATCATGTTTTTAAGTTCTGTAGAGCTGATTGACGGGATCGGTTTTTACATTGTTTAGATGTTTTTTTTTCGTTTCAATAGAAACTATAAAAATGATTTAATGTAACTATAATAAATAATTATTTGGAGCTAATAGAATTAATCTTAGATTACAACAGTACGCAATTTTTTTCATGTTCATGTCCTAATGTAAGTAGATCTATAGAAATAGTTGCTAACGAGAGATAAAAAAAAATATCGTAAACCACTTCGAATGCTTTCGCATTTTTAATCATGAAAAAATGTCTAATTTTAGAGCATTTACTACACTTATCGCTCGCATAAGTAGTGGGGTAGACATGAAAATACTACAACATATTAGTGTCTTGAAATGAATTCAAAGGCATTGAAAAGCGGTTCATTCGGTTCATTTCCACGTGAAAGCTAAAAACGCTCGAGAACTTGCACACAATGCACTTCCGGTACATCGCTATGCGTCCCAATGTGTTCATTTAAAAAAAAAAGCCGTGCTTCCTCACGCCCGGTATTCCGTTCGGTTAACTGCAATAAATTTATCCCCCGCCGGCGCAGAAGCCCTCTCGCTGCTAAAGGTGAATTTACTTACACGCGTTTTAACATCTGCACCACGTAGCCGGAGACCGCGGGATATATTGGCGCGATTCCTCGCGATTTATCAGTGGGACGGCGGGAGGGAAAAAAAACGAGATACCGGTCCGAATCTTTGCCGGCGTTCGCGCTCTTTCGGACGGCGAAGGGCTTTTTTATTCGACAAACGTCTTAGATTCGGTTCTTTCGGACTACGAACGTCTCCGGAACGGTGTCGCGTCCGATTGGGTGCAACTCGCAAACGTTAATTTGACAGAGAAAAGGGATTTCGTATACGGGATGTTTTGTACGCATAAATTTCAACGACGTTGCAATGGCTCAGTGTTTAAGAATATCGCCTTCCAACCACGAGACACTGAATTAGATCTCGACCATAGTCAAATTTATCAGTAGCTTTTTAACTCACTTCAAATCAAAGTACTCACTCGGTGGCGCGGAGGGCATGTCAAACCTCTCTCGGCCTTTGCCATCGCAATTGTGATGTCTATCGTCGAAGAACCTTCTGTGAAAGCATTATATTACGAAAGAAAGCGGCGGAACGAAAACGTAAAGATAACTTTCCGCTTAAAATCCGCCGCCGAAGTACTCTGGGCGTGCAAGATTTGCGTATGCGCTTCTCCAGAAATTTGGGGAAATGTGCCGTCCATCTACGGGCACGAGATGACTTTTCATGCACTGTCTCTTTATCGCATGATCGCAAGATGAAAGGCTTTTTAGTATAAAAGGAGGCAAAGCCGCTGGTGCAGCGGATGAACACGCAAGCGTACCGCAAGGCTGCAAGAAGGTCGCCATGGAGTCTTAATCGATAGGAATGTGACATAACTTGGTTGGCCATCCCTAGGTCTCAGATATCAATATTAATTTTCCCATTACAAAAAAAGCTTAAAGTCCAAATTCCTTACTATCAAAATTAAAATAGCTTGTATACACTTAAGTACTCATGTGAAAAGTCGTTTTTGTTTTAATTCAATATTGTATTTAATACATACACTTTTCCTAGTCAACAAAAAATATAATTATTCTAATTATCAAAACTTTAAATTAATTCAACCTCATTATAAAGATTAATCACAATATAAATAACAAACATACGCTAGAATATTTGAATAAAGCTTTACAAATAAGTACAACAATATTAATAGAATAAAATATGCCTTCAGAAATTCGTGTATATAAATACTTTATGTTTACAGCACATGCCTAATCAAGTAATTGCATTGAGCGCCTAATGGATATGCCATTGCTTACTACCCGGAATAACGTCAGATCGTAAGAACTTCATAGTTCCCACTATAAAGTTCGTGCGTCATCCACGCGTCCCCAGGCGCGTTTTCATTGAAAATACGCTCTTATCAGATTTTCCTAATGTGCTAAAAAAAAACAATAGTTACGAAAAAGTTTATTGAGGAATATAAGTCAGCAGTAGAGTAATTTAATTCTGATAAAAGCAATTTTACTGTGTGAAATATGTTTGTATGCATATAGGGAACCGTCTTTAAGTTCCTGACAATATTTTGTTCAGTATTAAAATATGAATATTTAAAGAATAAAATAATTATTTTTACAAAAAAATCTGATTGCTATTGACATTCTGTGTTTTGACAAAGTATGTAAAATCAATTATCTTTTGCAATAACACTATAAGTCTGTACTGTAATTTGTGCCGAATTATCATTAGGTCTACCATCCGTCTGTCCCGGAATTATTTAGAAAAGGTGGAGTCGGTTTCTCGCAGTTGATGTTGCTAGACTTAAACAGTAAACTAAACGAGATTCGATTATTCTTGTATCTGTTCATCGTCATTTATCTTCGGAACGGCTTAGTAGAGTTTTATTATTTTGTATCACTTTTCTAAATATAATTATAAAGTTCAATAAGTTTGAACAATTCTTTCTGTCTGTCCGATAAAAAATTATATACAGTATAAAGAATTCAATGTAGGGCAAATTCGTCGATCGTGGATACTTATACTGTTTATTTATGCTTTGCGTCACCCGCCTTTAAATTAAGTCGAATATATTTATTAGAGCAACTCACCTTCGATGTCCAAATAGGAAAAGCTGGAATCTAAGTTACTTACTCTGACTGTCCAAGATCGAATTTCGAAGACAATTGCCTTCGAAAGTCACCTTCAAAATCGGTATGCACACTAATTAGTCGTAGTATGCGATTTGCTCCTAGCAAATACGTAACACACGACATTAGATGTGCTACTTATTCACTTTATTGCCAGAATATGTATTATATGAGACAGTTGAACCATGATATTCTTATAAGTAGATCGCCATCAATTTTAAAACCAGCCGAACACAATTCTAAAAGAGATATTTTTATTTCCCGTTAAGACGATTAAAGATTTACAGGAAATAATTATTTTCGTTTTAATTTTCAAAAATAATGTTTATATCAGACGTCAATATTTGAGGCTTAGGAAGGTTTTTTTTGTAGCATTACCGAGAAGCAAACGAACATGCTAGCTACCAGAGTATAGACGGTCACTACAGCCCATGGACACTTGCGATTTCAGAGGCGTCACCAGTGCGTTGCCAGTTGATGTTGCTGGACTTGGGTAGGAATAGGATATGTAATAAAAGAAGAAGTAGATTGATTTTGAAAGAAGGGGGCTGCTGAAGGGAGGGTGTAGAGTGATGGAGGAGATTGGATCACCGGAGCTCTCGCTCACTGGATCAAATACAACAGTGGAAGCTGTTACTTTACGTTTATATTCTGTGAGAGTGTGATATTTCACCTGTCAATCTGGCCCATTTACGTTCTACAGCCAAATTGATCACCTACTCCGAAAATTTTAATGATGATAACCGTATGTATGTACCTTACATAACTTTTTAACAAATCAACTAATTTAACTCAGACTAGCGGTATTGAAATTGAAATGGAATGAAAAGATAAATTCTAATCTAAAAATTCTATCCTAGTAAAGTCCATTTTGAATAGTTTCAAAAACGAAATTTTCAAAAAAACTTTTACATCCTGTTTGGAACTAATGAATTATTTCAAAGACTAAATAACTCTATTTTCCAGCAAACTACGTAAAATGCTATAAAATTCTTTAAAACTAGTTTACTTAATCAAACGACATCGCTAAAGAAGTACTTTCTGTTCACCATTTTTTATATTTTTCTAAGCGGATCGACTGATTAAAGACAAATTATTAACAGGTTTAACTCACTTTATATTCTTTAAAAATTTCAGCTTCAGGTTTTATAGATTTCAAGTAATCCCAAAATAAACTTTTGCTAGATTTTTTTTTATATAAATTTAGAAATATTAAATTTATCACTTTCAGAAGCTACTCAATTTTAATTCTCAAAAAAGTTCGTTAAATACCATAAAGCTTCTTAAAATCGGATAATTTAATTAAGTAGTATCATTGATGGAAAATTTTCATAAAAATATTTTTTCGGATAACTTCTAAACAAATCTGATTATAAAAAAATTTTCGTGATATTTAAAAGATTTTCAGTTACTGATTTAAGATTCTTTGTCAATTCAAACATAATCAGTTGACCAAAAATAAAATGAAAAACCTTTTTCTTTTGAATAACTCGAAAACTAATGAACTGCTCGATATCAAAGGCTAATCAAATGAAATGAATCCTCAAGCAAGTACATCGAATGATGAAAATATTAGTTTGATAAGAAATTATAAATGAAAAATAATTATTTTATGAATATTTTAACTTTTCGCTGGCAAAATTTAAACTTTAAAAGAATAATATATTTTTGATTCCGAAAAGCTCGAAAACGCTAATTATTTACATAAATAGCTGAAAGTTTTGGCATTGGCCTACAAGGTAGTTGGCTTTATAGGCCACCCTATGGATACCCTAGGTACCCTATGGGTACCTGAAAATTTACAAAATCTACCCTTAAACAAATTTAAAATCATTATTAGGCAAATATTTGTTAAAAATGATTTATGCGATTTATGAATATTTAAAGGACAAATATTTATGGACATGACCAACTCGACTTCTTGAAGGTTTGCTTCTTTATCTTATAAATTTATATATGTTTAATTGTATAATATTATTTATTTAAATTAGAAAAGAGCTACTCTCAAGTTTCTTGCTCGTTCTTCCTGAGTGAAAACTGCCTTCTGAACAAGTGGTAGGTAGTAGAATGCAAATTTTTAAACTATTGTGACGTATTTCAAGTGTTCTCTCTGATCTAGAAAATAAAACTATATTTAAATTAATATGATTTCGTCAATCAACTTTAATAATATGGTTACTTCACCCCATGAAAACAAGCAAATTGTATAACTGTATTCATTATATTTAAATCTTATTACACCTGACAAAAATATTAATGAAACTATTGCATAAAATAATTTTGTGCCACATTGATAGACGTGAAATCTACCATCCGTGTATTCATAAAGAGAAATGTTACTTAAATCAACCATAAACACATAATACAATTACATTTTATGACTGTGTCTATCTTCATTTTATTTAAACCTATTGACTAGTTTCCGTGACTTTATACATGTTCAATACATGTCTATTCCTCGTCATAAACTTTCGACATTCATCGCTGACTAAAAATAAAATTTTATTAAAAAAGAACCATTTCCACTTTAGCCACGTGTTATAATGATAGCACTTTTCACTGAACAAATGATACGGCCCGAAATAACTTTTGTGAGAGGCAGCGAGCCGCTGATCTGAGCGGAGGTCTAGAAATGTCAGAGGTCGCGCGCTCGCTGCGTTGTGCAATCAATAACAACGCACCAACTAAACAGTACACAAAGTTTTGAAATGTTACATTCATATAAAATATGTTATATTTATACAACGCATATACATAATACGTTATATATAAATACAAAAACCATCTATTATATTATATATACCTTTTCTCGTGTGCATTTCGGTATAATATTGGACACGTCGACGAGGCGCCGACAAAGCCCGGAAACGACAGCACATCGTGCTTTTTGCATCGATGTACGGACCAGTGGTTTAAGTAAACTCGGATAAAAACGCATAACCCAATTCGCTTAGGGACATGATGTGAACTTGATACCAACCCAAGTCCAGCGGGTTGAAAATAAGCGCAATGACCACATCCACCTCCACTCCTACTCAATGTTACAGCTATTTAGCTACAGGCTCCGAACGTACAATGTGAGACTAACATTTTTCTTTATCACATCACGAAGAAAGTATAAATTTAAGTTGCATTTAATAAAATTTCATAGATTTTAATTATTCGAATCGATTTCTGTCTTTGTTGCGATACTAAAACGAGGTGTGTCTGGATGCTCTCAACCATTTGAAGCACGCTTCGAGCTCAAAGTGTGTTTGTTACAAGCGGCGATGATACTATAATATCTTAAAATTATCTTAATCTTAAAAAACTCAACTTAAAATCTACTCTCTGCATCTCAGTAACTTTTATCTCGATCTACACTTGTTTACATAGTACAAGGGGACGTTGTAAGGAGAGCGTTGTTCTTAATATTTAAACTTATCAAAACTACCCAGCACAATAGAATGTGTTTAAATTATATCACCACCACCAAAATTGTGGCATAGTAATGAAATTAAACCATTGATGTATGACAGTCAAGCAAGAGACATACACAGAGGTCGTAAGCATATGCAAATCTGTGGTCTCTGTCTACCCTTCTGAGAAATATTTATGAGCTTATAATAAAAAATAAATTAATATATGTTTGTATATGTAAAAATCATTTTCTTCGCTATTTCATTTAATCATGGTTTTAATCAGCTAACTTATATTATAACAACTCAAAGACCAGATACAATTTTGTAGAAACGCAATTCATCGACATCTTAAAACTATTTTTAAACAGAAATTATCAGTATACCTTTACAACTAAAAACATATTCCATGTAAAAACCAAAAATAATAATTACAACTTTATCGTGACGAATTTAATTGTTTCATCCATCTTTACGGTTTCCCACTACCGTTCTCGCTCCAAACTGCATGTCATGTCTATTTTCGTATATGCTCCCATAACTAATCCTCTGTTGCATGTATGTAGTACACGCTCAAGTCATTAAAGTTAAAAACCGTTCGTTTATTTACTTACTATCTCTCCGCCCACGACTTCGCCCGCGCCGTAGTATTTTTTCAATTTGTCAACGCGTCGTGATCAGAAGGTCGATCACAAGTTTTTTCTTTCTTTTGAACGTTGATATACTTCCGTAGTGTGACGTCCCTATAAGTCTTCGACGCTAGCGATTATCATTTACCTTGGAACTTCTCAGAATAGATATATAAGTGGGGATCACTTTTTTCTTGAAATCCAATTAAAACGACATAAAGCCTACATCGTGCTTTATCTGCTCGTGAAATTTTGTAACACTACAATATCAACGAGTTCGTGATAATAAAGTTTGTATTTTATTTTGATGCTAGTATTTACTCCCGGCCTCGTATAAAACGGGACTTGTACCGAAATCTGAATTGATCGTGTGATGATAACCGGAACTGGGAACATAACCGGGACTTAAATTTGAAACAGTATACTGGGGTGGAAATTGAGTACGGGTCAGGAATCAGAAATAAAAGCCCGAAAGGGACGGTGATAGTAAGCCACACCTGAATTAGCAAGATTTATCGATGTAAAAATAGAAATAATTCATTCTATGTCAATGCAGGCGGAGCCGGGAGATATACTATACGCGCACGCGTTTTTCGGGACACCTAGATGTTTCATAAAATATCGTTCACGAAACAAATAATTTTTTTCAAGAAATATACGAAAATGTTTTTCTTCTTCAGCCGTTAAATCATTCAATGTCAAAGCTGGGACGATATCGCAAAAAAAAAAAATAGTAAAATTGAAATATCTATGGATCCATAATACCAATAACGATATATGTTTTATAACGTATTCTATGAAGATAATATACAAGTAAAGCATGAAGTTGTTTGTTTACTATTTCAACAATCATGAGATCCATTATAATGTGTGTATGGTTATGAAATATAAACTGTAATATTAGAAAATTTTAAATTTGTAAGTTCCCAATTCGATTATTTTATTAGTCTTTAGTCATACATATAAGCAAACATTAAAACAATGATTGCGTATTTTATATAAACCCATATCGAAATTTCATACGATATTCGTACATCGTACGAAATTTCGATATTTGATTGAAAACTAATATGAAGCAATTTTGTATTTATAAATTAAAAAAAAAACAAGGTAAAATTAAATCGGAATTAAATTTTTATAATTCGTTTAGTTTCTAAAGGAAAATTATTTATGGATCAAATATGAAAATGAGAACAAATACGCAAAGGTATAAAGAAAAGATTATCGGATTTCCTTTATTTTCTTTAGATTAGATTAAGAGGCGGGAGGGAAATCAAGGTCTAAAAGTGAAAGAGAACTTATTTTATGTCCACGCAGTTTCTGGCAAAAACAAGAACGACCCTAAAGAATCCGAAAGATCCTGAAAATCGGTAGTGGTATTCAGCAGTACCGATTTTCAGCTCTACAAAGACCGCGGGTTGTTGTTACTCGAATACATAAACAGATTGAACTTGAAAGAAATTGAACAAATAAAAATGAACCGAGTTTTGCACGCAGAAGATCCGCAAAATAACAAAGTTCTCAGAGTTTTAACAAAATACACTCATAACGCTGTAATAACATGAATAGGGAATTTCTAAGTTCGAACTTGTATAATGTTTACTTTACTCTAGAGCTTTCGCCGTCATATTAATTCGTAGCTTAAAACTTTGGTGTTACAGTGTATATTGCGACTTACTTATATACATATTATGATCATTACTTATATAAGTAATGATCATAATATGTATATAACTGATATATATATATATATATCAAACTTTCTGTTTTTGAAATTCACTCTTATCGGCTTAGCTTTTTCACCCATTGATCTAGACAACCGCAGTAGTTATGAACTATTTTATCTAACTTTATTCACCTGATTGTACGTGTTTATTTCGGGTATTTACATTGTCGAATTTTCTTACGTTGGCCACTTTTTTTTTAAGTTTGTAATCTTGTTACTTCGTTGAGGGAGTTAATATTAAAAAAAAATCATGAAATAGCTTCGGGTGATCTTAGTTGTTGATAATCCGTGCAGATTTAACGAGACCTAAAAGTTTATAAGCTCAATTTTACCAAAAAAATGCTCTGCGACCAAGTAAGCTTTTACAAACAAAAGTTAAAATAGATAACATAGGGTATTATAATATAACTTTTAAAAGATAATAAAAGGAAAGTAGCGACACTTAAATTTCATCCAATTATTATTGGAATATATCCAATGCACTTGCCTTTATTTATAACAAGAAACCTTTTATGGAATAAATAAGGCATAAAGTAAAGAAAAACCATTTAATACAATTCTTTCCATTTGTTTGTTTAACATTCTACAATAAACACTTACTGAAAAAAAAACCCATAGTATAATATATTTTTAAAATCAACAAAATACATTGTTTTGTGGTTTTCTAATGTCGGTTACTAAAATTTATCATATATTACTTATCACTATATAAAGATAAAAAATAATGAGAGAAAAATTCAATTATTTACATTAAGTTTAACAGAAAAACAAAAAGCCAAGAGTCTAATGCTAACAGTAATGTTATAATTTTCCCTGATCCGGTTTGTAATTATCCGGTTCTGTAATTATGAGTAATTATGCTCGTTTTGCTCTGAAAACAAAATTTTCGTTTAAGGAAATATATATACCTTAAAAGGTTTGTTTATTTTTTTAATTTAAATAATGGCAACACTTCAACCAACCTTTGATCAGATAAACTGATTCTATAAAAACTAATGAAAAGCACTTGCAGTGCGACCGTAAATTTTCTCGTCTCTAAATTCTAATTTTATTTGTTTTAACAACATTGCATCAAATAAATCACTGAACCATAATACCACTAAATATATGAAGCGCTAGCTTTGGTTATGGAACAGTCGGTAAAAGTAGAATAAAGTCTGTCAAACTAGTTTTGATTCTCAGAAGTTCTTAATAAAACTTACAAAATCATTCACAAATCGTGAAATATGAATTGATTAATGCAAAATCATTGAAATCGGACATCGTGCCTTATGTTTGACACACCACGACAAAATATATATACATATTATTAATATGCAGGCGTTTAAAGTATTACCACCGATTACGCCACACACTCAGAAAAAAAAGTTTCAAAATTACGAAATTATCAAGATTTAATTACTTTAAACCTGTCAAACTTTTGCAACAATGATTAGTAATTAAATATTAACGGAAATTGACAAAATTCTATGTCCTGAATAATTATTACACGAATACACTTAACTTTTAATCGTCTTTGTATCAGACGTGCCGCCAATGCATACATCACAATAAAACGCACAAATCAAACCTTCTATGTACTGCGCCTGATAAATATATCCAAAGCAAAATTAGCAGTGCTTCGACATATGCCCGTATATACCGCAACCTGCCTTTTGATGTCGCTCAAACCTAAATATGTTCTCAAAAAAAATCATAGCAGTTCCAGACACTCTTGCAGCTTCCGAACATACAATAATTTTAATACTTACGCATGTTACGGCAAAAACTTAGATAGAAATAGACGAAGTGAACACAAGGTCTTTGTTTTCGCACTTAACGAGGGAGATGATTCACATGAAACAAGAAATTCACACGGCGGCACATCAAGTGTGACACCCGGCAGTAACGTAATCTACTCGCACTTTGTAACAGTACACGCTTACGTAATTAATATCGCCCTGCCGCCCCATATTCTCTCTGCGGTTTGCAAGAAATACCTAACTGTTTGGATATCCTGACGCAGCACGTTATCAAGAGCAGATTTTATTACCCAAACAGTCATAACCTGAGTATGTAATTAAATTATAAATTAATGCCTTATTTTACTTTTATCTTCTATATTAATTACTTGCATTGAAAAGGTGGTTTATTTTAATTTGGTTTCATTAGTTTTTTAGAGAATTTTATATATATGTATATATACCATATCCTTACTTAATAATATAAATTAATTTTATTGATAACAACCTTAAATTCCAATTTGTTGGTAATAAAAATAATTACCAATACCTAGGTAAACATTATTTGCAAAAAACAATAATATTAATAAAATATCCTCATATTTTTAACATGTTTCTTTTACATTTGAGATATGTGAATGAAAGTGACGTATAGATTTCCAACTTTTTAAGGTTTTCATAATAAGTGACGCAAAAGTTAATAAGGTCATTATAAAAATTCCTTTAAAATTTTATACGTCGCTGCTGCGACCTTATGCCGGCGCCAGCTAATAAATAAATTAATTGCCATGTTTACCGGCAAGGTGTCGCCGTGATCGCTGCAGGCTCGTTATCTGGTTGACGTCACGGGGGTGCCTACGTCACAACATCTGCTACATGATGTAATTAACGGCTTGAACACTCGGTTATTTAATTCACATGTTAACTTCCTTCTGACTACCCTCCGGTACAATTTCAAAGGAGACTGTGGCGATGAGATATATGACGTAAATGATTGGTATTTTGTACTTTTATGTATGAAAGAAGTTTATATTTTCTTTTTAGCTATGATAATAATATCAATCGCAAGTGAAAAATTATATCAGTTCAACTGTATGATATATTTTTTATTTGTTTGCCATTATCCTAAGCTACAGTACATCATCAACTTAGAACTTTCGAAAATTGGAAAAGCTAAACAAATTAATGGAGTACAATAGAAGAGATGCTGAGCGGTTTCAAGTGAAGCAACAAGCCCTTTGCAACAAGCAACAAGGTCTTTACTGTGCGCTAAAAAAGCAGTAGATTATCTCATCACTGGTACAAAGCGTCGTTGTCTTCATAAAAGGAAACGCTCACCACAAACCTATAGATAACTATCCTACAAATATATTTATTAAAATAGTTAGTGAACTGTATACAAAGATGATAAATAAAAAGTCAGAATAAGACAGCAAGTAATGAATGTGAGGAGAAGTGAGATTTCGAAAAAGGATGTATGGTACCCTCCAACTTTTTTTTCCACCAAACATCACAAAGCATTTTTCTGCGCTGTATACGTAGCTCTACAAGAAACTCATCCTGAAGGCTATACATGGATGATCTTTGCAATATTCTTACTCATGTTAGTAATAGAGTTGTAATGACCCTGATACCTTTACATAGAGGTTTCAGTGCTTGTGTCAGAATAAATTGGGATGGTTCAATATCCTAAAAGGTGATAGGGATCAAGCATTTATTTAGGGTTCTTGACAAAGTAGAAGAAATATATGTAAAAATTTACAATTGTCGTCAGTTTGCATATACGGGGATATAGATTTGTTGTTTCCGGTGTTTAGCACCTTGCCACTTTATACCTCCTCGCGATCTTATTATTTCAAATCGAGAGACCTCAAAACTTCTACTCTGACACAGTGCTGGTTTGAGTCTGCTAACGGACGTCATCGTCTATGCGATGATAAGATCCGGGACCAACAATTTAGCATTCGAATAATTCAGTTGAAATCCATCGCTCTTTGGTCAGTTAGTCAAAAGCAAACCCGGTATCTTTTTGTTTGCAACCAAATGCTTTTTTTCATTAGCTCCCACTAACATACACACACACACCCACACACACACACACACACACACACACACCGCCATTTATATGTAGTGTATAAATACACACGATGAATATACCTATACTTAACAAATGTAAGAACACTACCGCAGTATACATTTACGAATACATATCACATGTCTCGCTATTCGTATATCTCTTTTAAAAAGCGGACGATAATAATATTTCATACTTTTTTCACATTCAACTAGTCAATTTTATCGGCGGACGAGTCGATCAATCCAAATAATAAAAGGGACTAAAAATATGGGCGAGGAAGGCGAATGTTATAGCCGTCGTTGCAGGCACGTGTCGCCTAAGGACGCAATTCGCGGGAGATACGGGCCCCGGCGAACGTAACGCGAGGGTGCCTCCGTCACTCGGGTTATTATGACACTTGCGTGCATAATTATCGCGTAGAAATTAATCGATTATTGCGTGCACAAAAAATTAAAGCCAGTTCTTCTTCGACGGCGGCCATATGTGTGTAGGATGAATGTCTAAGTCTTTCGAGTGATTAAAAGCTTGAGGAATGTGTAAACCGACCCGAAAGACCATCATTCTTTGGAATATTTAAGATCCGGTGTATACTGCAACATAAAGGTTGTGAACTCTTCCTTTCAAATTTTCAGCATTTTCTTGTTACCATTCATTTTTAATAGAATAATAATAATATTTAATGATCTTCAATATTACACAATAATAGCTATAATTGGATAGCATTTTGTATTATTGTATGTTTGAAATCTAGTCTCAATCCTTTTTTTACCACTTCATTTAATTATAATGTAATAAATATTTGAATAGTTAATATGGCAATTCAAACAGTGTACACTAGTTGCGTTTCGTTTCATGAAAGCTTTTAGAGAATTACTTATAAAAATATAACCGATTACAAAATAGTGAGAGAGAAAATTCACAACTGCCAGGATTTCCTTCAATTTCTCCAAGTAGTTTTTTGTTTTTCTGACGTAAACTTTATTTATTTCTAACTAATTTTTTTTATATAAATCTAAACGATGATCTGGTTGCGAGTGCACAGAAATAAGACATTATTCGTTCTAGTATAAAACAGTATCAACGCTGTGACATACTAGCAAACTTTATTCAAATGAATATAAGTTACCATTTCAAGACGCTTTTGTAGGAGTGAGTCTAGGGAACCAAGAACAAAGGAAAGAACGGAATATAAGTAGTATTCAAATCTCAATTAGGAACGTTTTTTTTTAATGCAAAGTGTATTATTTATAGTTTTAATTTGCAGCTCATATATAATATAACAAACCTTTGAAAAATCAACTAAACAAACCATCCTAACAAACTAAAAACCAGCAAAGTGCATATCCCACCACGCACAGGGTAGGGTTCTGTATTAGCCTGACAAAATATAAGGACAAAAAAAGGGCTTTTTGTTTGATGCTATAAACCTATTAACTAAGTTCACAGTTTAACGTCTAATAATGTCTTAAAAGACTCACATAGGACAGGTTTTAATTATTTTATGATTTTATGTTTGCACAATTTTTACTACCTATTTCACACAACCAATAACATCATCTAAGGACTTTTCAACTAAATTTCAACTCAATTGTTCGAAATTTTTTTTTTAACTCTTCAAAGTATATTCTATAAGTTGGTTGACTATTACTTTTTAACTTGTGAAGCCTACTTAGCTTTAAAAGTTTTCCTTTTGACTTTGTTATATGTGCTATTGTGATTTTTTTCACATATTCAAGAATAACCATTTTTCTTATAGGGAGGCAAATGACTAAAAATTAACAATTTAAAATTTAATATTTCGCAAACGGATATCTAAGTCAAAAAATGGTTTTTACACTGGCAAAACTTTTTTATCTATCCCACATAGACGAATGGCATAGACGAAAATAAAGTTCATTCCCATTATACGCGTAGGGCAAATGTCTTAAATTATGTTTTCACAATTTTATTCTATCACTTAAATAACGGACGGACATGGCGAAACTATAAGGGTTTTATGATGACAAAGGAACCCTAAAAAGGAACAAACAGTACTTTCCCGGAACCAGAAAACGATTCCGCGGCTACAATAAAAAATATGTGTACAACTGTAGAGGATTAAGCATAAATCGAGAAACTTCGCCAAATCCCAGCCTCACCCATCCCGCCTGCAAGAAGACAATCCAAAATAAACGGAAGTGTGTTAAAAAAGCAGTGGTCCGACATCATCCCTTATTCGGGAGTAACTCACGCCCCATAAACTTGTTAAATGTTCGAGCGGCGCGTATTTCACCGGCGCCGGGCCCGCCGGGGCAGGCCGGCGTCGCCGAGATCGCTGTACCAATTTTATGCTTCGTTTTGCGTTAAAATTGCCATATGATAACCTGTGAGCGGTTACCGGATCGAGATAACGCACTGCCTTATCGTAAAATCTGATGGCCCCTATGTTTGACCACTTTAAAATATTACGATAACACAAAAATCTTTCTAATATGTACGATACGTGCACGTGCATGGCAAAAACATAATGGTTCCTTGTTGACCGCGGAACACCATATACTTATATGTTTCAATTAATGTGATCTATTACTGTGCCTTAAGATTTTCTACTATGTACCTGTTCAGAGAGAATCGACCACGTTTACCGTTTGAATCACCTAAAAGAGCTTTCATGCTTTCGAATTATTTATTATAATAATTAAACAAAAATGCTAAAACTTGGACAAAAACATATAATGTCGGGGGTAAACTAAGTTTTTTATGCGAGACGTTTATTACACAATATTCACAATTCCGATACAAAAATGCTCGAGAACATACGAAAATTCATAAAAATTAGGCGAACATATTTCGCCAGGATTGAGAGTTAAACTCAGTTTCCACGTAAAATATGGTTATTATTTTGTGCATGTCTTTTAACGATTACAAAGATTTATTTTAAACAATAAACAAATTTAAAACTGCACATGAAAATAAATTTACTAAATTTCTACTGGAGGTATTTTCTTGACTTAACGCGAACAGTATATACTAACGATACCTCATTTGTTTGTTCACCTAAGTCATTTGAGGCGTTTAAAGTATAGATGATATATAACCAAATATGTGTAAAAAATATTACCCTACTGGCGTAGCCGGGTAAAAATGTTAATAATTATTGCACAGTTTTAACATCAAAAATATCCAATTAAACGCTTCTTCTGACAAGTGTAGCCTGAATAATATGGAGACACATTAAATTGAATTAAGGAGGTCTGTTAAAAAAACCCGGCCAAGAGCATGTCGGATCATACTCATTATAGGGTTCTGAAGCAATTATTACAAAGAAATGCACTGCAGATGAAAAAAGTACGTTGTTACACTTTTTCTATGTGTTCCTCAGATAATAGTTATAAGCACTTTACTCGCCTATAACTATAAAAATAAATATAAACGTCGACTATTACTATTAAACTAGTGTAAATCAAAGTTTATCAGCAAAAGAGCTATAAAGGTATCATGGCACTTAAGTCCTTTTGTTAAGTAGCGCAGTGTTTCGGCCATAACTAAAAAACAGTATATGCGATCATGTTGAAAATAATTTTAGTTTGAAAATATATAGTAAGCGTTACTTTTGTTATTTTTTTCATATTTTTGGACATGGATACAATTATAGCTATTTTCGGAGCGATTATTTCCGAAATTATTCAAGTAATCAGAAAAATTATTTAAAAACGTTAAAGTAATAACTCAAAAATAGTACATTCGACCATGTTAAAAATATTTTTTATTTAAAGTATTTATTAACAGTTATCTTCGTAATTTATTATATTTTTTGGACATACGGTTTAGGAAATAGAGAGGTGGGGGGACATAATTACTTTAACTTTTGAAACGATTATTTCTGAAATTATTCACGTAATCAGAAAAATTGCCTTGAAACCTTAAACAGTTTTTAAGAAAACCGTCGGAATGTGTACCACCCGTTGATGTTTGCTGAAAAAAAATTTTTTCAACTTCTGTTGCATGCATGGAATGCCCCTCTCGAAATATTTATTTTTGTAATTTAACTACCAAATTAAATAGTGGCTTATACAAGACACCTACTCTATAAATTTCATCAATACACGTTGTGTAGTTTTTGAATAAAATGCCTGTGACACATGGAAGGACGGACAGACGGACATGACGAAACTATGAGTTTTCCTTTTTTGTCATTTTGACTCGAAACCCTTAAAAATACACAAATTAATGTAAATTAAGAAAATTTAACAGTTTTGTTTTATTGCAAACGTAGGCACATCTTACATTAAAAAGGCTTTTCTACGTACTGAATACTGAATCCGAGTAAAATACAACGATCATGGAAGTGAGAAATATTTTATATCTATAATAACAAAGTTTCGGAAATTTCTGTAAACAGGCTTGGTGTAATGAAGGGAGAAACTACTTTGCCAATAACAGTAAAAAAGAGTTATTTTTGCGGAAGTAAATTGCAGTAGTTCAATTAGATATATTTTTTGTGTAATACAATATTATTTTTATGCGAAGTTACATCTTTTGTTGATCACTCAAGCCGGATATTCATTATCTATGAAAAAACAATTAAAACATAATATTTTGAAGAAGCTAGTATTAACAATAACTAGAACAGCAAACTCTACTTTTACAATATTTTATTAAATTTCATATTTCATGTTAGATTTATGCAATGAATAAATAAAAATATATAATTACATAATTGGGGCCACCATTGCCTGTGTGGATCATCAATATTTTGATTTAATAATAAACTCCTAATGTTCCTAAATTCTTATTTTTCACAAATTAGTGCTTAAATTTCACGGATTATTACTAGTGATGTTTATAAAATACGTCAATAGTTATTTAATAAAAAACTACAGTTTTTTAGACTGCAGTATTAGTTATAACTATTCACAAACTTCTATTAGAGTGTTATTTTTATATTTTTCGAATATAAGAACAACACTCTAGTGCTTTTAACTGAGTGGCGGTGGATAAATATTTAACTTCTTGCTTTGGAGCCAGAAGGTAACGGATTTTGTCGCTGACTTTTTTAGCTTTAAAGCATGTGCTTTCTCTTTCGTAGAATACGTTAAACCTTTGATATCGAACATTGACACCGCAATGTCGGTTGTTGTTACCAGCTCCCGACCTGTGTTTGATCAGCGTGTAGGGTTCAATATAATAACTGTGGAAGGGTGTGAACTAGCAGCGGGTGAGAAAGTCTGACGTCGTCTTTAACTCTTAAATGAATTTTATATGTAAATAAAAAATGATCTTTCCGGCCTAAAACTGACTGTTGGCGTTTGATTTTAAAACAAGAATACTTCATTCAAATTCACAGTGCCCAATCCTGAATGCTCAGTTTGAGATATTCATATAACTGTAAAATCGTATATAATGTATAACTATAAAACCTGTATATAACTGTAATGTGACCCAATAATAAGTACGGTTTAAGAGTGGTGCCGACCAAGTGCAATTTGTATTAATCAATATTTCTATATGAAGTTTAATTGAGATACAATTCTGATGGTACTATTTCAACCATAATATTTTTATAAAGTTAAGACCAAAAAATACGTTTTCATATTCCTAAAGAAATGGTTATTTTACTTATAGTGACCTAAATATTGAATTTGCTTAATATCCACGGTCAATTTTAAAAAAGGGTTCATGAACGGAAATTTTAGTACATGTCAAACTCATAGACAACTTTCAAACGTTAGGAAAGTTTCGAGAATTAAGTTTAACAAAGTTACCACTAATATTGACTTCTAAAGAAGCACTCGTAAGTAAAATTATTTAAGAATCTTAAGGTATTTAGTGTAAAAAGTAAAGAAACAACATAAGAGAAGAAATAATAAACCGACGTTGATTTTATTAGAAATTACAATTATTTTCTCATATTGATGATGACGTCATAGATAATATAAATTTAAAATTAAATGTAAATTATTGAAACCATTAAAATGCAAAATATTTAAATTAGCTATTTAAAATTCGCCGTATTTTATTATGTATATTAAAAAAAAACATATTTTTTTTAATAAACCCCAATGTTGTTAAATTCGCGTCAGATATTCTTTTCATATCCAACTCTTCTTGCATCGAAAATGAGCGTATACGCGGGGCGAACGGACACCGATAAAAAAAAGCAATTAGAAGATTAGACTGCTCAGCAACACCGCGCGTAATCGTGCGCGGAGAAATAACACGGGGGGACGTGAACGTAACAGGAACGAATAATTGGGTGAAAGCGTTATTCGTTATTCGTTTCCATTTGTTAATGACGTCAGCGTCTCATTACCGCGGCTCGTTGTGTTCTTGGTGACCTCCTAATTGCTTCGGACAAATTATTGTTTCTCTTAATGCTTTTTTGACGAGGGTCCCGCTTGCGGGCGCATAGCTCGGACGGAGTGATTTTTAATTAATTGTCCGCGTTGCCCGGAACACGGTAATGTCTTAATTGGATTCTGTTTGCTGGTTACACGTGGAATGTCCAGGGGTGCCCCGGTGGTCGACAGCCTCGTCTTCTATCCAAAAATATTAGATTCGAGCTCTGATGAACCGTTATCAGATCCCGAAGCTATAAATAGAGTTTCTTAATCAGTGATTATTCATTGTACTCCATACGTTGAACAGTTGGTAACTGAATTTGTCACCGCATAAACGATAACAATCGCTATCGAGCCCTCGACGCGCCCTGGACTAGCGCAAAGAGACCATAGTTCAGGTCTTTCCCTGTGAAACAAAAGAAATATCTCTAAGAATCGAAATTGATAAAAAGTAACACAAAATTTGCTGTGTTTTAAGGTCTTTCTATCTTTATAAGGCTTAGTTGATAAATAATTTATAGAGTCCAAACTGTAAATTTGCTAGCAGTAAACTATAAAAACGGAAGTGCTGTGCCACTTGGTATCGAAAACAAGAGAAATAAATGTCTCCGAGCCTATTATACAGAAAATACCAATTTTTGGTCGAATACCCTGTTCATGAATGAATCAACTTGAAGTTATTTGAACTTCATTATAACATAAAAAACTAATAAAACAATAGTAAACAATATTTTCAAATCATCGTTTTGAAATAACGTGAACGATTCGAACACAATTATAAAAATAACCTTAACATGAACATTAGTCCATCGAATAAATTGCGTTGGTGCAGCGGTATTAAAACTCCAAAATTACTGGGTACCGAGCGTATCTATAAAATCGATATAACCGTAGATTTTTGTTTGAATAATTAATTATTCAACCATTCGTCTGATTTAATGTCAATTTACATCTGTGCATCGAATAGATATGTTACAACGGAAATTTTTTACGATATTGCAAAATAAAGCAATATATGATATTTATTTTAACAAATTACGTTGCGCCACAAGTATCCCTGAATAAAATAGAAAAATGTATTTGTAACAAAAGAATTTCATATTAAACGCATTTCTTAACTTGTGGTTTTTATGCAACTTGCTACAAGAATAAAAGAAACAACAGAATATTCTTTATCGTGAAAACAAATGTAACAAAATCCTTTAAAACTACATAAATATAAAAATCAGTTTAAGCATCAAATTAACAAGCTTCCAAAATATGCTTAAATCATATTACACAATAACTAAGCCGACCTCAAGACCTCGTTATTTCATGGTCTGCGGTTTGTAATAACGTTTAAAATTTAACATTGAACACATAAGTTATTATATTGTTATATAATAACCATGTATCGAATGGTTTATGTAACATCCTTGTAATATTGTTAATATCGAAATTTTTCTTGTAGTTGTATCAGGTTTTAACCTACCAACCGCTCGGCCAAATCCATCCACATTCTTTTTATTTCAAATTGACGGCTTTAGGCCTTCACCACCGTCATCATCAATCCGAAGAGAATGTCTAAAACTGTTTAACGTGCCCTTCGAGGCACGGAGTATAGCGGTAAAAAGTGTGGTATAAAATGACTTAAGTCAAAAACTGTTTGGTCATTTCGCCCGTGCCTAGGATCAAAACCAATAATACCTTCTGGTTTGAAGGCGAGTAACTGGCGCAATAACTCAGCACTGCCTGCATGGACATCAAATTAATTATTTCATTTTTTATATCAACCGATCAAATTATGAAGCACTAGTCCAATCTTATTTTCGCTTTCGAATCCAATACTGATCTCGCTCTTCATTCCGGTTCTGTTCAATAAAAGCATCATGTAAAAAATTGCAGAAAGACGAGATAAAAATTAGTCCATGCACTATTCCGGGGTGTAAACTATTTTAAATTTACAAGTACACAGACAATATGTCTAAAACTCATTGAAATGTATTCTGTTAACGTTTCTAATATCCTCAGAAGTTTTCCTCTATGTATATGTATGTGTAGAACTAGCTCTTCGCCTGTGGTTTTGCCCATATAAACATACAACATGTTTCTTCATCTCGTACATGAAAAAACCTTGATGTTAATCTCAATTATATTCCTGCTGTCATTTGTTTTCAGTACTGTTTTTTTTATTTCGATCCCAATATCGCACGACTATATCTAATCTCGATCCCGACACACGGTTTCGTCCCCGGCCTCGGTATCGATTTTCTGATTTAAATAAAATAAAACCTACATTCTGTCCCACACCAAGCTCTATCTACTGGGTCAAACCGTATTAATATCTATTCATTATTTTTATAGATGTACTCAAGTAGACAGACAAACAAAAGTTTAAGAATCATAATTTTCTCTTATATTACCTTTCTCTCATCATCCTTTCTCCACTTTTCAATGTACAGACACAATCGATTCTACTTTTATTATATGTGTTCAGATAAGGAATAATAGAGGAGAATATATATTAGGTCGGGGAAAAAAATTGCAATTAAATCTCTTTGGTTGTGCTATTTGTAAATTACTAGTTTTCATGACATTAAATAGACGATATTTTTAAAAAAGGAAAATAAAAAGTAAAAGCGATATCCTGCCATTTTTTTATCGTTTCCTTGTCAACCAAAATTAATGAATCTAACGTCAAAATTCAGTACATTTTGAAGTTTTATTACAAAAAAGTGGTAAAATGTGACCCAGGATTTGAAAAAAGATTGTGACCTTTATGGATTTAATGCAGTGTCCGTAATGGTAGCACAAAACTGGTTCAAGTGTTTTCAGTCCGCATATATTGATGTAAAGGTGAACCTCGCTCAGGTTGATCTGTTACGGATAAAGTCGATGCCATTTTGGAAAAACCAGAGCAAGTTCGACATATCAGTTCTAACGACATATCTGAAGAGCTATGAAGAGCATGGTAGCATTGTAGGGGCATTATTTGTTATGAGCTCTTACCGCTGGGCAAAACCATCAATTCGGATCTCTACTGCCATTAGCTGATGAGAGTCGAGCAAGAAGTAGAGAATAAATGGCCGGAATTGATCAACAGAAAGGGTGTAATTTTTCATTTTGATAATGTCTAAACCAGACCACACACATTTTAAACCCTCAGCAAATATTGAGAGAGTTTGGTTGGCAAGTGTTAATACATCCACCATATAACCCTGACCTTGTACCCTCAGACTATCACCAGTTTCTGTCTCTTTAGTATTCTTTAGATATTGTTAAAAGTTAACATCAAGAGACGACTGCCAAAACTTCTTGTCGCAGTTTTTTGCCAAGAAGTGCCAAAATTTCTACAACAATAGTATTATGTCACTATTTATAAAATGACAACAGGATGTTGAAGAAAAGTTTTCTTCAAGCGCAAATGTTAACATAACATAACAGTTTAAACAACATTTTTTTTTTCTACAAATGTATTGGTAAAAAATTTATATGCTAAATGTTTTGGCTCCCGAGCCATTGGAAGCGACACGTTCACAAGAAATGGGTTTTCATTATATTTTTCTTGGAATATTTCGCGACGCGGCACGTTTTTGAACGTTTCTTCTAAAGACAGTTACAAGATCCGAGCCAACGGCGAAATCTTAAAATATCTGCTATAAAAATATCTGGTATAAAGGTACACCTGCTTATTTAATTCAGTGGAGAAAAGAGGACCATTTTTTTTTCTCATTAATTTATGTACACTTTATGCCGTCCCATGTTACGGTGTACCAAATCAACTTCGCCCACACGTAAATTCGGATCGACGCCGACGGTTCGGTTCCACGAGGCGCGGTATAGAAGCACGAACGCCTTCCGAGCCCGCTGTCTGAACCTACACTCTATTCCTTAACATTTAAGCGTCAAATTCTAACGGCGTATTTAAATCCCCACTCGATCTAAAGCCAAACATCTGAATCCCTGTACAATTTTAACGACATCCTCGCTCGGGGCGAGTTCGCTGTGTAGTTAATGCCAAGGTCGCCTCTGATCTTGTGATTGCGTTATTTTATTAATCTGAGAACTTAAGTGTACTTAAGTAACTAAGGGGGGGGGGACGGTATCAAAGAGTCTCCGCCGTGTTAATACCCCGTCTATGTAACAAAGAAGTCGATATAATTTTATGGAGTGCCTAACGCCCGAACTGTGCTATATATAAAGTTGGGGGAGAACGAACGAGATATAAATATATAGAAGCCCGTCCGCTACTCGTCTCGTTCTCTTTGGAAGTTGTGATTGCGTTCTCGACGAGGTTCTCGTGAAATTGGTATGGCTTTATTTGCGCTTATTAATAATAATTTTCCTTATGGTGACGCGACGCCGCGGTGCTGGGCCCGAAAAAGTTAACTCGCGGGTGTCTGTCGATAGAGAATTCAAATGAGAGATGCAGAAATAATGGTGTATGATATAAATAAGTATGAAAAGGGCTAACAAAATGGGTCGCGCATACAAAGGAAACTAGTTTTTCGAAATTATAACGTGCAATGGAACTGAAGAGATAGATCATAACACGAATCAAATACAAAAAATACATACGACAGTCAAAAATTAATATTCACGAAATTTATCTGTATGGACATAGAAAATTTAGTTTGAAAAACAAATATATCCATTTACTGTATGCTTCTTCTGTTACGTATAATATTCAGTACGGTTGACTGGTTCTAATAAGGAAGACGACTCCACATCACCAAATGGACACTCTTACCCTTGAAAAGGATATCGCCTTTTTCTTCTATATGAGGTTACATTTACGTATGATTAAAGCTTAGTGATGAAGTAAAAGAAACAGCCAGAGGAACTCCTGAAATATTGGCAGCACATGCATCGAAATTGAATCGATATGTCGAAAATCGCATACAGTAGTAATGCTAGTTTTACAAACTTCTGGCAATTTGGAAGACTATCGGAATCCTTTGTTTAATAAATTTTCGTTTATCAAACTGAGTCGATGAGCACGATTCTCAGAACCCTCATGAATAAAATATTATGTATAAAAGCTCTCTTCTAAGTCTTATCAGAGCACATGGCTGATCACTCGCCTTTGAGATATTAATTAAACTTGTTTCTCTATTTTTTCTCAAACGATCTTTCCTTTGTTGGTTTATGTCCTTTGAACGATGCTGCCTCATTTCAGCTACACGTTTTGAAGACCTGCCAAATAATCAAATCAACAGAGTAAATCTATTGATCTTGAAGGTATCCAAAAAAATAAAAGTGTTCATTTCATAACGATTCGATTCTAAAAGAATAAAATATATTTTTTTACAATCGAAAATAAAAACCGACTTAGAATATTTAAATACTAGTAATTTGATTCATCCACTTACATTAATTATTACTGACATCCCTATGTATGTTTTTGTTACAATAAAAATATTGTTTGTACAGCATTTTGGTGTAAAGTTAAATAAAAACTTATGTAAGTAATAATAAATTTAAAAACTAAATCTAATAAGTATTTAGCTAAAATAAATAGTGTTTAAAAGAATCTTTATTTTTTCTTACAACTAATAATTAATCCCATGTGTTCACCCTAAATATTCTTTCCTGTACATATGTATAACATCAACCGCGTGCAATTCGTAACACATTAGGTCAGGAAAAAAGGTTTTTCGTATTTCATTAAGTAAAAAAGTTATTTCGTATAAGTAAAAAGTTGCAGTCAAATCTCTTTGGTTGTGCTGTTTGTATCTATCTAGTTTTGGTACCATTAAATAGATGACATTTCAAGAGAAAAAAAAATTAAAAACGGTTCTTCGACATTTTTCTATTGTTTTTCTGACAACCAAAATAAGTGAATCTAACGTCGAAATTCGAGATATTTTGAAGTTTTATTATAGAAAAGGGAAAAATGCGATACAAGCCACAAAAAAATTTTGTGACGTTTATGGACCAAATGCAGTATCGGTAAAAATAGCACAAAACTCATACAAGCGTTTTCAGTCCGGTAATTTTGATGTCAAAGATGAACCTCACTCTGGTCGACCTGCTACGGATAAAATCGAGGCTATTTTGGAAAAATTAGAGCAAGATCGGCGTATTAGTTCTTACGACATAGTTGAAGAGCTGAAGATTGACCACATAAAAATGTTTGGTTAAATTTTAAAAAAGCTGGACATACTAAAAAGCTCGATACACGGATTCTTTTTAAACTCACTGGAAGAAATCTAATGAATCGTGTACTCATTTGCGATTATCTATTGAAACATAATAAAACCCAATCGTTTCGAAAAGTTGTAAAATAGTGATGAAGATTATCTACGATAAGAACGTGCGAAAAGTAATCTAACTCCACCGACTATAGCGATAGCAGGATTAGCTCGCAATAAGTTTAATTTATGTATTTCGTGGGATTAGAAGAGCATTATTCAATATGAGATTTTACTGCGAAGTAAGATCATCAATTTGGATTTCTACTGCCAACAGTTGACGAGACTCCATCATGAAGTAGAAAAAAAACAGCCGGAATAGATCACAGAAAGAACACAGAGTTACTTGCTATACGCCAAATTCAACAACCTTGTCAATAACATTCGACTATGTATCATGTTCGGACGTCAGCCATAGTCGATGCTTGCAATGCTATGAATATTATAAACGTGAAATTTGTGAGGTTGGGTGGATGTTTGTTACTGTTCAACACAAAAAGTGCTGAATATATTTTGATGAAAATTCACAGAAGTATACCTTATGCATCAGAATAACATACATGCTCTTATTTATGAATATACTCATTTTTAGTTTTAGTAGCCTCGTATTAGTAGCCTCGAGGCTTTGCTCGAGGCTTTGCTCGAGGCTTTAGTCGCATGAAGGTCGAACGCATTCTCTATTTATATCGGCAGCGACAAGATCTACATTTAAATCAAAATCGAAATCATAAGTGGGACCGAGATCGGGATCATGGTTGACTGCCGATTGATTTAAAATGTAAATGTCAAAGCGGGTAGAGCTGTGAGCGAGAGCTAGTCGATACATAACTAAAGGCTACTCAAGTTTGCGGTGTCCGAGCTCGTAGCAGTGGCTAAGCAATGTGTCCGAAGGCCGCAAATCCCGCCGACTCCGAAGCCGCCACAGGCGCGCCGAGCGATTAGGTGACCCCTCGGTCACGCTGTATCATGACAGCTTTGCTTGTTATAGCGATCAAACTGTTCAAGAGGTCAGTAGATTTTCAATTTGATTGAAATTCTTTAGGATTCGAATGAAGTAAAATTCCAATAAAATATTCTTCTTCTAGAATTTCAGTTCATTAGACACATTAAAGGTGATATTAAAAAAAATGGACAGTAAGCAATGATAATTTTACAGGGATTAAGGACTAAGGAGGTATATAATCGAAGTTCAGTGGTATGTCTCTATAGCCGCCTAACGCTTCACCGGGCACTAGAACAGCGTGAATAGTAAATAACACTCCAATGTTAAGTATTTTTTGTATAGACCAATTTAAGAAGTAGAAAAAATATGATAATTACTTTAAGTTATTTCGGTATGCAAGCAGTTCTGAATCTACAGCAATGCTCAAAGAGAATGTTAAGGGGCGAAAGATGAAAAAATTATTATCCCAATAATATTATGCACATATATATCGAATTGATTAAACTGCCTTTATGATGTCGGTAAAAAATTAAAAAGAACTCAATTGTGGTTGATGCAAAGTCCCGTTATTAACCTGATTCAAGTTATCAGATAAAATATAAAGACGTATTTTTATAATTTTGTATAGTAAAAATTCAAAATAACAAAAATTTTCATTTTCTAGTGGTTTCAGCCTTCATCAGCGCAAATAGTGTTGTCCCATAAAATTCGAAACGATCACCGACACGGGTCTCCCCCAGCCCCAAACCAGCGCCGTGGTCGGGTGTGCGTGCACATTCGAACGCAGTAATCCACGCGCCTATTCTGGTCTTGTATCTCTCACGCTTCGCGGCGCGGAAAGCGCGCTCCGAAGTCATCTACGCTAAGCATATTGTTGGTGGGGAGATTTATAAACGTTTGCTTATAAATAATTGTGCTGTTTTGTTATATAATTAATATTTATTTAGAGTGGTCATCGATAACAGTTGCAAAGTGATTTATTAAGGTAAATTTATACGATGAGTTAATTATTGACGAGTTTAATTAAAATGCATAATATGTAGGTAGTTTTGGTATAATTTTAATAACGAACCACGTAATTTTTAATAAATTCATTTATTATATTTGATGTAAATATTTTTATCTTTATGTCATAAAGATTACAGATCAGTTACGACTAAAATACAAAAATTGCTATTATTAAATTGTCAATTATTAAAACAAGTCATTATTTTATTCTTATTACAGTTACGTGATTTATACAACGTACACGTACTTAGCAATTTATATACTTACATAGTAAAGAACGAGTAAGTTATCATGAGACTTGTTAAATACGCAGCTTGTTACTTTAATACACGTGTATAAACCACGCATGGTACATATGAAACTTTTACTTGTCTAACTTATCACAACATTCAGTCTAACTTTAAAAACGACTTTGGAAATTATGGTTATAATAAAAGTTATATAATAGATTACCTTTAATAGAACTGATTCAAAGAAAAAAGTATGTGCTTTCATCAAGTACGGAAAACTTTTAAACATGAAGCATGAACGATCTTACTGACTGATTCCGGACTACGCGTCGATGTTGAGCGTTCATGGCCGAATTCTAAAAAATATCGTTTCATCACGTCGCCGCCAAGGTCACCCGCTCACAATGTTTTTTTTCCAAAGCAAAAGGCTCGAACCGAAAGGCCCCACGCTAGCCCAAGACAGGTCGGGGGCTGCGTGCGAAACGTCGTCATTGCGCGGACAACGTCCGTGACCAGCGGCTTCACGGAGGCTCCGAGGCACGGAATGAATGGTTTCAGTTTATTTAAGAAATAACACTCATTTTTCAACTCAACAGTAGTCAGGATCGAGCTCAGTGCATTCTGGTTTCAGGGCGACGCTCTCTACCACTGACGCTAAAGAGAGTGGTCGAGGATACCGTTTTCAAATCCGAAAATATCGAGTCCGAATCCTAAGGACGGGTTATCTGAGTGACTAATTTTTAATTTATATTAAATAATACCTTCTCTCCGTGCCCATGAGAGCCCGTTACGTCTTTGACGACCTGAAGCCCTCTTTGAACCAGTAGAGGCTTTTAGTTCCAGGCTTCTCATTCTGTAATAAAAAGTTTGAAAGAATATATTCATCGATGATGTCAAGACTGCACCAATTTCAAGGAAGCTCGCTATACGCGATCAAGAGCTGTCTGACCACTCATTAGGTCTGGAAAACAGTCTATATTATTATATTCATTAGTACGACCGATCTATATACATAAAACAGTCAACTGACTGACTGACATGTCAACGCGTGGCCCAAACTGCTGAGTCTAAAGACGAAAGGAATTTTGTAAAAAGACTCCTGTCATAATTTAAGCGAGCAATAAGAAAAGATTTTTGAAGAGGGTGGTGAAAATTATGTAATATTGTTGTATGGTAAAACGAAACCGACGAAGCTACAGACGTCAAACCCGACATTTTAGTTATTTATAAAATTAAAAAAAACTACATACATTGCTGTTTTTAAATTAACTCTGAAGGAGTTGAAATAGGGGATTAAATATTATATGGAAGATTGGAACCGCTCAAGCTATTCACGTCAAAATTTATATGTTGACTTGCGCAATTCTTGAAAGTAAACCTAAAAAGAATGAAACGAGGATTAAAATTTTTATATAAAAAAAAAACCAAAATGCCGAATCCATTGACAACGAAAATTATATTTTAGCTGCTTATTACAAACGAAAAATAACGCCATATGCATCATTTTTGGAAAAGTAGCTCTAACAGGGCGAATTAAGAGATGAAATTTTTTATGGAAAAACGAAACAGCTGCGTTTTTTATCAGTTTTTTTCTTTGTTTGCTTAAACCATCGATTCTGTTACTATGAAACAAGTTATATGTTGCACGCGCGAACAAGAAGCTTTCGTTAACAAAACTTGACTTCATCTTCATATTTCTGACATTAAATATTTTGAAAATTCTTCACTCGTAGATAACTACGCCATCCCCGAGTAATATGATCCAAATATAATTTTAATGCGACTAGCACTTGCTACGTCTTCGTCCAAATTAGCACCGTGATCGATAGCGGAATCCAAATCGCATACAGGATTAGACCCACAATAGAAAGTCGAGTCTGGGTTCTAAATCGAGAATGAGACCAAGGTTAAAATCGAGTGTAGGATCAAAATTAGAGTCAAGAGCGAGACCGGAATCGACATGAGGTGCGATACTGAGATTTAAATTTAAAACAGGACCGCGATCGAGAACGGAATCGGAATCTTCTTACATCAAGACCCGGAGTCGGAATCGAAAACGGGACCGCGGTCGTAATAGAGAATGAAATACATTGACATCGAGAGCAGGACCGAGAACAAAATCAAAAACGACATAGCGATCAGAATCTCGATTTCGTGATGGGGCGCGATATATATAATAATAATAATAAAGCCTTTTTATTCAGACCAACTTAACATCTATTTACAAAGTTTTATGAACTAATTTATTCTGTTATGTTAAACTAATCTTAATCAATTTTCTAATGTTTGATAACTTTTTGTAGGTCTGTTTTCCAATCGGCAAAGGCCTCCTCCAACGCTCATATATATCGCCACCCTCGCGATATATATGATGAAGGAATTTATTTTATGTCTACGCGGACGGAGTTGAGGGCAAAAGCTAGTTATTCTATATTGAGGTAGCGTCGTGCAGTGGTCAACTTGGCTATAGCACGTGAATGGGCGGGCTCGACTAGTGAAATACTACACTCTCACAGGATACAAATGTGAAGAATCAGCTTCCGCTCTTGCGTTTCGTAGAGTGTGCGAGAGTTTTGGTGGTCCACTCCCTCTCCACCACGCCTATTCTCCATTAGCCAACCACTCCCTCCTCATGTTCCTATCCAAGAGGCCGGCAACGCACTGGTGACTCTTTTGGAATTGCAAATGTCTACGGGCAGCGATGACCACTTGCTTTTTAGTGACTTGCATTCATTCTGCAATATAATCGTTTACCATTTACCACTCATTCTGCAATATAAAAACAGAAAATACCATTCATCTGAAATTTTATATACATATATTAATACCTTGAATAAATTCATCTATAAACAAAATCGGCTAATTAGTTTAAAAATAGTGGTCAAAACTTGCTATTTTAACATAGTATTTTTTTCTAATGAAAACGATAAGTCTATGATTTAATATGTTAATTTGTTTTCCCTTAAAATGTTTTAAACGATTCCAAATACACAAGAACGTGCGCGCGCGCGCACCACAACAGATTCCGGAGATACAATTCACTCATCAAGATTTATAATCACAAACGTCATAAAAGGACTGTTCAGAAACAATAAACAATTACGACGAACAAACAGCGTCGCA
The DNA here is from genome assembly GCA_005406025.1 of Eumeta japonica. Lineage (NCBI taxonomy): Eukaryota > Metazoa > Arthropoda > Insecta > Lepidoptera > Psychidae > Eumeta > Eumeta japonica. The sequence goes on from BGZK01000025.1 coordinate 97,310, forward strand.
TCGCGCCGGCCGTTTGTTTCGCGCGCGCCATTCCCCCGCCCGGCGCCGTAATGCGGTCCATCTTTTTTGTAATTAAATTTATATTCGCATACACAAACGGCGATCGCGGCCGGCAGGGCGCGCGGCGCGCGACACGCGACCGGACAGCGAGACGTAGAGTTCGTCTTTTTTTTTGAAAGTTTTCGATATAAACGAGCTCAACTTAAGAGGGATACGTTAATGAACGCCTCGCGCACTGGTGCTGAAGGCCGCTTCGTTTAAGAATTGATCCCAAGCCATTTCAACTTTCACTTCAGTCTTTTTCATGTAATTCCATTAATGCCTTACACGGAATTATCACTGCGGCTCGAGTCTTATAATCGGTAACTACAAACAGATTCTTTGAGCCATCTGCAATATAATGAGTTGCCGAATACGCAGCAGGTAAATATGAAAATACATAACTTACATCACTTTTTGGTAATTGAATTTTATTCTTCGAAATAATGTTTTCACTCGGATAACATCTGCCGTACAGTTGATAATTGATAGTGGTATTAGAAACAAAGAGGTGTGTAAAGACCGTACGAAGTCGAGACCTACTATTTTCAAGCCTGGAACATGGTGTGAGCTTATAAATAAATAATTCTCCTCGTGTCAAATAGATGTTTAAATTAACTAAATTATGACTAAGCAGACTATAAAATTCTAATTTAAGCTATTTTTCTGGCGCACGCTGCAGCGCGCACGGGCGGCACGCCGCGTTCTTGAATATAAATTGCGGTGTCATACGGACTCCAATCTACGGGTGCTCGTGCTTTATTTACATACATATTGCTTAGGCAGGAAGCTGTGGATGTTTGAGTTAAGACAAGCCTTCGTTTATGATGCACAGCCTTAAAAAGTAAATGAAAGCTTTCAAAAGTTTCCTATGATAAATAAATAACGAAAATAAACGAAAAAAGGTTGTAATATCATAATTTACCACTTCTAATTAACCGCAGAATATTCCTAGGTTTAGTCTTTCCTATGAAGATTAATGGAATTATTGATAGTAATGAACTACTTTTCAAATATCATATTGATATCCCAAAAATGTGCCTAGACCTAACAAATCGCATGGATTTCTATTTAATGTTCCGCGTTCTCAGACCAACCTCGGGTTTTATGCTTGTTTAAATAAATTATGCCATCAATTCAATATACTGTCAAAGCAAAGTGATTTTGATCTGGATATGTGTATCACACTGCATAAATTTAAGTCAGCTCCGTAAGTGCTGTGCTACTGATCGCATATACTGATCAATTAAATTAAGCTACATAAGCCATGTTAATCTTAACGTGAAACATATTATTTTATAGTTCATTAAAGAAGTTTTCAGTGAATATTTAATAAGATACTTTAATATCCCTAATATTCAATAATAACTTTTTAATGTTGCTCATTTATATCATTGCATGCTATGACCTTCTATAATTAAGAAAGTCCATTGTAATAGACTCAATACATGTTTTTGTAGGTCATATGTGTATTTCTTTTTGGAGATCCTTAATAATAATAAATAAATAAATGATAATAGTGGTAATAAATGAGTAATTAATGGACGTAATATTTATTAATTAGCAAATTAACGTAAAAGCAATAAACAAAAACAAAACCATTAAGAATGAAACAGCCCGGTAAAAATTCGTACCGCTTATGTCCATAGGTATTTGTATTCAGAAATTATGTAGTACCCTTTCTTATTGAATGATTGTTTAATAATACTCTAAAATGTATATAAAGATAAATCTTGTATGCCCACAGAAACCCTACTGAACATGCGCACGGAATTTGTGACTTTGACTCCAAACAAGTTTGTGACTTTATATAATTAACTATTTTAACGGCGATTTCAGTACTGCTGTATAAGTCCGCACTTCGGATTTCTTCCACAATCGCCTTAAAGTACGGGTTTCTTGCGGTGTGTGAGGAAAATAATGGACAGCTATAATGTTCAGACTTCTTTATTACAGCACGAGCTTCACACTTGGTGACCGGAGTGCAACTGCGATGGATGCACCAATTCCGCTGCAATTTCTAAATGGCGCATCCGCCTGCACATATATGAACTGCATACATTACATTCAAGGGGGCGTGGCCATGCTCTTCACATATTTCACGTATGAGCGCCACATGCTTTCGGTACACCGATTCGCAGTCGTACCGTATAGACCATCGCAGTTCTCAGCCTCTCATTGGTCCCCCCAGTCAAGAAACAATTTAATATGCAATTCATATGTGCATCACAATAATTATTGAGATGCACATATGAATTGCATACTAAATGGTATTATATTAAAACGTATTAAAAAGTGTATTTATAATTAATACAACAAAATAAAATAAAAACAAGAGAAGAAATATTTCAAAAATACAACAAGTATACACAAATAAACAAAATCATTATGTATAAGTAACTACTAATAATTAATCACTACGCGGGTAATAAAAAAGACAACTATTTCAATTATTATATTTAATTGAAACACACACACAAAAATACAATTAAACACAAATAATCCTTAACCTAAGTCTGCTTTAAAACAAAATAATATCAGCCAGAGTTATGATGTCAATATTATTAAGTTTATTTATAAGAGATCTCGCATGACCCGAGCTTGGAAATTCTATGAATATCTGCGGCCTGCCTCCAGAACAAGATAATATACGACTTCATGCTGTGGAAACAGCCAAAATAAATTAATCTACCAGTTTCGACATCTGACAAATTTTTTAATTTTTTACTGCATAGGTGGCAGAGCTAAACCTTTTCGACAACTTACTGATATGAGGATCATATGGAACCTTATTATCTAAAGTGATTTCCAAAAATATATTAGAATTAACAAACTCTAATTCTTCGTTACGCACGGAAACAGTTCCGGATGCATGTCTTACATTTGGAAGTGAGAGTTTTACAGGTTTTATTTTCATTTGCGAAATAGGTTATTCGCAGTAAACCATTTCTCTACCTTAAAGATAGTATCTATTGTCCACATCGTCATAATTGGACTGTTGTCTTTTAACTTTGAATAACAAAAAAGTATCATATGCAAATAGTACTATCTCATGAACATTCTTAACAAGGCTAGGTAAGTCACTTTATAGACTGAAAAAAAAGATAGCTATTAAGATTTGATCTCTGAGAGATACCCATATGGACAATAGATCCATATGAACTCATATCATTAACATTAACCCTCTAAACTTTATTACTCAAATACGATTTCATAAAGTCGATTGCCTGGTCTGTTATTCCACAGTGAAGTAGTTTCCCGTTCACACTTTCATGATAAATACAATTTAAAGCCTTAAAGAGATCGTAAAATACGCCAATTGCATCTCGTGAATCCTCCCAGGCTCCAAAAATATATTGCATAACTTCAACACCAGCATCGATTCTTGAATGACCCCGAGTAAAACCAAACGTTTTACTAAACATTAATTTATTAGTATTAAAATGTCCTAACAACAGATTTAGGTATCATTTTTCAAAAATGTTTCTTAGTGACGGTAATATAAATATGGGTCTAAAGTAGTTGAGGTTTGATTCACTACCCCCTTTAATTAATGGAATCAGTTGCTTTCTTTCGTCAAATCAGGAAACTCGCCTTCATTTAGGTACTTATTAAAGATAAACGCCAAGTGCGGCGTTATGCAATCTATAATGGAGTTTTCAATCATAATATAATGACCAAGAAGGTCAGCAGTCCTCTTTATATATAAAGATTTAAATGTTTTGATAACCTCTTCAGAACTTAGGTGCTTAAATTCTATATTAATACTACAGATCGCAATATTTTTTTCAACAATGATTCGGCATGAGCGGGACATGAGTTAGGAGACTTGCTAGCCGAGAATGGAATGTCAGTAAAAAAGATTTCGAAAGCACTGACAACTTTTATGTCTTAATTTATGGTTTTTTCATCTAACTTAAGTTCAAAGTCAATAACTCGGCCCTTAATTCTTCTAATCTTGTTCTGTAAAATACCATAAGCATTTTCATAACATCTTTGGTATTTTTTATTTTATTATTTACGTGCTTGGCTTTAGGCGCCATGCAAATACCCTTAAATTATTTTGGATAATCTGTTACATATTTATTAAAGCTCTCGGTATTATTAAAAGTCTAGTCGTCTTAAAGCTCATGCAGTCTTCTTCTACTTTTATGAATTCCAACTGTTGCTCATCCGCTAAAATGTTTTATTTTAACATTTCTTGTTTTAAATGCATTGTGGTATTTTGATTATATTACATGAAACATTAAATTATACTACAGCTCATTGGAATCTTCACATTATTGAGATTCCGGAGATATTCCGGAATTCAGAAAAAAGTATTATACAAGATATTTGTATAATACTTTTTTCTGAATTGAACTATGCGTTATTCGTTCACCGGTACACGAATTATGTTTCTTTTCAAAGTTTTACTAAGTGGTATTCAAACAGACGCAAATTAACCGCTGTGGTCTTTAAATTGTAAATAATAGGCTTCTACCGCGTATATTTTAAATTACAAATAATAGACTTCTACCGTGGTTCAATATTTGTGATTTTACCTATACAAGTTTCAAAGGCAGAAGAGATTCTCATAAGAACTAAAAAGAGATTAGACAGATTGTAACAACCAAAGAATTTCAAAATCTCGCTGCTGTGATTACTGGCATTTAATTAATTTATATTACATGTTATTATATTTTTTTTCTTTTGTCACTAATTTAACATAAGACTCAATCCATTATAGAATCAAATAATTCATAGGAGGAATGGGAAGATCTATATACGTTCATTACAACTAGCCGCTCGAGCTTCACACATGCTATTTAAATAACCCGCTCAACAGAAAGGTTCACAATATACTTTGTATCTTTAAATTTTAAATTATATCGTAATGAACTCTCTGTGCACAAAGAAGCTAGCAACCTGGTGAATGTCAAAACCAATCTGAAGCCGGAAGTTCTTTAGCCAATATTGTATAATACATAAAATATCGATATTGGCATAGCACATAAATAATCTCAACTTGCAACTCCTTGTTTATTATTACATACCTTGATTATTTTGATGCATCAGGATCAGAATACGTTGACTTTTATTATTAATTTTAAATATTCTACTCTTATTTACATTTGGGTTAATTGCACTAATTTTATCTGATATAATGCTTGAGCCACTCTCTATTATCTTATCGTTAGTGTTAAAGTTAATTGAAAACAATTATGTATATTATTTTTTTCAAAAAAATCCTATTTATTCCTATGGTCTAAATTAAATGAATTACAGTTTCTCTTTGTCGTAGCTGCCTGTTTAAATCCGTAAAACTCTGCACTATGCCAGATCCCACAATTTAAAGCGACCCGCAGTCGCTCTTAGAACTACGTCCAGTTGTATTATGTAATATAGCAGAGTGTATATTAAAGGTGAATAATTAAGCCAAATTTCGCTTAAAATAATTTGGTAGGAATATCCTATCCCTTGTCAGAAGAATGTTATAATTGAATTTATTGATGTCAAAAAAAAAAATACATATTTGCATCACTATGACGCCATGTCATGTTGTACTTTAAAATATTTAATTTATGGGTATGGTTGGGTTATTTCTCCCTTAAGCTATTAGAAGGCTGAAAAGCACACAAAAATAATCTAAGGCTATTTTGATTGGACCACTATAGCCGTAACAATCATACCTACTCTATTTATACCAGAGTAATTACCAAGTAACAGAATTATTGTTATGTTTTTTTTTTTATATTTATGATTTACAATTTTATTTGTAATTGTAAATAATCACATTATTAACTACAAATAATCATATTATTAATTGTAAATAACATGATTTAGGATTAATAATGTGATTATATCAAGCACCAGACATGGAAATGTTCAATACCCGGTGATTCATACACCTGCTTAACATAGACCCCAACCCGATTCCTAATTCATGGAATAGATTCCGGTGTCGTTCTCATTATTTTTACCGGCGTTGCATTAGTCCCACTCTCAGGCATGACTGCAATTGAAGTGGTACGAGTATATCTAATACTCTACTCAGTTCTTTTACTGGAGCTATGCATTCCAAACCATCAACCGACATATCGCTATTTAATTTAATGTCTAAGTTGTAATTGTAATTACGCGGCAATTAATCCTGCTACATAATTTTGTAAACGTCCCATTTGATCATGCAGATTTTGACACTCAGAATCTCTTTCAATTAATTTTGTTTCATAATCATTAATAGATTTGAATAAATCTTATGCTTTCTGTAATAATTTTTTTATTATAGCTCGAATTTAATTGTTTTATGAAATTTTTGGAACGTCCAATTCACAAAATTTTAAAATTTTTGTACTACTCCTTAAGACTTGACATCCAAGCCCCTTAATTAAAAAGAATACCTCAGCAGTGCAGTAACTAAACCTAACTAAAAAATATTAAAAATAAAATTTGCATAAAAATCGTAATATTCTTTTTTTTTTCCATAGGGAATATGGATCGCAAGTCCTGCTAGTGTTTTTCAGTACAATCTTAACTTTAGCGTACTAAACATTGTTTACATTATTTTCATCCATTCGGCTTTCGTTTAGATTAACTTCAACCGTCCCTGTTTGTCTATAATTTGCAATACTATAACAAAGATTGTACGTAAATAATATTCAGAATAAATGAATTATAATTAGATTTTTTAAATATATTAGTGTCCTTTATAAACAATACGATACAAAAACATCGACAAAATTTTAATTTCCTGATCATACATTTTTATGAAAAGTGACATGTTTATATAAGCAACGAGCAGACTGCCTTATTGGCGTAGTTGGTAGTGATCCTAGATGGCGCTAGAGGTGTAGGTTGTATACCACGATTTTCCTATCTCTAATCATAAATTAAGCCTCCAGAAAAATTTTTATTTACACCGCAAATTATTAAAAAAAACATGTATTTTATACTATAATTACTTATAATTTATTATAGTTAGAAAATGACAGGTACTTATATCTTAAATTTTCTATCACATCAATTGATAATTGTGTCAGTAGATTGCACTGTTGCTTTTGAAGCTCAGGTATTTATTTATTTATTCTTTATTTATAATTTTTTATAGTTGATATGGGCTCAACAATGTTATCATGTATCAAAGTTTATGCGTTGAAAGGTTTTTCATGACAGACAAAACTTTGTTTTTAATTAATAGAAATATTAATTGAAACTATTATTCTTTTTTTTTTGTCACTATTATTCTGACTCATTATTTTAGCATGGCAACATCGTTCGTAGAACCGATAATCCGCTAAGGGAGTGATTAGATAGAAGGGAATAAATATTGAGAGCCACTGTTGCTTCTTATCTAGTTGGAATCGTTAGAATCATTTAAATTTAGGGAGCAGTCTTTTGTCTAGCTGTAGACGTCCAATGGCGTCTGTTACAACATTATATAAGGGCAAATAACTATGCGATCCGTCACACAGTAGGTGCTCACCGCCGCCCATGGCCACTCGGAACCCCGGAAGACTCACCAGTGTTTTGCGGACCTCTTTAGGAATAAGATATCTGATGAGGGTAACCGGAACTCCTAATTCACTGAACGAAACGCAAAGAAATTGTTAGCGTTCATGTCTTTCAAATTGTAAAAGTGCTGAAATTACATTAAAAAATCCTTTGTTATTATTTATCAATTACATTAAAAGATATGTATGACATAAAAACAATCCCAAGTTTGCAGCACCCGAGGGGCCGTCCGTCTGTCAGGCTTGGCAAAGACATTTTAGACACAACAACACACGTATAAAACTAAACGAGTTCGATAACGAATCCGGGACAAGGCTCGCGCTATTGCCTCCTTAAGACAATATCTTCCCAGGGAGATATTAAACGGAAAATTCGATTATCTCTATACAATCAGATTATTATGCCCGAGACAACTTTCCAATTTAAGTTTTAAGGCGAAGCTAATACTTGGGACCGGGTCGGCGCTCAACTTGCACGTAGATATTCAATTTTGTTGTCGGTCCGATAATCCGGGCCGATACTTGAATATACTATCGTTATTAGTCGAGGGTCAACCGTGTGGGCCTGACGCGTTGAAGGGTCAAAGTTAAATGTCACTTAAGTTTAATTTAGAATTGGGATGTTAATTACCTTTGTTCTCCGCATTTCAAAAAAACGCAGGTACTGATAATACCAGACCACAAACATCGAAGAAATCTGTCTTTTTTAATTTAAAAAAATGACTTTTAATTTTCTTGGAAAGTTTAATTTCTTTATAGAAATTTTTGCTAATTGTATATTTATACTAGCATATAAATAAATAATTAAACCTCAAAATTAACATAAACAATTACTACTAGTATGCGAAAATTCTAGCAAAATTTCATTATAATTACGATCCAATTCACTACAATTGTTTATTATTATACTTGTTTTTTCATTCTCAGATAGCCTATAAAACAAATTGGCACAACCGTCTTTTTTTGATCTTCTACAATAAGTTACTTAGTTGATTGATTGATCAATACATAATTACAGATAAATTTTATTTTATTTAAGCATTTATTATTATGAAATAAATGCTTCGTAAAATGTGAAAAGCTTTAAGTAAAAAAGTTTAAAATAAAAAAAAACGTGAACTACGTTGCAAACATGTCCATTTGACGTACAATGTCAGAAATTTTCGCGCGAGTGCCAACAACAAATTTTACAAAGTTTAAAGTGATCGGATTAATGATAGGAAAACGCTTAGTAGACAAATATACAACTACTATTTTTTATATGTAAGACATGGTTAAAAGTTTACGATGCACCAGAATAAGACTCTAATTCACTAAGTACAAAAATCGCTTTTATTTCAACTCAACATTTTTCCAATGTCGACTTAGGATAGTTACCCATATTTAATTTAATTAAATAATGATTATTAAAGTAAAAATCTTTTCTCTTAAAAACTTTCCCATGCACACTGATAATAAACAACCACACTTTATCGATTGAAGAATGTGAGACTGTACAAAAAGGTAAACAGATAAACAAATTTTCATTTTATGAAAAATACCTTATGGGATCCATCATGCCTCTTTCCGCAAATATTCATAATCTTCTTTTTTAAAACAACTTTGCCAAAGAAATGTATGATTTCTTTGGCGAAGTTATTGAGCAAAGGCAAGTCAATGACTATATTGAAATAGGCGTTTCTGAGAACAATAGTTCAGAACGTGAACGTGTAAATAAGAACCTTAGTGCTTTATGGTAGCACCAACCTAGTCATCCAAGGCCCGCTCGCAGCGGCCGCTAGCAGTGGGTAGCAAATCCGTCTCGTATCCGTCCTTCCGCGCGCGGTCAGTGAGCGGACGCGTTAAAAGTCGAGGTATTTTGTTATAAATTGCTACGTTTACGATATTTAAGTTTTTGAAACTAAGATTGTGTGTGATTAATGCTTAAGTATTTCATAACAATGCCTTTCACTGCTATCGAATATGCAAACACAATTTATTGTTGAGAAGTTAGCAGAAGTGACGTTGCTGCTTGCGAGTCCGTAAGTTGCCTGTAGTATCGTTTACGCGAAAATTTGCCTTAGTTTGCTTTGTTTGTTTAGAGGTGAATGGAACATATGTGGAAAATCAAAGACCAATGTAATATGTAATACCTTCGGCGACCTCTACATCGCCGCGCGTGGCGCGTGAGTGTGGGCGCCGTCTGGCCGAGCATTTCATAGAGTTTTCTATATATTATTTTATATTATTTATAAGCGTTTATTCAATTATATATTTTTGTTATAGTTACTTTGGCAAAGTTGTTCTAAAAAAGGAAGAAATTATGAATATTTGCGAAAAGATACTGTATCAATTCCATTTTGTGTACTCTGGATAAGAATAATTCACAAAAGGGATGCAAAAAGCAGAAAAGTACTTGTACTGAAAACTTCTTAATTCGAAAACTAGTTGATCTCACAGTTGCCAAAATTGAATTAGCGAGTATTCATTGAAATCAAAACTTATTCACTACCTTGCTGAAATTAATTAGAACGGTGTTAAAGAAGAAAACGATCTCAAGTATGAAGTGCAGGATGTTAACCAGTAAATAGTAACTTGATTTTAGGCATGGAAACGGATAGGGTTCCTTTCAAAATTTATTTTATGTTTTTGGAGAAATTTATTATTTGTATGAGTAGTTGTTGTACTTGGAAGTTTAAAAGGTTCAACATGTGTGTTAATTATGAAACTAGGTACTTTTTTGTAAATGGTAATTGTTATAAAATAATCGGATAAAAGTCGAATTAATTTTATTTATTTATATATATTTCTCATCATTGACTGAGACTTTTTGCCAAGAATAATGTTGCTCCGAGATTGAGCAAAAACTGACTTCGACGGTGGTGCTAAGTAAAAGTGATTAATTAACGCAGTTTGGAAGTTACTCAAAGTAAATGGTGCCTTATGAAATCTTTGCGGGGGGCGATATCCGCACGGATGATATTATTGGAAAAGATATATACAGTATTAACTGATTATAATATTCTATTTAAATTTATCAATAACAATGTAATAACATATAAAATTTTATTTCACACTTTACTGAACTCAAAATATTATTGTAGTCTTTGTTTTCACCACGATTTTCTAAAATTCAGTTCTCTGCTGATGCCGACGCTGTGCGGACCTAGATAGTTATTGTAATAGTTTTCACAGGGATGTATGTGGGTATGTACGATTTTATACGTGTACCTACGCCCGTTTTCGTATGTTCGTGTGCGTAAGTATATGCGTGCCTGCGTGCGCGCATACGTACTCTTAAATAGTGGAGAAATAGTGGAGAGTTTTGGAATCAGCGTATGTCGTCAATTTACTCTTAATTGACGACATATGCTGATTCCAAAACTCTTAACTTTTCTAAAACTTTTAACTAAAACTTAACAAAATTTTTGTCAATCATTGTTATGATGAAGATTTCGTTAATTACATTTTTTGTTTTCGAAACGCTACATGCATTCCTTTATTTTTATTTCATATGCCTTTCAGGACATACATTCAACACATCATCTAATTGTTTACTATTTATTATAAATATATAAATTTATAGATTGTAAATCATTGAAGCTCATCAAAAGAGTGGAAATATATGGCAAGATAATCTGGCAACATTCCTATTTTTTAGTACTTAATGATTGCATTGCCAATGCGAGGGATCAAAAAAAAAATGAATACATTGGACTTAACCCCTCTCAAATTACAACCTAACTTATGAGCCGAGAAACGTCATTTATATACTTGGAGTGTCGTAAAGTACGAAAGCATCGCCACTTCGGCGGGAATTCCCGAATAACTGGCAACACGAAAGAGCGAAGTTGAACATTTTACGTCCCGCGGCCGCTACCTGCGACAACCCTAATTATACAGGGAGTGGGTTGCAGAATAAACTTGGCCCGAACAATTACAGAACTCAAATAGGTGACAGTTCCCGCAATTACGAATTTCGTTAATTTACTATTGGAAGTCGGCGCGCGGCGGGCGACTCCTCTTGTTTGATAAGGGAGCCCTCGGCTGAAGGCTTCCAAGACTCAAAGGGGAATTCCGGAAAAATGTTCCTTTGTAAGTTTAAGACACGATTTATTTTCTTTGTATAAGATTACGTTATTGGACACCATACTGATTTGATAGGTAGTTATGCATAGATACTTTTTACATTTATTTCTATTTTAGTAGATTAATCGTGTTAAAAATTTAATATTTCCTGAACACCTAGCGCATTACTGCAACAAATAAATAAATTATAACGAAAAAAGAATAGCATTTCACTAACTTTCGAATGAATTTATCAACTTGAAATTAAAGATATAAAAAACCGTTTATTTCAAAATTAGATCTAAAGAAAAAATAAAAATAGCAATCGTAAAGTGTAAAGCTAATATATCGAATAGGTTGTAGTCTAGCATAAAACCACAGCCTAAATTATACCATTATATCGCCGGTTTTCAGCTAGCGCCGGTTAAAGTTGAATGATTCCTCATACTGAAAATAGTACTTATCATAACTTATGAAATAATAGTAAAATAATACAAAAAAAAAATAAACAATAGTAAAAACAATAAATCAATAAGGAACGATCGATCAATTTCGTACCTCGTGAAACGATGTTCATAATTTTGTACGGTGTTGTTTGTATTTTGTCTGTTGTTTTTATTTTGGAGAACTTTAATTTGGTTGTTGCTAACTGAGTCTGCACAACATATTTTTTGGAGTCTGGAAGCATTTGCGACATGCGATTGGCGTATTTTGCGATCTGTCCAAGGCATTTGATTATGTTTATCATTAAACTCTGATCGAGAAACTACGTCACTATGGAGTAACAGGCAAGCAACCATCTGAAATCGTATTTGAACAACAGAGTTCAGAGGGCTAATGTCAATTGCATGAAATCATCTGGATCTGTAGTCCACATAGATGTACCACAGGGATCAATTCTTGGTCGCGTTCTTTTTTCAGTCTGTATAATTGAATTACATAGTCTTTTAAAATTGTTCATGAGATAGTACTGTTTGAAGATAACATTTCTTTGTTATTCAAAGTTAAAAGACAACAGCCGGCTTATGACGATGTGAACAATGCTATCTCTAAGATTTAGAAATGGTTTACTGCGAATAACCTTATTCTTAATGAAATGAAAATAAAATGTGTATAACTCTCAGTTTCAAATGTAAGACGTGGATCCGAAACTGTTTCAGAACGTAACAAAGAATTGAAGTTTGTTAATTCTACCGTGTTCCTGGGAATCACTTTAGGTAACAGGCTTGAATGGGGTCCTCATATTCATAAACTGGCGAAAACGCTTTTAGCTCTGCTTCTTATGCAGTTAAAAAAATAAGAAAATCAGACAACGAAACTGCTAGATTAGTTTATTTTGGCTATTTCCATAGCCTGATAGCGTATGGCATCTTGCTTCGGAAAATGCCGCAGATATTTATAGAATTTTCGTGATGCAGAAGCGGGCCGTTCGCGGGATTTCAAGTTAGGACCTCCTGTATCTCTTTAAATAAGTGTAAGGAAATTGGTATCTTAACTATGGCATCCCAATTTATTTGTAAAAAATTATTATATTTAAAAAATAAGGGAAATATTTTAAAGTAGTGATCAACATAAACTTAAATAATAAAAAAAAAACTGAATTTACATGTTAGCCGACTATGCAGTCACAAATTCATATAGCTCTGTCTGCGCATGTTTAATAGGATCTCTGTGGATATACAGGACTTAAGCTTATACAAAATCAAGATTATTAATAAACAATCACTCAGAACAAATGGGTAATATATAATATCTAAATATTTGATGACAAATATCCACGGGCATAAGCGGCTCGACTTCTTATCCGGCTGCTTTATTCACTAATAACTTTGTATTTGTTTTGGCTATGCAAAATGAAATCACAAAAGAGCTACCCTTAAGTTTCTCGCTCTTTCTTTTTGAGAGATAACTGCCTTCTGCACGTGCGGTGAAGTGTAAAGTCGGAAAAAAAATAACGTATTTTAAGTTTTATTTTATAACCTTTAAAATAAAGATATTTATTTGTAAATATTGTATTGAATTATCTATATATTGAGGGCACAAAGATATTCTTTTACTTTTCTTCGTAAATTATTGTACAGAAAAACTACGTAAAAGAGACACAATATTGTAGCACGCATATACCTTTCGTCGCGTTTTAGGTATCCGGGATCTTGAATTAAAATCAGCAGTTGGAAAACTATATTTGATTAGTTCTACAATTTATCTGTTTGTGAATTTTATATATACTCAATATCCCACATTAAATATTTCATATTCAGGTTTTTATTAATATCGAGGAATTTGTACGTGGGTAGGTGCCCTGATCAAGTATTCTACTATCACACTTGTTTCTCGCCCCGACTATTCTTCTTATATTTTGAAATTCAAATTGATGCATCGAATGCAAATTTTAATAGATCCTTCATTCGCGGTACCGGGCACGGAGGCCGAATGTCTCACAAACCACCTATACCTAGCTTAGTTACTACAATATTATTCCAAAATTTTGGTGCAAATTATGTGAAAGATTCCTTACAAGGAAGAGTAACAAAATGAACGAGACTAATGCGAGGACAAAAGGTAAGTTTTCTGTAAAAGTTAAGAAATTTACAAGTCTTAATAAAGCCAAAATTAAGAATAAAAAATGAATCAATTTTCTTGACTTCTTCGAAATGCGAGCCTGATTAATAAAAGATTGCACGTGGGACTTAAAGCGAAACCTAACCATAACTTTTTTGTATACGCTGCATTTGGTTTTTTAGACAATTAGGGCTCAGAAATAATATATTAATGAGTAAATTTAAAAACAAATAAATATTTAACGAGTTTTAATCAAAGGCTTAAATACTTTCGAATTCCATTCTTAACCGTTAAAAATAGAAGAGCGATACAAGAATCGATTCGCGAGACTACTTTACGGGTCTCAAATCAGACTTCATTTTTTAATCCCAAAGGAAAATAAGTAATATTTTGGTGGTTCTAAGTAATAATGTTTATGTATATTTAATTTTTAAATCAAGATTATTAATGAATACGTCATGTTTTTAATCAATCTTCCCTATTGTTTAAAATTTTCTACCTGGTTGAAGTACCTACATTATTTTTTAAATTTAAATATATTGTGTATTATAAATTAAAATATATTATTTATTATTGCTTTATTAAATAATAATGTATCATTTAATTTTTTTTAGTACGTTTGATTTTAAACTTTTTTTTATAGTCGGATATTAATATTGAAAATTTATTGAAGTATAAAATTTTTAATAAAAATTTTTCTATTTTGTAAATATTTATCATTATACGTTACATTGTTAATTAATTGGAATGAATGAATATTTCTTCTAGATATGAATTTCCGGAAGAAATGTTTTTTGAGTAACGACCACATACTAACGTCGTAGCGTGGGATGTGTCTCACTGGATGGATTGAAAGCATGGTGAAGGTCGAGAACTATCCTTAGTTGTAGTTAGCTCGAGATAAACTGTCGTGAAAATCTAGGAGCGAGACTTGATATTGGCAATGAGCATTCATTGTCTGAAACGATATTGACATAAGTAAATATTATATCCTGTTAGCTAATATAAGTAGTTTTCAACAACTAGCTTATGAAGTAACGTCATATTTGGTGAGATTGAGTGATTGTGAAATGAGATTGATGAAGAGATTGAGACTTGAATGTATCACAGATTAATGACTTTATACCAACCTCAAGAAGAAAGACAAAACAAATTCAGAAGCATCGACTTAATATAGAAAATTACAAATATAATGGTATACAAAAAATCGTGTCACCGTCAAAAGAAGCAAATTAATCAGTAAATGGTGTATTAAAAGCAGTCTAAAGACTAAGATGGATCTAGTAGGTTTTCATAATGGGCTTCTCAAATGAAAAAAGACGGTCAGTGGTACCAGAATTCTCGAGATACTCGGTGCTGTCAACGATAAAGCCGAATTCCCCGCAAATGAGCTTAGGAAGTACTTAGAAGTCGTAACATTCGCCTTATTGATTAATGCAGATATAGCTGGTCTCATTTATGAAAGAGGGACGTTTTGAATATTCTTCTACCACCCATCGCAGATAGTGCTTGTAAACGAAGCGGACAAACTACTGAAAAATACTTTTTCAGCCTGTATTATTCTACACCAAGAGAATGTGGGTCCCGATCATGCCGACATTATAGGTTTTGATGTTACCGCGATCGCGTTAGCTGCTTGTATGAAATACCTAGCAAAACACGTGGTATTACGACTGCAATCTTACAAGCAGTATATGTTGTTAACGTTTCTAATAGCCTGACCTGGTATTGTATCCGAAAGGAACCTGTTTATCATCAAGAGCTCCTTTGTCCCAAATTTTCGATACTCATCTGACGGACAGATTCTTATCCTTCATCGATAAAATTGGTATATGTTATTGTTGAATGACGTGTAATTTTTGAGAAGCTGTTATAAAATCAATTTTGTACCATTTCCTTAACTCGTGGATATTCCTTTTAAATAATCTTTAAAAATACTTGATTTTTATTCACTACTTCTAGAAAATTACAAAAAATAACACTAAGTAGAGACACAGATTATGACGTCCTTAAGTTAAGTTTAACTTAAAAATGAGGCTATCAAAAAGACTAATTTCGAATACGAATTTATCCGCAATAAAAATGTCTGTTAGTCGAAAGAGTTTGGAACAGATGTATTTTTCTTATTGTAAGCATCTATTGAACTGTGGAATAAACTTTAACTGAAATTTGAAAGCTAATTCTTAATCCAAGCTCATTCGTACCGCAATTTATGCGTAAAACACTTCATAACACGTCACTAATAGATTATAGTCGACCATTCAACTGCCGTATACACTGCCTTTAAGGTTCAACTCCGCTCGTTCCGGACGATTAAAAAAGCACATAGATCGCAGCTATCAGCTGGTGCTTTTATTTTCCTATATGCAGCACGTTATCTTAACAGTGTAGGAGTGATTAGATCAGTCATAATCATCCTAAATTAGGGATTCGCTTTTTGCTCGCAGAAAGAGACTGGTGGCACTGGTAGGACAATTTAAAATTTTGAGACCTCTGGTTGAGTATTTAATTGCTGATACGCTTGTTTTCTCATAATCCGTCCCGCTAAGTGTTCGTTAACTAATGTTTAAATTTCACGGTCAGAAAATTTTCCCCGCCATTTTCTCGACAACATAACGCCAGCACCCACGTCATACGCTATGGGCTAAATGTATTGTCTAGCTCGCACCAGTTGTTCTTCGAATATATTTTTAATGAATTAGATATGCACTTGTATTAGATAGATTTTTAATGAAATACGTAAGAGGGTGCCATAAAATTGTTGCGGCTTAACTTATTTATATATATTACAGTCTCAAAGTACATTATCAAAAACTTCGGCGGTTCATCCAAAACTTTGATTTAATAGACCTTTTTGATTAGATCGTAAGGCGAATGAAGCTCCAATCAAAAACCTTTCCATGAAACCAAACAAAATTCTATTGCATACGAAACTTAATTAAATTTACATCGAAAACTTCCTCGCACGCAATCTGATCGTTATTCATTTATATTCTGTGACACGACGCACTGAAAGGGCCAATACCATATTCAAAAGCGCCCATTGAAAATGATTCTAGACATTAAAGATTTCACCTTCTTAATACTGTAAGTCAGTTAAAGACCAAAAAGGACGTACTTAAGACTTTTCACATAAAATAGGCATCCATATTTTGAAATACCCTTATTTGCGTTTTTTTCAATTTCCTGAATTCTTAGTACGTCAATTAAAAATTCTGTATAATTTCCATCAAAAGTTTACACTTCTATCACAATACGCTTCATGTATTAATTGCTTACGTAGCAAAATGGGGTCCTGCTCATGAAATGTTATTTCAAAGCATTTTTTTTCCGAGCGCTAATCGGATTGAGCGCCCAGAATAAGAAAAATAAATAAACGTAATCTTTTCTTAAACGCGCTTACCGAATAATTAAAGCGCTTATTAATGGCTACAAATCCGATGGTCTTGCGTTTAATAAAAAGTATACGAAGACTTGGGAATCGATACTGTTATGCGAAAAATGAATACACTCGAGATATTTGCAAATCGTCCACATCGAATCAGATCGTTCGTCACGTCCTCATAAATGCATTTCACAAAATGCATCACAATTACACGTGAGAGTGAACGGCGTATGTCCGCCAGGCGGCCCTCGTCCGTACTCGTTAGCTCGGAGTTTAGCTGCAATTATCTGAGCAGGCACACTCGTCGCTCTAGGGTCATATTTTCTAGGGTGTAAACCAGTTTTGCATGCATTAAGCCCGCACGGCTCTCCAACTCGGTACACGTCGCACCTTGTTACCGAGTTAACTCTGTGTACCCTGCACCGTTACTTAGGTGTGTGCTTTTAATTTTATGACGCTGCGGGAAATGTACTTAATTTTTGACGGTGTTTCGGTTGACTTTTTGATACTTTTGCTCATGTGCACTATATTGCGAAGCCCTATTAGATAAATATATCCGTGAAGATAATAAAATTGAATTTCGATCTTTCTGTTCGTTAAGGCTAAAAAGAAAGGGACTGAATGCATTCTAATCAAATTTTGCATACACGTAGATTATTTTAAGAAATTCAAAATAGGATAATTTACAACAAAATAAAAAGTTCCATATAATACATATATGGAACTTAATATAATATTATTATAAGTAAAGTAAACAATATTGATTTACCTAAGTAACTTTTTTTTTATGATTTTTATTCTACCACTAATTAACATCTAGCCGTAAAACGTATATTTATAATGGAGTTTGCCTGCGGCACAGATTGGGTTGACCGCTAGACTAACTTTTAAAGTTACACGTTTAACGTTAGATTAACTAACTAAAATAACTATTTGATTATGAAACGTAATACACTTTATCCTCGAATAATGTAACAATTTCTTTTCAATCAATAATAATAAGGCACCGATAATATATAAACAATATGTTCAGCTTTAATAATTATGTAGAAGTCGCAACATGTAAACTTGAGCGAGGACGTCGGCGCTGCCGGTGGCCTACATACTTACGTAAGCGTAACACGACTATTAATTAAATCCAATTTGCCCATTTATACGTTTCGAGTGTAAAGTGGATTCGTGCAGCGTCTGAGTGTCGTGCGGTCGCGTTTGCGTGACGCGACACCAATTCCGCTCTGATAAATAAGAGACAAACATGAAACTAAATATTATAATAAATATGGGAGAAATAATGAAATTGTTGTCCATGCGTCCGTATCACCTATCGTAATCGAATACGGCGGATCCTTGATGTAACGAGGCATAACTTCCTTTATGATCCGCAAAGAAAACTTTATTATTTCCCGTTAATATCCTGCGAGATCACGAGTACGAGGAGAGGTGTTAAGGACTCGACGGAATCCGGTGATTGATTGATATACTCCAGGACGTCAGCTCTTCCGCCAGCGGCCCCTTGTTGACTGCGCGAGATTAACTTCGTTTCTTAAAGGAAATAAGTTGTTACTTCACTCCTTCCATCTCTATGGACGCCATATATCTTTTAATTTACTATAAATTCAATATATGTAATAAGTAAATTAATGCTCTTGTAAAAAAATCAAAATTTTTATTTATTATATATTAAAATGAATACTGTTTATATTACTTTAATGACTATTTCCTTGCCGCCTGCTTCAATCGATTTTTTTGGATATCACTAAAAAAAGCTCAAATTTGATTTAATTATACTTATGAAATTAAAGTATTATAATTAAAATAACGAGCTATTCCTATTATTTCATATTCTTTGATATGAAAGATCTAATCAGAGCGGCTGCTGACGTGGCGACGCGTCACCACGCGCTTGTGACTCTTTGACTCTCTTCCCACTCGGCTCAGCCATCCTTTCTCTCTTTCACTGCACTCAATTCTTATACGTATAGCGTAAGCAGTGGTACTGTTTACTTCGGAATACGTATTTAATTTTTAATTTTGGAATTAAATTAATTTGAATTTTTAAATAAAGTATAGTATTTTTCTTTAAAAAAAGCTCAATCTTTTGTTTTTGATTATGCCATATTTTTTTATTAAAGCGTATTTATTTCTTTCAATAAGCTATCCTTTCGTGGACATTTTTAATACAAAATAGTAGTGTTGTTTCACATCTTCCAGAAGTCCCGTGATAGCTCAGTATTTCATTTATGTTTTTTTTTTAATCTGGCAACTATTATCAAATAAGAAAAATAGTTAAACAAAGCAAAAAGAAATCAGTATAATTAATCGAGTGCAGAGGAAAATGATTTATCGTTTTATGACTAGAGAATTTATGTTCACTAAACATTAACTTGACTTCTACACATCTTTATAATTTGACTACATGTGATTTTTTTTAATATGATTGAATTTCCATAAAAACTTGATAAATGTTATAACATTTCGTTTTTATATCATCTTAACCGACCCACATTTGTAATGTGCATGAATTTGAAGCCTCCAAAATGTTAAAGCCGTCCGTCGCATAAATTTTCAACGTATTTATGAAAAAAAAATACATACAGACGAACATAGAATCTCCTCCTTTTTGGAAGTCTGTTTAAAACGATCACTAGAGGCCCCCCAACATGCATTGAGCCAACGTGAACGCTTAAAGTTTAAATCCCTCAACCTAAAATGAAGCGTTTGTGGGACGGTACGTTCAACAATAAATTAAAAAATCCGATTCCACCACAACAAAAAACAATTCAACATATGAATAAACGAAGAACAAGCGTGTATTATAGCAAAGTAGATATCAAATTTTCAGGATCTAATTAAATTCTTTAGCATCAGCTGAGTAATAATTTGAATCAACATAACATCTTTTTATTTTCCAATACCATCTATACACCATAACGTTTCGCCGTCGTAATGCGGGAACATCAAAAAACGTTAGTACACTTATGATTTATAAATCGCTAAGTCCGTTACATATAACTATAAACTTGGGAACAGTTTTGCTAAACATATTTCATGTCGAAGTGTAAAAGTTTCGGCATAACTTAAGGATAAATATATATTTATATTCGAATTACGACAACGTTTTTCTTACGAGCAAAGTATTATGATAGCCAGTGGTAGTATATTTTCATCGGAAACGGTGACTGATGCATGCGTCACGTGTGTCGAGGCTGCATAAATACGTTTCCGATCTCGCTCTTTGTCATTTCGACTATCATTTCCGGTTCCGTTACCATTGTTTTTCTAAATTCGTACTTGAATATCGCGTTAAAGCGGTCTCATGTCGAATGCAATCTGTCCCGTATTCATGATTGACAACCGTAGTAAGTAATAAATTATTGCTAGATAAAACAAAAATAATACGGGAATTCGAAACGGAATACTCCTGAACATGGTTGGCACTGGATCTCCACACGTCACTTATCGCGACGGCAGGTAAGTAGCAAGAGGTGTATGTGGCAAGCGTAGACTACAGCGACAAAAAAATGAAAAAAACTCAAAGAATACAGTAATAAATTAACAAAACCGTGATCAAATAAAGGTTTCTTTTGATATTTCTAATTTTTTTAAGAACGTGTTTAATTTTTTTATAGAATTATAATTGTTTCGTTATTCGAATACAAATTTCAAATTCAAAAATTTTTTTATTTCATAAGTAATAACTTTTAAGATACGTAATTATGACACGAATTTATCACTTTTTTATCAAGCAGAGCGTGCTAAAAACTTAAGGATAACTCTTTTCAACTTAATTTACAAAATAATTAACATTAAAAAAAAGTCTTATAGAAAAAGTTAATCCGAGAGGAGGTCAAGCTCATTACTTCCACGAATATTTGTCCTTAATATAATCGGAAACATTATAATACCCGTTTTTGCCACATAGCTGTTTAATAATTATTTAAAATTTGTTGAGGAAGAAATTTTAAAAGTCTACAGAGACTTTATTGAACATGGGTATAAAAAGCGTCATAAATGAATTTGTGAGTTTATCTAAACACAGTAACTAACGACTGACATGTAAACACAGTTTATTTTTATTCTACGTCGTTCACTATTTTTATTATTCTTTTTACGTACATTAAGATTTCATATATAAACAATTATTTTTATACACCTGTATGATCAGGCAAAATCCCACTATATTGGTTCTCATAAACCTTCTTCAACACGCAAGTTCCGACACATGCCTTCATCACCTTTAAAAGAAGTGTTAATCATTCATATTAAAATTTAAATTCACTTTATTTGAAATAGGATAACTACATAACAGAAGCCGGAATACGATGTACAATTTTCCTGAAAAGAGCGTATATTTCAGAATATTTTAAAAAGAGAGAATAAACGCCATCCGAGGTACAGGTTCCTCATGCATTTTTAAGGAATTTTCAGCATGAGAAAATTGGACTACAGTATGCAGTATGCTGAAACGTATTAAAATGTTATCCATATAAAAGACATACATATAGTACAGGAAGCAAAGTCAATAGAAAGTAAATGGATGTAAAAAAAAATAATAACAATCTCTTTATTGTAACAATAAACAGACTTATCAAATTGTAACTACAGACAAAACTGTTTGCGGTTATGACATCTATCACGCGATAAATCATCATAAAGTTTGGAAATTCAGCGAAATCTTGACTAATTTTAAATTTTTCCCATAAATTTAAATTAGAGACTTAATTTATCATGTACATACATTGTTGTTTACATAGAAATAGTTGATTTTAATTAACAACATTAGCATTGTATTAATACGTTTGTTTTTAAAAATAAAATATCCCGAATTTTAGAAACTAACTGTTATTTTTATTTTCCTGCTATTCATTTAAAATTTTGCTAGGCCCTTACTGCCTCTCCGACCCGCTATACGTAATGAGACGTGTGTAGCCGTCTTTACAGAACCTGCATTACACCCCTCTATTATTCATAATCAATCTTTTCATTCTATCCCGTTACCCACTTGTTAGCGAAGGAAGGGATCTTTTCGTATTTTTTTTTTCGTAAAACTTGCATGAGCAAAATGTGTTACAGGAGTTACATGCGGGCGTCCCTATGGACCTGAACAATGATTTATTGAGCCCTTGGAATATATTACGGGACTAAAAGTTTCAGACGCAACTGTACGCGGGCAGGGTTGCCAACTTGTTTTTTAAAGAGGCATCTTTTCTTCCCAAAATCTTCATAACATTGATGAAAAATAAAAAAAAATATAAGTAAATTCGCAATAGCTGCCCATACAGGGAATAAAAATATTTATGCTTATTTTGTTCTACTCATAGAGCATCGCGCTGTTAGAGACAGATTTCTTCTTAAGAGAGGTTGAACTATGGTCTCATGTCTGCTCAATACATATTAGAAACTTTACATAACCAAAGATTATAATAAGTTATGTCTTCTCCAACATATAGATTTCACCAAAATGTTTTCAATTCGCATATGACCTGAAAAAAAACCTAAGTGGTTGTAAGTCATCATGGCCGGAACTTGAATGCATCTCTTGAATTGCATTCGACTAACAGCTAGTATCGCATTACTTTCTTCTAACTTTGATGAAAGTACAGGCCGAGAGATCAATGCATTATCCTCGAATTAGAAGGTATAAAGTTCGTAACATGATCACGGATACATAAGATTAACCAATGAATTTTTGACATGAGTCACCACTTGCCCTATGACTCTAGTAACAAGTAAGTCATTGTTACCGTATTGGTTGTTAACAGTCATTGCTCAAAGACCTTTAAAGGTCGACACCCTCATCTGAAATAAAATGATCGAGCTGTTTGCTTCTGCAACAGAGCGATAAAAATCTGATACAACTGACGTCGTTTCTTCATTTTCGCTTTAGAGACAACTGATCCAAGCACAAAAAGAAATATTTATTACCGTCCATGAATATGACGCTAAAAATAATAACACACTGACATATAATTATTGCCTGTTCTCAGAATGTTACGTTTTTATTTTAACAGTTGTTTGTTTCATATCAATTTAAATCTCTAATATATAACAACGATGCAGTTCCAAATAAATGCAGTGTGTTTGTTTAAGAACGTTCTTACAAAATATCTATTCTAAATCGGAATTTTGACCTCTCTCTGTCGTTACATCAGACAATTATTTTGTAGATAAATTCTATTTAATATACTTATACAATACAATGAAATAAGTCTTTATTTCATTAAATTTGAATTAAGAGTTTTATTTCAAACTTATTGAAATAAAACTTTTAATTATAAAATAACGGAAATATACACCATAAATATTTTGACAACCCTTCCTTAAAACATTCGTTACCATAAATGTTATCGATAATTTTTTTGCTACAAGATACTGAGCGATCACGATATTTATGAAAAAAGGACTGTAGCAATAATTTTTAGTACATGTACAATTAACAACACCCCATAGATTTACTTAGACATGATTTATGTTTTCTTAGATTATAACATTTACGTAAAACTTCAATTTAAATTACAGCTCGATCCAAAGCATTTCACTCTTATGCCATATTTCTATAAAATAAAAAAAAAAAACTTTCTTTTTGTATCTCTCTTACAATAAATTTTAGAATATATCCACCTGTCTCCTCCCCTCCCTAAATTAAAAATAAAGCAATGGAACATAACAACACATACTTCTGTATGTGTAACGTGTAAAACATCACATGTTACTACATATGACGCTGCCATGTTTGGTTTATTATGACCGGCCGCCTATAGCACCGCTTTGTGAAAGGAACTTAACCTCTCGCAAATCGATGCCATGTGGCGACGTATATCTGCGCCGACCTCCACACTGACGTTTGACCTTTATGAGGACCATTCGCTATGTCCGAGAATGAGGTACACTCACATGTTCGACACATTTTCAGCTTTCTTCTATAGAGACATCCAGGTGTATATTAGAAGACATTTGATTAATATTTTTTTTATTATGTCCATTGAAAAATAGCTATTTCTTTGCTTCATATATTTAAAATATATTTGTTATTTAAAAATCAATATTTATTCGTACTTTTATGAGCTGTCATGCCATTCATCCGATTGTAATAAAACTTTGTCAACTTATTGCTTGCCCTTGCATACGGGTTACAAAGGAATAAAAAAAAACTGCCATTTATACTCAAGCGCATATGCGTACTTGTGCCATTGAACCGAATCAATTTATACATTCCAAAAATTCCTTTAGTAATAAGAAGCTCTCGGAGTAAAATAAACTATTAACATTTCTTCTTGGCTTCACAAACATATTTTTGTTACTACAGAGTCTAAAAATTTTTTCACTCATTAAAAGCTACACTATCCCCGACTGTCTAAATTTTACCCTGATAATAAGCATCTACCCCGGATTTGTCTAAATCGAAACCCCGACGTAGCGGAAAGACAAGCGGGTCGGACAGCAGAATCTGGAGTCGAGACCGAGATAGGATGAGAAGACGAGAATGAGACTACGGTCGAAATCGAGTGCGATGCTTGAATTCGAATTAAGAGCTTGGTCGAAATCAGAATAAGGTATAGTACCCAAATCGGGATTGGGAACGGCATCAGAATCGTTTTCCACTTAGACCGAAACTGCGTCCGGAGTCGAGGGTGAGACGAACGGGCGTTAAGAGCGGAATTCGCATCAAAATAATGAACGGGATAGCGATCCTAGGTCACGGTTGAAAACGTGATCCGTCGTCATACAAGACGAAAGAATTCATTCTAAGTCCAAGTGGGCGGAGCTGCGGGCGAAAGCTGATGTTATAAAAAATAAAGAATATATTCATCACTATTATGTTAAATTTTCAAAAACACACAGATATATACACACACATATATATATATAATCGAAGTGAAACTTCTAATGCGACTTCCAATAAGGTTGCGTTAAACGTTCAACGATCCTGGGGAGGGGGAATAGAAAGAGAGCGAGAGTGAATGCGTGGCACGCGAACGCATGCGTGTAGTATACCTGTTACAAGCTAGCGCGAGCGTTAGCAACGAGTAGCATTCAACAATCCAACGCAAGAGGGAGAGAGAAAGAAAGAAATACAAAGGTAGAAAGTAGAAGAGAGAAAGAGAGTGAGTCGGTAGATTTCGTCTCGCAACTGTTTTTCGCAATTGTAACGTGCGACGAAAAACGCAATTTCTACCCCTTCCTATATTCATTTCCACATTATTAAATTTCACTTCTTCCGCGCGGAGGGACTTCACGCACAATTTTTTTTATATAACATCTAATCCTGAGTAATTTACTCTTTGGTACGACTCGATAGCATAAAATGCCGCTGAGTAAAAAAAAATTCAAATTTACTTGTATTTTAAATGGAAAATCTTCACACCCTGAAAGCGAGTGCTTAATAAGAACTCAAATTTTCAGGAAATTTTTTTAGGGTATTTGTAACGAAATTTCGTGCCGAGAGCAAAAAAGAAAAATAAGAAGTCGAAAAAAAGAAACCTAATAGATAGATATACATAATAAATGTTCCTGTTCAGATTCGGATTCCGTATTTCATAGTAAATTATTTTTTGTACATTATACTTATAAAATAACCAAAAATATGTGTTTTAATTAAGTAACTGATGATACAACCCAATTTAATTTTTTTTTATAAAGCAATTTCATTCAATCCAAATATAGAAATTCGGGGGCGTATGATTTATGATTTACATTTTAAAGTTGTACTTGATGCAAGTAGGTACATTACGCCGCTAAACACAGTTGTTATCGTAATGTGCATATTACATTTATTTTCATAGCCGAAACCGTAGTAAACAAAGAAAGCTATAATCATAGAGCTCGATTCAATATAGCGTAAGCAAAAACATCTGCTAAGCACAAACATATACTTCCGGCAATGGCGTCGTTTGACTGCCGACGCTGTGCCGACTCGTCTAAGCCCTACTGCGGCCGGTTCGGGAAGACATCAAACTAACTTTGTTATCTATGAAAAAACATAATGATAATGCAGCTCAACAGTGTTTTTTTTGTCCTTGATATTTGAGTCATTTCAGAGCGATTCAATATCAAAGGCCCAATTTTTTGGAAATCGGCCCTAGGAGTAAAATTCAGAGAATAAAATTGAGGCAATACAATTTCTTTTGTTCAGCTGTTTTAAGATTATATATAAAATTAATGAAAATCATAAGTACATTAATTATATACAGTTATAGATTAGATTAAACTAAATCTGTGAAATATCTACACTAAATTTGTGTTTAGTTGGCTCCGTATAAGGTTTTCATAACCACTTTGCTGAAACACATCCACCCACAAAGTTTTTTATTTCAAATTGAGAGATTTGAACTTTAAGGCGCTGTATACACAGTCCATCTGTCGATACTTCCTTTCGAGGTGCTGAACACTGGCGTGCGTACATCTAACGTGACAGACCAAACGGAATTTTAGTAGCGAACGGGTGCATTCTTTTTTAGTACATAAAATGCCACAAGAAATATCTAGACATGAAAAAGCGTGTGTGTACTTTTCTACGTACGCCAGAACTTATGTTTTCTGTGGCCTAAATTTAAACAAATTTTTTAAAAATCCTGTCGTGTGTTGATTTCTGTGTCATTAAAAACATAATTTTACTCATCGTCAGTACTTTAAATAAAGATAACTTCAAATCTTGATTAATTTTTGCAATAAAAAAAATAGATGTGGAGTCGAGGGACACCACGTCAAGAACAGTATTTTCTATATAAATAATGCAAAGTAAGGAACAGAATCACATTTTCATTAAATTTTAGAAAATTACATATATAAAAAAGAAATAAATAAAATGAAATGAGTTTAAGAAAAAAATTTGAATTACTGAAAATTTGATATAAAATCGTGATTACGAATTGTATAAAAAATACTAAACATTAAATTATGAGAGAGAGAGAGAGAGAGAGAGAGAGAGAGCATGGAGAGGGCGTAACACTTTTTTGTTATGTTACGATTTTTACCAGTCGATTGCTGCTGCAAACCGCGTTAAGGAACTTCATTTTAAAAAGGTGGTAACCAACTAATGCTATATTGGACTGTTATTGTTCAATAAAACGGGAATAGCATTCGTCATTTCGCCACATTTAGTATAATTTCAGTATGTGATTGAACTAATTTCGTTGTGTTTTACATTGGTGCGTCTTTAGCTAAGGATACACTCTAATTTTTTTTTTCCTAAAGTGCCAAACGACGTATAACACCATAAATGAATATCCTGTTAATGTTAGATATTTGTAGGATAAGAAAACTTTAAGAAGGGAAAGTATTCAGGTCAAAAAAAAGTTACGAAAATTACATAAACATGTATGAAGTGTGTATTTTTCTATAAACCTCGTCAAATTTCGCGACACGCTGCCATTTTGACCAAAGCTATTCTTGCCGCTTAAACATTAAATAACAAGTCTGATGTGTTGAATGCATCCACACGATGTACAACGGCTTGATGCTCGACCGCCGTGGAGTTCTACTATTCATCATCGACCGGCACAATACAAAAAGGTACGGGAGGATTCGCTGGATTCGAAATGGTTCCATCACTCCAACAAACAATTTATAATGATTATATTATTGACGTACTTCCAAATTATCATTGCCATTATTAGTTGAACATCGTACGTGACCTGGACGAGATACAGCAATTTGGACAGCATTCAAAGCACTTAAGACCACACGCATGAGTGATATCTATGGAGTTGCGGTTTTCCGTCGGCGGCGGTGACCATCTGCTTTCAAATGCTTCGCATGCTCGCTCGCCTCTTATAAATCCTATAAAACAAAAAATATTCAAGATCTCCACTTTTACTGAATGTACTCAGATTCTCACTGGCCACGGACATTTTCGGAAAAGATTATATGTTATGAAGTTGAGTGAAAGCAAAGAATGTGACTGCGGATGGAGTGAAGAAACTAGAGATCATGTTTTGTGGGACTGCCCTTTGCACAACGAATTTAGAGAAGATTTGATGGATGAACTGGAACGCGAGGTGAAGGGCCTGGTTTATTTCAACGATCTGACGAGTACCAACAAAAACTATGCTGCGCTTCTGCCATAAGTAGTATGAAAAGAGAAGAATGCTCAAGAATGAATGCTGAAAGGAAATTAGTGGAGTGTATGGATTCTAGTGCGAGTGCATTACGAGCGTCCGAGTTTAATGCATAGTGATGTAAGTAAGCAGAACGGCGGGCTTGCTAGGTAGTAGGGTCGATATGAAGATAAAGAAACTCATTCTTTATTCACGCGGACGGATCGTGAGCGGAAGTTAATAAACCTCTATTGGCGTTGTGGCCAAAAGAAGAACTATCTCTTTATAATCTCCGAATTCAATGGAGTGTAATTTCAATCTATGCTCCTGTGCAAATAATGAGTTGACTGTACTTCTTAAGTATTTTTCTTCTTTTTGTATGCCTAATATTTTATTTCTTGCGGCTAATTAGCCGTGCGGTCGTCACGCTCTCCTTATTTCGGATTCAGCCAGCGCGCGCGCCCGATGACAAATGACGCCGGCGACACGCCGCGTGACTGCAATGCGCGATCCTAAATGTTGGCACCGCTGAAAAAGGTGGACAACTTCCTGAAAAAAAGCCCGGCGATAAAAAATATACAGGTACAAAGCGCAGACAATAAAGGGACACGTGTCGTTATATCTCTGGCATTTTCAGGTGCTATAAAAGTGTTTCATGTGTGGGAGACGGGAGTTCATTTAAAGATCAAAAAAGTGACAATCAAGTCTAATATTCGATCGCTTATCTTACAAAAATTAATTTAAAAATGTACATGACGTATACATTTAGAGGCATACTCATTATCTCTGCGATGTTATTTGACCAGTTTAAATAGATATCAATATTTGGAATGAAAACGAACGAATTTAATATCTATACGAGCTTTTTTTAAAATTTAATTAGAAATAAGCATAAGTAGCTAAATATTTAACAATTAGATATTTAAATATTTTTTAATCATTTACAAAGGAATTAATAACATGTTTTAGCCCTATTCAAAGTTGATGATTTAAAGTGCGGAACCGTTTCCAAATGAGACCAACTTGCGCTTAGTAATTTTATCTTAATTTAACTTAAACACTATTAATAGAGTGTTTTTGGTAATCGCTATTCTAAGAAGAAAAGACAGTTTTTTTTTATAGGAATCTCATCATTTTTCTAATATGTCAGCTAAGATTTATGCGTCATTTGAAAATCAGACTCTAAGAACTTGCCATATAAAATCAGAGATAAATTTGGTCGTTTATCTATAACATATCTTCATGTAGCATACAACTCACACATGACCTTCGAATCTGCTTCACCTCTATAAATCCTTATTCCAAAAATAACATTTTGATTCAAAACGATTAACAAACATTGAAAAATCAAACGAATATTAGTTTTAAAATTGTCTAATCCTTATTGATTACTATAAATTTCGACATCATTTTTGTGCCGATTCTCTATATCATCAGGAAGTGTTAGATAAATATATGCAACAACGTGCATAGCAATTTATTTATTAACGCAACCAGGCGTCCAAGACGCCATGAGACGACACATATCACTACGCCACGGATGTGTCTATTTGTTTGTCAAAAAAAAAACAGTTTGAACGATATAGTCAGATTTATATCCTTCACGAGTTAATTTATAATATTTTTTCCTATTTGTCTTTATTATTGTATAATAATACGAACAATAATAATCCTCTTATCTATTTTAAAAAGTATATTTTAAATTTTATCTGATATTGTGCTATATTGCGGTAAACTAGCTTTATATTGCATGTGGGTGTGTTTATTTAAAAATTTTTGATGATTTGCTGAAATGACACGAAATACACATCGTTTAACACTAATTGATAAGCCGGATAGACAACCGTAATATTAACACTTGCTCAGGCGTTTATTATCGATCAGACTATTATCCCTTGAATGAAAATGCAATGTAGGATGGGAATTCGTAGATTCAAGACTAAGTGATAAGTCACATACTGCATGTTATTGCATGTTGCAAGCAAGCGTATAATTATGGATTTTTGAAAACAAAATCTTACTCAATAAAATATTTAAAATATGATACTATTTGTGTGATTAAACATTTTTGGAGTTAAATACTTGTAATTATTATTTTTGAAGGTCCTAGTTAAAATTTCGTAACAATGTGCTTTAGTATTTTAAATAATGATGCCTTCCAAGCATAAAATCTAGGAAGATTTTTTAGGATTCCGAATATAGATTCCTAACTTCAAAAGGGACTCTTATAAAATCATTTCATTGCCCGTCCGTCTGACTATCTGTGAACGCCCTTTCCTCCGGAAATGTGTTGATATATCAAGTTCAAATGAGTATCAAATACTAAGCCTATAATTCCTTGTAGTTGTAAAAGAATCATGCTTTAAGTCAACGAAATCAAAAAATAGGATTTTTTATGTCGCATTTTTGATAGTTGTAAGTAAATGAAAACTTAAATCCCGTTCACCTAGATACATGAAATTTGACGAGAAGCAAACTCTAATAGCACAAATTAAGAAAAATTTATAAAAATAATCTATTTATATTTATATAACATAAAAAAAAAATCTTTTTTGCTGATTAGAAGCCAATATTTACAGTAGGAGACCACGATATAGACCGATGTATGGGAAAACATTTTAAATGCTATAAAAATTAAAGATTTCCGATGAGAATATTGAAAAAAGTATAAAAAGAAATATTAAAAATTTTGGAATTCCCTGGATCAACATCTTACTAGTATCGTTATCGAAAACAGGCAAAAAAACTTCGGAACCATGAGAAAGATTTAATTTTTTAATGTTTACGTCTGCAATGGTGCTCATATTTAAATATGAATATATTGCGTACAAGACCGAAATCAAAAATATTCCTAAATTAGCTTTAATTTGTATTAATAACCATTAACTAATAACCATTACGATTACCAGTTAATTTTATCGCCGTCCTACGTGCTGTAAGCCATTTAATTGCCTACAAATATGAGACTTCTTTAAGCTTTTATCAACGACAACAAATGGAGCATTAAAATTTAGTAAACTGAGCGCAAGAGTACTAGTTAGGAACTCGACTAAATTAAAATGACACACGAAGTCTGAACTGTAATTTGATCCACATAAACATAGAAAAAATACTATCTCGGTTCCAGTCATGATTACAGCCTTATTGTATTATTATTATTATTGATAACTTTATTAAAATTTATTCAAACGTTAAAATGAACGCCATCCGCATTTTCGATATTCGATTGAATCGATCACGTATTTTTTTTCCTTTTCGCGAAATCCATTTCTCTTAGTTGTACCGGAAAAAATGAATAATAGTCTTTGTTTTTCGTCCAGCTATGCTTTATTAAAAATTCTGTAATATTATCAGAACGTGAGCAAAATTAATACCTATGCGTTTGCGGCTACTAAATTAAGTTAATACATTTCTGTACATTCTTGGAACATAATTCTTAAATTAACACGACAATTTCGAGGAGAACGGCTCAAAATAATATCTGAGCTTGTTATTTCTTGGCCCTCCGCTAAAATTTAATTTAAACAGAACAAGGTTCACCGAGGAATACTACGTAACTGAGAAGTTCCGGACAAAATTTTCGTTAATATTTCGTTCTTATTAAAATTTAAAACTGTCTTATGTACGTATAATTCATGAGTTGTTGAACATCTAATACATATCCTCCACAATATTAGTAAAACTATTTTAAATTTGATCCTTTGCATTGATAGAAAATTAATTTGTACATAGTAAAGGGCAAGTTCATTCGTATATGAATTATAAAGCGAATTCGAACATTTTAGTAATTGGTGATATGTTGTATGTTTGGCGATTTAAATAAGAAAATAAACTAGACATCTTGGTTATAGATCTAATTGTTTCTTATTATGCACAACTGTACAAACTAGAAAAGGCAATATGCTGTGAGATCTTTTTGAAAGACTTCAAAAAAAGTTGGTGCTTAATTCATTTGTATTTTTTTTTCATGTAGATAATGAAAGAGAGGTCGCAGACTCTTGAGGTATACAGAATGGATTTTATCATGCATCTATACGCAAACATTCATAATATTCTCTCCTTATACAACAATTATGCCAAAGAGACCGTACTCATTGAAGTAGCCATTTCTGAAAAAAATAGCTTGGAACATCTACGTAGAAATGTTGTACTGACAACTTTAGAACAGCTGATCACACAGCGGGGAGCTCGATGGCCAACCGCGTATGCGCCGCGCGGCCCGCCCGTGATCCACTTCGTACAGCTGCGATCAGTGACGAACTTGCACTAATAAAAGTTCGTCGTGTCGCACCGATTGGCCGAACATTTATTAGAGTTGTGTCTATATATTATTTATACGTATATTTTCAATGATATATTTTTGTTTTAATTACTTTGGAAAATTTGTTCTAAGAAAGAAGGAGATTTGCATGATCAAATCCATACTGTACTTAACGTGTATGTTCAAAATTTATTGCTTTATTATAAAACTGTATGTTTTTTTAGAAAAATTCTTTTTAAGTTTGAAACGTAGATATTATTTTTAGTAACAGCGCTATCACTGATTCTGTTTCTTCGATTACATTGCCGGTCCAATGTTGGTTCCAATTCTGGTCATGTCCTAATTTCCAATCCATGTTTTATAACGATTTTCGTCTCGATCCGTCTCACATTCCAAGTGAAAGTACCATTCTTGATTTCAATCCCGGTCACACTTTCGAATCTATTTCTATTCGTATACTCGATTTCAATGTCTTGTCTCAAGTTTTATATTACAATTATTTATTTAGCTTATTAATTAACTTAGTCTTTTATTTACTTAGCTTTATATTTAAATTTAGTTTTTTTTTTTTGAAAGATATTAAATACAATACACAATTTAAAACTACATAGAAATCATTTTCCTCTACCTACTAAGTGTTTTCGCTTCGCACATGTCGGCATTTTATTACAGTTATAGTGAGAAAAGTGGTTTTCCATATTAACAATGTAAATTTATTATTATATTATTAGTATTAAATATAAATACTGAATTATCTCAATAGACCATCATAAAACTTCAGTATCGATTTAGCGGCAACGGTTGAATTTCGTTCAGCTACACGTTCTATCAACTAGTGGTTGGCTAATTAGGTCACGCTCCTAACTAGGGATATATTCCCTCCCGTGCCCTCGCATCCTTTGTCACGCTCAAAGGCGTCAATATATACATTTTCGGCTACTACGTCGTACTTTCTATGGAAAAGTCGATGATGGTGATTCATCTTTTGGAATGTTTACTCGTAATGATACTAATTTTTGATGCGTATCGTTTTAGCTCTCCCCGTCTGACATGAAATAGTTGATAGTTTATTGAATGCGAACTAAAAGTGTAACATGAAATAGAAAGATTAAAGCGCTATTAGATTTCTACAATATGATTCTTCTACAAGGCTCATAGCCTTGTATTTTTTTATATGAAATATTTAATGCGGCGGGTTGGAGCGGCTGCTAGTGTGGCGACGCGTCACCACGCACTCGTAACTATGATTCTCTACACACTAGGTACGGCGGTCATTCCTCTCTCTCACCGCGCTACAATGTATTCAGTATTGTTGTTCACTTCAGAACACGTTTCCTGCGTTTATCGGAAATTCATAACTGTAACAATAAAATGTGAGTGACATTAATAGTTTCATATATGAAAGTGAACAGCCTCTTCCAAAAAAGTACAATTACACTATGTCACACAATCAAGTGATTCAAGTCAAAACTAAGTTATTTATATTTTTATAATTAAGGTGTACGTTTATGTGTGTACATACATGAGAGCGTCTATATTATTATTGTTACAAGCATCAGTAAATGTGAAATCTACTTTCCTACCAAACTCACGTACTCGTATAAAAGCCTGTCTATTATTCCAATATATACGCTGTTACTTCTGCGAAAATTCAATATTATACGCTTGCCTGCGACATGCAGTAACATGCAGCATACAAGCCACCGCTGACCCTCGAATCTGTTCTTCCACTAGGAATCTTCATCTAACAAATTGAATATTAATAATATGGAAAAAGAGGGATAATTGAGCATGATGCTTAAAATGATATTCACAAAACGGCGTTATTAGACGCTTGCCTGTCATAATTTGAACATTGAATTGGTGATGGTTACTGAACATACAAAGTTATTAGTCCAATCGATACCAGACTCAAAAATGTTAAAAAAAGTTATTGAAAATAACTGTGATTTCAGGTTTATTTTATTATTGTTAACAAACTATGGAAATATTTTAGATTTTTTTTTTATTTCCCATACGTTAATGTCAGATAGTTTTCAATCAAGAAACATCCGAACATACGTACAAAATTTATCGAATTTGCATTATTTCAATTGAAATTCATTAGAATTTTTTTGGCTTAAGAAGTTCGTAATTTAAAGATGTACTTTCTCTCTTCTGGATTTTCAATTACACAAAAATGCAAAATCGGTGGCATCACTATTGAAATGCACAAATCAAGCGACGTGAAGATACATGAAAAGACATCGATGCGCTCGTGCCTGTATTGAGCGAAGTGCTGACTTTCACAATTTAGCGTGCTATATACCTTCTGATTTTCTCAGCTACGATAAAGGTATATTCGCGATAGCTGCTGACACAGCCGTTGCGGTACTATGCATGTTTTATATTCAAGTTAAGTTCTGTCCGTACCTTAGACTTCTTCTTCTTTACTCGTAGAGAACTTCTTCGCTAGGTAAAATTCATGAAAGATTTACCTTATATTTTCTTTTGTAAATCCAAACGAATCTTTTTAGCATTGTAGCTACTAAGTTTCGCATTACACCGGTTCAAGCATCGACAATACTTTCCTTGAGCTTCTCTCAAACTCTCTCCGAAGGCGACTTGAAACTTTTTAAAACAAACGCAACTGTAAGTTCATTAGGATGACGCTGAAATCAACCCTCATGGAATTTTTAACTTCTAAATTATTCTTACTTGCAAATGCTATGCCGATTTTTTTAAGTATCATCCTGTGTTTGACAAGAACTTTCAGGTTTACTAATTGGCATCGAAACAAGTAAATTAAAAGGTGTTTAAAAGCTGTCTACAATATTCTTATCTGAAAATTACTAAGATGATATATGACGACGTCTTTATTTTCTCCACTAACACTTGATTTTTAATGTTTTCTAAAATCTCCAATCTTTCCAAAGTGGTATTAGAAAATTGTCTCGTTTTATAGATAAGTTACACCTTGAGTTCGATTTTTTTTCGTTAATATTTGTTAGTAATTTAAGTCACAATTAACCCTCTATACATAAGAGGTCCACGGCCATGCATGCATAGAAATAAACTTTCACGAGAAACAAAAGCACCTGAAACATAGATTTGGTTTACATCTAAAAATCGGCTGTTTATTTCCATAATATTTTTCTTCTTAAAAAATATTTTTTCGTCTTACAAACAAAAAATTAGTTCCATATTAAAAATTAAATTGACTTTTTTAGTCTTATGACATTAAAAAAATGAAGAGATTTAAAAAATCAGCAAAAATTTCATGCATAGAAAAAAATTTTGTTTCCAAAAAAATGCTAGAAAAACTATCCATTTTGTTCATTGAAACGCAATAAAGAGTATTTATTAAGTATTAAAAAGAATTTTAAAAATCAGTAGTAGTTGTTATCGTTTGATTGCTATTTCATATGTACAAAGTAGTTATTAAAAAAAAAGTACATTTATATATAATGTCACTACATTTCTCCCAATGAATTTTTAAGGGAATGTCTTTCACCCTTAATTCTAGCTTAATATTTTTCTTCACTTCTCCGTGATTATCGCAAAGGAACCCTTTTATCTCGACGTTCTCGGATGCTGTAAAGATGAGAAATGAACCGTTGGAGATTTACCTGCGAGAGTTATGGTCAGGGATTTGAGGTGACAGTTGAAAAATTCCACCGGACCTTTCGGCCCCACTATATGTAAAGTTTTTGTTGTCCGATGGCAACCTGAAATATGAGCAGCCCGATAGCGCAATATAAAATATAACGTCCAATAAATTTGTAACGAAGAATAACATACCATCTTCCTGTTGCGTACTGAAGCGAAATGTTATGAACAACAAAAACAAGTTTTTTTTTTATTTCGTTTATTCGAAAAATAGAACTGTCATATTGCAGTATTGGTGTTACGTCTTCAATGATTCTTTTTTTATTTGTAAGCTGAACAAACGTTGTGAAAATGACTGAAAATGAACTAAATACATCTGCTGAGGAGCTACTTGACACATGTACGTAAAATTCGCTCTCTTATCCCTAATCAGCCCTACCACTCACGTTGTAGTAATATCAAGTAAATTGTTGGTATATAAACGACGCAATGTTAGCTCAGGGGGTATTATACACTTTATTCTGCGTCCAGAAGTCCGGAGCGTGAATATGAGCAGTATTTTTCTAATTCCAAGTGTTCTTATTTAATCAAGAAAGCGTAAAGACGCTTAAACTCAAAAATAAGTAAAAATTTTCGCCTGTGTTGTAAAATACCCGTATAGAGCGATGGGCTTACAAGCTCTCATCTCGGATGCAGATTAGGCGTGCGTGTATTAACTCAGTCAAAATAAGGTATAATCTCGGAAAAAAAAAAAAACAGCACTTTGCTTCAAATATTTTGTATATTATTGCAAGTAAACTAAAAATTAGTGAAATTTTAGAAAATATATTTGTGCAAAGAAATATGCCAAAATGTTAAGCGATCGAGAATATATAAAAAGGATAAAAAATGCTCTTTATGACGATTTTAAAAGAACTCAAGGAAATTATCTGGATTTTGTCTAACTACTGAACCGTGATCCTTTATCGGGTCTACGCTCTACGTTAGCTATCATGTAGATACTAACACATTACACAGTCATGACTTTTTTTATGCTTCCCAGCTAACAACTATTTTAAATTTAAGTGCGATAGTATTATAATATTATTACATTATATGACTAAAAAATGTGCAATAATTTAAAATATACTTCTTAAACGTTTGATTATTGAGTATTTATTTTGTTATGAAGCATTCAGGTAACGTACTGCAATAAAAACAATTAATATTTTTGCCTATTAAGTAATAGGACAGTTTCGTTAAAAAACAGGCATATATAAGTCTAAGGTACTTAAGTTTTAATTTGAACACAAACTTACCATCTACAACAAAAAATATCGAACAAAAATAGCAGTTAGAATTTTTTGATTTTTAAAACACAATCTGAAAGTAAGGTTAATCAATAAAATAGATACTAAACACACTTTTTCTTGGCTTTGCCGACTTTTTTTCACATTCTTCATTTTATGTATGTGGAAATCTATGCGAACAGATGGACGAATATACACACTGTAAGACGAACAAAACGAAACTATAAGGATTTCTTGCCTTTCCCTTGTTTATTTCCTTTCGCTCGTAAACTCTAAATCGAAAAAAAAAATCGATTTTGTGTTATCTTACTTAATAAACCATATTGTATCTTGAGACAAACATAAACTAAGTTACGTTCCATAAATCTAGAAGTATACTTTCATCAATTCAAGGTCTATTTAATATTTAATCTAAGGTCCGATTTTCCTACCTTTCACCGATGTTTTTTTGACATGAATCGGATATGGAACAATTCGCAATGAAAAAGCCCGCTATAAATATAAATATTTCGCAGTTAGAATGGAGTATTGGCGATTTACCATAGATATCTAATATTTGTCTTTTTGATCCATTGTTACAGTTTTTAAAGGCTTGTGTACAAAAATCGCTGCATACTCTGACATTTGGTCGCAAACCCGTCATTTTTACCTTTTTTGGAAATTCAAACGCTATTTTCTAGTCAGCATAACAAAATATTCAGGTTAACTTGAAAAAATTATCATTTTGATTAACTGAGATCCCCTCGAGACTTGAAATCTCTTGAGTTGAGAACCATTTTAAACTCAATGAATAACTTTAAATTCCTGCTTCAACAAGTGAACTATCAAAAGTTACTTAGGTTAGAAGGTTTTGTCTTTGTCCCGATTTTCTAATGATTTTTCTCACAATAAGATACAAACATGTTCTTTATTTAATAATTATTCGACACGTATTAAACGTTAATTTGGCTGAAAATTCCAGTAAGAACTTTAATTTTTGTAAATTAAAAAAATGACTTTATTTATACATGTGTTTTATCTTATGAAAATATTAATTTACAAAAATCCTAATTTAATAAATGCTCATCAAAAAAGATAGATCGTACAAAGATTGTGTCACTAGTTCTAACTATTTGTCATTGCATAGTAAATTGGCCAGAAAATTATTTTATATAATGGAAGAAAATAAAATCATTCGATTCAGAGATGCAAAAAAAAAGGTGTGCGGCTTAAAATCTCAGTATACCCCCCAATAAGATTCAAGCCCCTCGTTCTGTAATAAAAAGATTGTGGAGGGTATACCTCAGCAGTGGGACCATTATAATATGACACGACATGAACCTTAAAAAATAGATTAACATCTATTATTATAAGGTCAAACTAAATCTTATAAATCTTAAACTTATCGGTTTATGATACCCACAATTTCGGAGTCGCTAACCAAGCTCATACAGCAGTACCTATTCGAATGGCTTCGAGTTCCGAGGCATTACGTGAAAACAACTTTAACTATTAGGTCTATAGCCGTTACACAGTTTGAAACCTAATTAAATACCAATTTCTAACGCCGCCAGCGGGAGTGGAAACACTATTTATTTGAGTGTGGCATCTCCAAATATTAGTTGAAAAGTCAAATTTAATTAATAATTTGTAGTAGTGAAAATAGACTATTACCTTACTCAAAAACCATTTGGTTTCTAATATATGCGGCTTTTAGGGAGTAACAAATTAATGATAATATAATAAATAATTTTAAAATAAATAATTTATTTTCACATTACCATTATTAGTCATTTTGCCCGTCGTCACCATAAGATGACATATGTTTTGCATATTTGACGTGTTTGATACTAGAGCAAGACATATTGGCGTATTCACTTGCAAAAGTGTACGTGCTACAAATTTTTTTTGTTGTGTAATGTCTTTCCTCTTGCTGTCCTGCGATCGGCAAGAGATATTTCTAGAAAAGGGACGAAAGTAAGTAAGATGGGGAAGCGCGCGTTATTTGATTTAACCAAAAAGCGCGCGCGGTGCAGAGTTGACCGTCAGCTGGTACTAACCCATTTCCGGCAGGTTGGTACTGTCAGCTAGAGTTGCGAACCGTATAATTTAAATCGTATTTATACGACCTTTTTGGCTCTTATATGATGTACGATCGAGTACTCGATGTCGTACACAAAATATACGACCTTTTCAAATCTTATAACCCTCATAAGAAAATAAAAACTAGTATAAAAAATTAAATAAATTTTGTCTATATGAAAAAAATGACAACCAAACGAATTACTCATTGCGTTTACCTTATCCTAAAGAAATTTTAATAATTTGATTGTATCTTTATGCCGATGTTAATTGTTCAAAGTTATAATTATAAAACGTAATAGATAATCTGCATTTTGTATTTATACCACTTACCGAAAGTGGTTCCGCTTTTTCATAAAAAAAAACTACTACTCTCTTCCTATGACTTTTTGGTTTGGCCATTTTAAAATAAACTAACAGTTCACGAGAAGCTGAGCCGCTAATAATTTTTTTAAATTATGAACTTAAGCTCGAAATTAACACAAATCGAAATAAACGAATTAACAGTGGTACTGTTATCGATGCAGTTTTTCAATTATTTTTAAATATTCACAAGAAATCACAAGTATACGTCTTATATTTTAGTTGTCATAAGTCTATTGTCTCCGCTCTCCCCAAAATAACTACCTCTAATAAAAAAATTGATTTGCTTGTAGTATTAATTTATTAATTCCAATTTTTATTAAAAATAATTATTTTTAGTTACAAAAATCATTTCTAATTATAACTGAATCATTTTTTTTTTTGGACACAATGATAATGTTGCTTATCGCCAAGGTGAGATGTTACACATCGTATGCGACTACGTAAGGCTCGCTCGTTTTTTTTTTCATATCAAGAAGGTTCTTTTACAATAGCGGAAAGACAATAGCGGAAGCCGCTACTTTACATCCGTATTCTGTGAGAGTGTAGTATTTCACTGATCGTGCCAGTCCAGTTTTTGCTGCAGCTACGTTATGGCCCCGCTATAGTTTGTACGATAAAAACCAAATAGTTATTTTTCGTCGATATTTCGTTCGCACCTGATATTTCTAGAGAAGGATTTAGTAATTCTCGTAAATAAAATTATATACGTAGTAATCGATAAATATTGTTTCATTAAGTTTTCGCATTTCATTTTATTTATAACCATACATTCGCTAAAGAACCGCGTTCTTGCTATCTTCGAAATGGAGACAAAAATGAAAAACAATCGATACTGGAATAGAATAATAAAAGAGAATGCCTAAATATCGATTACAAGCAAGAGTTATTATATTAGAAGTTGCGTGGTGAAGCAGTAGTAAAGATAAACGTAGTGACACCATCTATACATTGAAAAAGCTTTACCAGATCCCTTCAACGAGGGATGAAATTTGCAACACGGAATGGAAAACGTGGGGTATATGAATTTACACCCCTTCTTAGAAGAAAATTGGTCTCTGTAGTGGAAACTTGCAGGGGTGATATAAATGCTTCGGTAGCGAGGTAGCAAAAAATGTAATGCCGAAGACAAATTCAAAAGAACGTTCAAGGCATTTAGAGAGTAAATAAAACTGTTAGTTTTTAACCCTGTTAACTTCTTGGTTTGTAAATTATAATATGCATTTCCAGGAATAGAGACATTATTGTACGGTACTATCTTTAAGCGAAAAAATATTATTATATATTTAAATAAAAAATTAGAATACTTACACTGTAAATCAGTACTTGCATAGCGATTTACCTTCACGTGCAGCAAGCGATGACGTTATTTATGTCGAAGCTAACTCGAATGCATTTAGGTATTATAAAACTAACAGCGAAGTTTATGTAATAACCTGCACTGCGTAATCCGCACCACCGCAGTGCAGCTAAGACCTATGCATTTGGAAAGTTACTCTAATACGAAAATCTAGTTAACTTACTCGGTTGAAGGTTGCAATAATTCAATTGAACATTATTAAATGAACCCTTACTCTAATTGAAATGTATATTAAAATAGTTGTCAATTCAGGACACGGTGTAGCGTGTTACGATATTCTGAGCAATGCTAAACTTGTTAACGTTACTTAATTATACAACATTTGTTTCAACAAATGTACCATAAGGCGATTGTAAAAGTTGTTACACAGAAAAATGGATGTCACAGTATTCATACGGATCGACATTAAAATTCACCCTTAACGTTTTGTTTATGGAATCATAAACAGACTAATATTATATTTATCTTACCTCTTTGATTCGCGTCATTTATGTTGATGTTGGTAACGAAAATTTTAAAAGAATTAAATAAGACGTCCGTTAAATTAAAGATTCAACGATTTGCATATCGATCGATCACATAGATCCGTTCGTACAATGATCAACTTTTATCGCAAAGTATCCTCATTTCTGTGTCATCAAAAACATACTTCATGATGTCTTCGGTATAGGTTTATCCGTCTTCATTTGGAGTACTTGGGTTTCCTGCACCTAAGCCACATCCTAAAGCTATCGCGAGGAGATAAAACCGGCTTTATACTAGAATTCGAAGCTATTTTCGGTTTATACGAGAAATTCTGAAAAGTCGGGCTCCTTGCCAGCCGTTCCGTACAAAACATTGTCTGTGATTAAATGATAGTAGGCTTGCGGACGCTCGGGTGCGCTTCGACTCGAAACTTTTAAGGCATTGCGAGGTAACCATATTACCTTTTATAAACGCTAAACTAATTATTAATCTCTGACCTTTTCCTGCTTTGACGTTTTGCAATAACAATTTAAAGTACGTTAGCGGTGTCTATAAAACTTCACTGTTATTGTCGCCCAATAAGCTTTATACCTGACTGCGGCGAAACCCAAAAAGATGGTCATGTGTTTGGTCTGTATGTATTTATACACGTATATTCCTATGTTCCCTCGTAGCTACTAACCTGATAAGCAAATTTTGATAAGCTATACGTCGTTATATTTGCCTTACTGGCGCGAGTATCACTGAGTAATTTAAAATTTAAAAAAATCAAAATTACTTCTTTAGGCACCAAATTAGGCGTTTGAAAAAACTCTTTTTTGTCTCAAACATATCGGATGAAATATAAAATTGAAGACGTTTAA
The DNA here is from genome assembly GCA_005406025.1 of Eumeta japonica. Taxonomy (NCBI): domain Eukaryota; kingdom Metazoa; phylum Arthropoda; class Insecta; order Lepidoptera; family Psychidae; genus Eumeta; species Eumeta japonica. The sequence continues at coordinate 140,122 of BGZK01000025.1, forward strand.
GAGCAGAAACAGAAAGAAAATATACAACTTGTATGTTTAGAAATAATTTTAAATGACAAATGGAAAAAAACTTAAATTATAAAACGTTCTAACAAATACGTGTCCCAATCTCTGGTTGTATCAATGGTGTGTTTATTGCTCCGACTAAGCCATGCTATGGTTACATAGACTAGGTTTAGTTTCTATAAGACCAAAATGGCGGTCATAAAATAAAAAAACCGACCAAGTGTCTGTCGGACCGTTGTCCGACAGACACTTGGCACTTGACGCGTTCGCCGTGTAGGGTTCCATAACTGCCCGTCACAGTATACAGGCTTATAATATGGCTTTTTGTGTGATATTATGAAAATATTAATTGAGTTTTCGCTTTAACGGCTAATAACGTCTGAAACCAATTAGGGCCCCCTTAAGATGGTCATTACGAACGTTATGATTTTATATTTCCATATATTTACATGGTCCATAAAATTATATTTACTGCCTTTTTTACACAACCAACAACGTCATATAAGAGATTTTTAATTGAATTTGAACGGAATTTCAATTTTACTTTTCTAAATATATTTTGTGAGTTAATTGACTATTACTTGTTAACTTATAAAATCTACTGAGCAGTGATAGTTTTTCTTTTAACTTCGTTACATTTTCTAATGCCGTGAATTTTCGAAGATATCCAAGAATAATCATATACACGGTAGACGGAGTGGACACCATTCTATCAAAAACTAACAATTCAAAGCTTGAAATTTCGCAAACGGATCTCTTAGTCGAAAAATGGTTTTAAAAGATCCGCATTTTTTTAATGAACTATGCAACGATACCCACAACGAAAAAAATCTATACCCACTTTTCCTGTTAGGGAGATTCCCTAAAAAAAATTATTTTTCCAAATTTTATCCTACCACTGTCGGCCTGATATTGTTGATATTGATTTCTATATTAAAATATTGATTTCTAGTACTAAGAGTCTCCGAGTTAGACCGCAGACAGAGACAGGGATGGAAGACGAAGTATGGCCGGACATGGCGAAACTATAAAGGTTCCTTGTTGACTACAAAATCTTAACAACAGCGGTAAAGATAAAAAAAATATTATATTGAATGATATATTGTTGAATAGGTCTTTTCAAAACTAATATGACTAGACCACTTTATAGCAATAAGCTGTTTAATAATCATGCAACTTGTATACTGTATATATTTATTAATAACTAATTCATTATTATAAATATATCGATAAACGTATTTTTTACGAGTATTACGACAAGACACGACGTTAACACCGCTAATGACGTTAAAACGATTCTAGGACATAGTTAAAATCAAACTAAAAATCAGTAAATTAAAAATATAGTAAAATAAAATTAAGAACCCCGTTTTCGCAAAAGTGAACTAAAAAGATGGAGATAAGATGTCATAAAAAATGATGAATCTAATATGATAAGTACTTGCAGTCAGAGGCATCAGATTCACTTAGACAGAGGTTCTAAATATTGGTGTTATAGTTTTTCTGTTAATGTCATCTATGGCTAGGACCAATTTTCAGATTTATATATATATATATATATATATATATATATATATATATATATATATATATATATTGAAAAGGATGTGCACAATTTTAATTATTACATAAAATTCATTCAATATTCTGTTCTATTTACGAATCTCTCATTGTCAAATTTAGGTTACAGAGTATTTCATTTGAGCTCTCACTTATATTTACAGCTTGAGCTGCAATAGCTTTTCCATTCCCATATAAGTGTAAAATTCTGAAGTAACGAGATCATAGTTCACAAAGTATAAATTATCAACATCTCAAGTAATCATTTCTAGTGCTTAAATGATTTTTAATGTATTTAAAAAAAATCTCTCCTTCAAATATTGACGATTACCGATAGATCGATTACGATTAAAACGATTTAAAGTTCGAAAGATAACTTAATTAGAAAATCCTAGCTCACTAACAAAATAATTTGATCCTACTAACTAACTTGTCAGCTCTATCGATTCATTGCGCTTCTAGGTGTACACCCAAATCATCGCGCTATCTAGCCGGAAGCGTGTGCACTACATCTGCCAGACGCAGTCCCCATAACTCGTTCGTTCAGCGGTCATCGTCTCTGCTAATGATGTCACCGGCCTACTGCCACTTGGAACTACTACTATATCGCAGAATTCGGTACATTTATAGAATAGCTTTTTAAGGCATTTCTTCATTGCATAGTTCAACTCAAACCTGAACTATTATACCAACCGTTTTTAGCAGTGTTAGTGCTTTTTCTATCTATTTTTATATTGAAAATAGAAATATCAAGCGCGTTTTTTTTTTCATTTTTCGAAAATAATAAAAATTTTGTATTTGGACGGGAGTATTGATAATGATTTGTAATGACTAAAAACGTTAACTTATACATAAAAAAAAAAAGATTATTATAAAACCTGTAACTTTAATCTGTAAAACTAGGAACTATTTATGATTTTTTTCTGATTTTATACCACTTATTTTATTACTTTTGTTATCGGACTCCTCTTCAAATAAACCCGAAGGTAGTGTAGAGCACGGTAAATGCGTTTTTTTTTTTCACAAATACGTCAGTTCCAATATTTTATCGAGGAACTATACGGGCTACACGCAGTCAGCTGCATCGCCGAGTGAGACTAGCGAGACTGGGCCGCGTCGCGTCGTAGTTCCGTCATTAAGCTGGGCCCTTATCAGCGCGCGTAGCCACTTCCCGGGGGCTGTCAGCCGCTCCTAATGACGCGATTTTCTGTCCGTTAACGACAACTATGTATCTGTTCAGTGCCCGCGTTATCTTTGGATGTGGAATTAAATTAAAAGAGAAAGGTGAACATTCGGAACGGAAAAGATTAACGATTTGTATAATCGAAACGTAATAAATGCGAAAACGTCAGCTCAAAATCGTTAGGCTATTTATAGGGTTCGTTATTTTAGATATTACGTAGTTTGTGACACACTAAATGCAAAAAAAAACTGCAAAATATATTCTGAAAAAGTTGTGCTAAAACGTAATTATTACATTTTAGTCATTGAGTGTGGGTGTGTGTGTGCATGTGCGCGTGGGTGTGCATGCGTACGTGAGTGCACACACGCACGCATAATATCCATTATGCATACTTCACCTTATAATAAGAATAACGTACTAATAAACTCACACCTATTTCCCAGAAGGGTAGGCAGAGACTATAGATTTCGATAGATACGATCTTTGCACATCCGTCTTGTCTCACTGACATCCATCAATATTTTCATGCAAACTCGCCGGTTTTGGGAGCTCAAACTTGGCCCTCTTTGAATATGCCACCAATGTGATCTGCATAAGATTTTCTAGGGTGAACCTTGCCGACCTTTCTATCACACACATTCGGTTTATAGATTTGTTCTGTCAGTCTATTTTTATCCATTCTTGCCATATGGCCAAATCACCTTTTTCTACTCTAGTCACTACATCTTCCTTCAAACCACACCTCTCTCTAACATTACTGTTTCTATATCTATCTTTCCAAGACACTCCTCACGTATTACGCAGCGATCGCATCTGTACTGCATTGATCCTTCTTTTATCTTTCTTCTGCCATACCCAGCGTCACTACCATACGTAGACGTTAGGATCAGGATCTCACTATGGATAACCAAACGCGCTTGTAGTGAAACGCTTTTACTATTTATAACAGCGAGCAAGACCCCATTCACTTTATTTCTCTTATTCACTCTCCTATATATCTTATGTTTACCATCATTCGTAAACAGACTACCCAAGTATTCAAAATCTTTCGCTTGTTCGACTTTCTCACCTTCTATAATTATATCACATTCAGTCGCCTCCTTCAAACACTCACCTGTAAAATTATTCCATAACAATTTTATTTATATGTACATAATATTTGGCCTGACCTTTTTGTAGTTGCAGTTCGACGGTGACGACGTAAAACAATCTACGACCTCTGGATATGGCAGGTGACAATTAAACATGATTGTTCCAAAAATATATTTTTATATATTGCTATGCTTACATGACGTACTAGCAAAATTATATATTTCCCGAATATCCAGAAATTAAATTTTCAACTATACTACTTGGTTATCTGGGTGATTTATCTTATTTCTAAATGTAGGCTGAATTATTAATTACTCAATACTTTGCATTGATGAGTAAAAAAGAGCAATCCTAGGCTATTTGCTTTTCTTGCTTGAGCAGCTCTTGCTTTTCTTGCCCATTGTTCTCAAGATGAATCCGCATTTGTAATGGGTGGTAATATCGAAAAGAATTCTTCAATGACGTATTTCAAGTGTAACTTCATTACCTACGAAATAAAGATATTTTTGATTTGATTTGACCGATACCAATTATCAATCCATCAAAAACTTTAGAAGTTATTGTGAAAAAAATCTTTTTTTGCAAATATTTCCTTAGCAATGTCTCTCGAACAAACTAACGAGCCGATGCAGTTTTCAACGTTTTATGTTACCTTCTAAGCAGAAGCGCTAGTTAGCTTTTGAAACTTATCGGTGGAGTAGTTTTAGAAATATGCTGTGAAATTTAAAGATCTGATGAAATCCCTATTTTGTAATCTTATGTTTGAGTTTTATGGTATTTGACTCAGTTTTCTTAGGACAAATAGATGACCGAGTACCAAAAATCAAACCGTGAAGTATTTCAAATGTAATTTTGGAAAACCCCATTTTCAAAATTTCTCGTTAAACGTGTCTTTCGAACAAACCAACTGATTTTGATCCACGACGATCGACGCTATTTTGCAAAGATAATAACTGGTTAGATTATAGAATTTATCGGTACATTAATTCAATATATATTAAAAAAACACACTTTTTGAAAAATTTTCTCTAACCATATTTCTTGATCTAGTCAACTAATCTTGATGAATTTAGCAACAATCAACGTTGTTTTCTAAGGATAACAACTGAATAGATTTTGAAATTTATCGGTATACGAGTTTATAAAAGATAATGTTAAGATGAATAATCCAGTTTATCATTCAGACTATCCTAAATAGCTTAGAAAAAATGTTATAAACATTAAATATTGTACTTATTTATAACGGCTTACTTATTAATTATCGTATTATCTTATTAATTATTGTACTTATTAATTATCGTCTCTAAAATCTAGAATATTATGTAACATTTCCTATTGTGTGATAATACAATCAGCTGTCTTTACTGGAGACTGAAAATCATAATTAATTTATAGCATTTAATAAGAAATTGTTAATTAGTATATCAGACAACCAGCTTATAGTTCTTTAATTTAGGAAAACTATTTAAATATTCAGACGCTTTAGAAATGTTCTATATATATTCGCTTCACAATCGCTATCACATCTTTAATTATATGTCAAACCCTTTACCAAGGACGCTGTAGCATTTTCGTAACAATTAAAAAAACATTACTTTTGTACTTTTAAGCATTCTACAGTGATGAATAGACGAAGCATAAAACTATTTCATCATGTATAAATGTACTCACTTCTAAACGAGTTATAATTTACAGCAGAGATCTCCCACATGTCTCATAATAGCTATTAAACAGACTTTAAAGTTAAATAGTTTAAAGTTGTAAAAGCGAAATGTTCATGGGACGAACGAGTGAATTACTGCTATGAATGATGCATGAAGCTTATAAGCTTTATGGTGCGCGAGAGTTTAGCAGATATGTATTGTGGTGGGCTCCTGGAGACCTTCATTACTGTCATGGTCTTGAGTTTATTTCATAGCTTTACCGTGTTTTAATTAACGCACTCGTCGCCTTTAATAGTAACTTTACCCTTTTAGTTCTTTCAATGTTCCTTTCACCGACAAATTGAAGTGATATTCGATATTGCAACCAGAATTTGTATTTTGGATTTTTTTCAGCCAAAGACAAAAATTAACTGAACTGCGGCCATAAAAGCAAAAATTTGTATCGCAATAATCTCACTGATTCTTTTCATTCTACCTCATTCCCTTTGTATATCCCTTCATATAGTTAGTTTGAGTCAAATTAATAAGAGATACATGAAATAAAACATTTTAGTATTAGATTAGCTTATAAATGGAAAAATTGTAATTCAATAAATGTATAATGAAGTAATGGAGTTGTTGTAGCGACGTCTATGTAGTGAAAGTTTGGTATGATACAATACTATAAGTACTTTACTTCACTACTTTTTTGAGAAATAGGTGTGAACTTGTAATAAAAATAAAAAAAATAGCCAACTATTTAAAAAAAAGAAATATTCCCGACACTAGTACAACATTTTAAGGCATTACACTGTAACTCAATTTACTAAAGCACCATTTAATGTACACGTTCTTAGTACATAAGAACGTTAAAATAGACTTCTGGAACGGGAGACACAGTAAAAGTCGAGGTAGCCAACTTCTGAAGCAAACAAAGGAAGATTTATGTAAGCTATCAGCAGAAGTAACAACTTCTGTAGTCCACGTATAGCACGACATTTATCCTCTATATTTGAGGAATGTATTACCGTAAGCGTGTATTTCCTAATTTAATGAAATGTGAAAAATTAATTTCTCTTTCTCAATTAAGAAAAAATGGTCTGACTAATTACAAAATGATATAAGCGGTGTAAGTTTGTAGTTAATTGTTGACACACATACACACATAAGCGCGTGTGCTCACATGCGTTTACGCACAATTATGACAATTTCATATATAATATATAAATTGTTTATTTTAATATTATTTTTCTATAGTACAGGATATTTACCAAAAGGTTACCAATAAGCATGAATAACTTTCGCCTAGTAAAAAATTCTAATGTATTTCGGTAATTATTTTTGTATTGTGTACTTTTTGTTTTATTAAATAAACTGTCAATATAATACATCTGCAAGAATTCTTTTAGTATATAAAATGTCTTATACACACACTTCTGATGGCGTTTTTTAAATATATTAGCTTCTAGTATCTTTGTACCTATTATAAAGACCAGCTAACCTATGCAAACTTACCATGCGTCTGGGATATGTTTTATACAAAACACGATAAAAAAATGCAAATTACAGTGAAATTAGTCGAATTACTAATTTTTATGAAACTCATAAAAACAGAACCTTAAATATAATGTAACCTTAATTTCTTTTCCTTGGTTTAAACTACATAGCTTAAGTGCCCAGTTTTATTGAAATTGGTTATGTGATAAGACCGCTAATAAGCGCGGAAATTAATAACCACGGAACCCATAAACCTGTTTAAACACTCTCCTTATACCAATAAAAAAGAACGTGTACATATTTCAGCAAAATTGGTAAAACACTAAGGGTTCTTTCTAATATTTACAGAACTCTAAAAAATGTATTATATATTCTTTTCTTGACTTTCAACTATTTCTGTACTAAATTTTAATTAAATCACTTAAATTGTAAGAATAGTTGGTAATTCTAATATAGAACATTAAAAATATATAATATATCTTTCTACTGGTTTCAAACTATCTTCATATTAATAAGTTCATATAAAATTATATTATATCAACATTTTATTCAAATCGAATTAACTATATGGGTTCTTATTTATTCTATCAGAACGCTAAAATAGCTTCAAACCCTTCATAATTTTTATTGTAGGCAACTATCATGCGGGATTCCACTCTTATGAACATAGAATGATTTCCTACATCATTAATCTGTATTGACTGCTGACGCTGAGTACATCATGATTCCAATCCTGATTCTCGTCCTTGATTTCGTTTCAATCTAATCCTGTTTCCAGTTTTGCTCACGCATTCCTTTTCGGTTACATCTTCGAATCAATTCCAAAAAAATATTCAATTTTAAGGGATTTTAAAGTGTTATATATTGAAGGTTATAAAGTACCTTAAATGTAGCCAATTAAGCAGGTGCTTAATTGGCTACATTTAACTATTATTAAAATTACTATTCATTAAAAAACTCATTTTTATCGCTTCAGTCATTTCAAAGTTACCTTGGACAGTTAAAAAATTTATTTACTTTATTATTATTTAGTATTTTGTTTCATAATAATCTTGTCCTTGACAATTACGAGCAAACAAAAAATAAATCAGCCAAATCTGTCGAGCCAATTTCAAGTGAAACATGTATGCGACTAACATTTTCAATGAAGTAACTTATATAAAAACGCAGGCTATTGAAGAGAGGTTTATATATATAGTGGCTTTACGATATGATCTTGGCGACTACAAATGCCCCTAATCTGATTTCAAAAATTAAGTTTAAAACTTTCTTCAAGAGAGAAACTTTTAAACCAATCTTTCTTAAACAAACTTTTTAATTTTAAGGACAAAATCTATGCTACTAATGATCAATAATTTGTTACAGTCATTTTAATACGCTATATATCAAATTAATCTAAATCCTTCGTTTACGGGTATCACAAATTAATCGAGAAAGTTTATTATTTAGATATATGTAAAACAATTTGTATAACTAATATGGATTGCAAAAGACCAAATCCCAATATCTGTGCCGGTCTCAATTCTGGTCTTAATTTTAATTATAATTAATTCATGCACTTTTTTTTATTATTAAAATCTATATTTGATTATAATAAAAAGAAACCCTTAACAACTCTCGAAATGTACACTACGTACATATAGTGAATGGAAATAATTAATTTTTTTCCTCCTAACACAAATCCAATCACATCACAAACAAACGAACAGACTGTCATTTATAACTCTAACGAGGATGGGTGTTATCCCGTCGCCGCCGAACGCCATCCATCACCGCTGGGAGGCACCTCTGAAAAAAGCCTCAACAAAACATAGTTCACCTAAATAAGTCAGCGGCGTGGCTAAACAAGACCGCGAGGAATCCGGCCGCGGCGGGTCCCCCGGAATGTATAATAAATCAGCTCCTCCTCTTATGTCCCCCTAACTATTGCGTCCGGGGGAGGCGTTGGCTACGTGCGCTGTGAGGGAATGTCTTTTCCGGATTTGAATATACAATGATACGCTTAATCCGAAAATTGTAATTAATATATTAAATTTTTAATATGATCCCATCGGAGTGCTATGACGTTATTTGTGAACTTTCGAGTTTATTGGGAACATTTATTTGTTTCACTCGCTATTAAGTGCAATGTTGTTTTTTCTTAATTTCAAAAGCCTTGATCGTCGGATATTAATATTTTTTTAATAAAATTTGAAATGTTGATCGGAAAATTTTGACATTCGGGGAATATTGAATATGCTTTTTACTGAGTCATATTTGTATGTACTCACAATCATGATCCACGATACGAGCGATGGATATACGTAATTATTTTTTTTGTTTGCAATGGTCCTAAAAATAGTAAGGAATAAAATTGAGGCAATCACAAAGAATTTATCGATTACTGGAATCGCAAATGGTATAGAGAGCAAAATCAAAAAAAGTATCGGAATGACAATCGAAAGCAGCTCCTGCGGGCCTAGCGTGACGTCCAAGAGAAGTGTATTTTTATAAAACTGTCCTACTCGCGCAACGTAACGAATGAAAGGGACACTCTTATAAAGAGGCTCTTGTCTAGGGCTAGGCCCGCAGGTTCGAAATTGAGAATGAGACCGAAGTGGAGAACGAATGTGCGGCCGACCCCTCATTCGTTTCTGAATCCGCTCCCGTCCGATCCGTTCGTTCGATTCTGAATCCCGGTCATAATTGATTCTGATTCCGAGATCGGAATCAATTGCGACCGGTTTCGGAATCGAAAAGGAGAACGAGATTGTGATTGATATCTAAGGATACAAAATATGAAGGAATTCATTCCATACCCATGCTGCGAACTGCGACTATTAAATATATGAGTAAACCCACAAGAAAGGGCGGAGCAACGTATGCCTGGCCGGCTAGTGTTAAGTAAAAATAAAGTACGGTAAAGAATTAAACCGAAAAAATTAAAAGAGTCAGAAAGAATATTAATGTAGTATTTATTGGAATGGAAACACACTATTTAATCGAGATCCATGCGTTAGTCGAAGTCACCTTCCTCCTTTTTCCCATTTTAATTTAGATAGATGTTGTTTTCCATGAAGAAGTTTCATTTTATTTTTGGAAACATATGTCGAAATTAAGGCGGTTATAAAGCATACGTTTTAAGCTACTTTTATAGATTATTTAATTAGGTTTTCTTCTCTTCTCATTTTATGATTAACAATATTAATTTAAAAGATTTATTTTTAAGTTGAAGTGTGATTATTGTAAAATGTTATTCCTACCATGCAGAACATAATTGCATACTAGCAACCGATAGTAACTATGTAGCCCTAAAAAAAATTAAAATTAATTAATCTCTAGTTTCATTTGCGTAATTTAATTTATTATCATTTTTTTTTTCATCAATGTTTGACTCACAAACACATTCATGTAAATAAAATTAAATAAATAAAATGAAAACAAATGACCTCTGGCGTTAAATATGTTTGACTATTAAACAATAAATTAACTAACCCTGAAAAGCATAGGATCTCATGTAAAGGCCCTTCAAGAGTTTTATTGAGAATTATCATTGAAAGTTATCAAATTGAATTATAAAAACCCATATTATCATATAGATATCTTGGAAAAAAGTTATTCCTTATTTTCTTAATTATATAGATAAATGGATAACAAGAGAATGTTTATTTTTTCATTTTCCCCTATAGATTTTCATGACTTGGCAATGTCAAACATTATACTTTTAGCACGATATCAGACTTATTTGTATCTCAAGTCCTTGGAAAGTTCCATGCAAATAAGTGCCCATTGCAAAATAAACTTTTCTCTCTTATTGAATAAATAACTATTTCCTAAATAATATGTTCAAACTGTCTGTTTACTCTGATTATGAATTGTTCCGATTAGATATATTGTTGAGTGATGAAAAATGAAGAAGTTTGTCGGCGATCCGAAAATAAATTTCTCCGAAGCAGACAGTTGATTTAAGACTATTTAACTATGTGAGTTGTTCAATTGAAATTCAGTACTGAGATTCATTAACGAAATAACTTGAAGAATCAATTAAAAGCGGAAAGAGATTGTTATTTCACAAAGCGAGTACGAATTGTTAAGGTTTTACTTTGCAGAATTTTTTTTGGAAAAAATGCTGAGCAAAGGTTGACCTTGCAGGCCAAAACGTCCCGTATCATTTAGAGCGATGATGTTTTCGAGCTCAGAAAACGCTACAACAGTGCTCGAGCACTTTCGGATTCAAATATATGTACGTTCTATTTTAAAATTATTAAATTTACAAAAATGTTACTAAGCTGTTTCTCATTTTTTTTTTGTAAACCGAGCTACCGATATATGTTATTCATCAAATGTTTTTAAATGTTAGCATTTTGGTTGTATTTAGTGATTTTTTGAGCTCCAATATTTTAATAAATAATCGATCAAGGTATCAAAATATTATGTTTGAAAACAAAAAAAAAAATTGATACCTTTTCGATAGTGACATTTTTTGATGAATTTAATTAATTTCAATGAGACTCAGGACTATCGACTTGAGTGTTTAAGCGTAAAAGTAGATTTTATTTTTAAAATGGATCTTTCAAAAAATAAAAGTTATGATAAAAAATACTTTCTTTTTAAATTTTTCTTTCATTTTACGTCTCTATATAATAAACCTAATTAAATTAAGTTCCAGTATTCAACGCTATTTCATAAAAAATAGAAGTCATTACAGAGGTCGATGAACTGAATAGTTTAGATATTAATTGCGAAAATATAAAAAAAATATATATTTTTACGTATTCCCAAAATCTATATAATAGAATGAAGTCAAAATCGAATGAATGCAATTTTCAGAAAACCAAAATTCAGTCAAATTCTTTTGAATACCGTAAATCTGATTTTAGTAGAATCATTTTTTACACACACTTAACATACAAACACATGCACAAATCTCTCTGAAAATGGTCATAAAATCTACCTGATACTGCAAAACGTCGAAATCTGATGAAATCTCGATGTTCGAAAATCGAACTAAAAGATATATCTCCTCTAATTTTTCGAAAATTTTGTTTTTTCATAATAGGAAATTTTTAAAAATTCTATAGTAATCTTATCTAGACTATCATGGGTTGTTGCCGACAAAATATAAGTTCAACGTGAAATTTATTAACTATACAGCTCAAAAACTTAGCTAAGTGTCACAGTATTTAAGTAAGTCTTGAAGTTACATTATAGGTAATATACTGACAGCGATGCTCTTCAAACTCTCATTTGCAATGGTTATATGCTAACTATTATAGTTAAAACGAAACGTGTCTAAATATTGGTAATGTTAGAGACATTGGCATTTGTAACATTAATTTTTACGTCACAAATTTGAATATTTTCGAAATTAACTTAGTCAAATGCCGATAGTGAAGGTAAAACTATGTATTTTGACGCGTTTAGTTTTTAACTTTAACAATTAATTACTTCAAATGAGAGTTTGAAGCACACCGCTATCAGTATGATTGTTGTTAATGCGCGTTGAGTTGATGAGCGTTGCAGTTATAACAAACATTCGCTCAACTTAAAAAAAATCCTAAAAATTTCCGTCGTTAGTCATTTTTATTTTAATTACGGCAACATTGTTAAGTTATCAAACCAATTTTAGTTAATATTAGTAAGGAATAGATGAATATTTTATGAAAAAAAACCAAAACAGAATACTATATTATACTATAGTATTATACTATATTATACAAAATACTATACTACAAATATTTTGAAGCAAACCCAAAATCATATTAAAAAGCGAATTCATTTAAACGTCTAGATTTTGACTATACTTGTAAAACTTAGTATATCTACACATTGCACTGTAATATCAAATTATAATCCAAACATTTTACAATAAAAACAGTTCACGTTTATTTTCATTCTAGACGTCGTCGTGCCTCCATAGACCGCACACGCCTCAATCGACGCATAGATCACATCATGCGAGCGAACATCTCGAATCACGGCCTCCACTAACTAGATCCTTCCGGCGCTCCTGCGCTTAATGTACACGAGATCGCTTTCAGACCGCACCGCCGCCGCAGACCCAGGTCTATCCGCCTCACCTGAACTGATTGCTATTGGTGTAAGCTCGGGGGGAATTGTTTGTGATTGGCAGCGGACACCGGGGATTCGGTTACCCGCAAACAATATTACGGATTGCCTTCGGACGTAATACGTTGTTATTTAGGATAAAAAACTTAGGGTCCACGTAGACGGCTAGATTAATTCTTTTGCTGAGGTTATGTTAAAGCTTTGCAGCGAATTTAAGACGTTCCTAACAGCGATACGGGTGCATTTAAATTGATTATTCTACTCTCACTATAGGATCATAGTGAATATGTTTAATCACAAAACGGATTCGGACTCATTTTTGTATGCGTTTTGTTTCTGCATTACAATTCTTTTCTTGTTACTTTTCACTAAACAATATTATCATGGTTAATTGTATAAAATATCTATATATCAATTTTATGTATGTATTAGCTGCGCCCCGTGGTTTCACCCGCGTGGTGAAGGAAAATTGTGATAATAATGATAGAAAGTATTTTATTTTTTCATCAATTTTTCAATGTTTTTTATATTATTCTCCTATTCGGGACGATCCTAAAAAATGTTGAGGGAAGAAAGTTATATTAACTCCAATGTAGGTTAGGTTAGGTTAGGTTAGGACAAATCAAACAAATTAAAAATCATGAAAACCGGTCCAGTTATAAGTGTTCAAACAACTATATTGTGTAATGTATGTAAATTGGAACTAAGTATTTTTTTATGATGATCTCACTTATAGGTATTATAACTATCATAAACGCTATAGTTTGTAAGGGTAGATAGCTATGGAAGTATATGATGTTAGACGGTAATGTGAAAGTTATAGGTGGCTACTGCCATATACTCCTATAAACTATGTTAAATGATTTATTTTGGTCTGTATAAACATGCAAATTTTGCGATTCAGAAACGGGTGAGCAAGCCACGTAGAGCTAGCCGTGGGAAAAACATGATGTGCTCAAATGTATGCCTGCTACCTTTAAGGTTTGACGCTGCCGCCGGAGCGCACCATAATATCGCGCACTCGCTTACTTATCGTCATAACTATTCAAATATTTGTCCAAATGATGTAGCGTAAACGACAAAGTTTATCTACTTTAAACACCAAATACGATAAAAGTATTTATTTTGATATAAGGATCAATTTGTTACTACCAAATGAGCGTTAGAAATAAATTATTAATTTTTACTGTATTTATGTTTCACTATTTTGGCGATAAATGCTTACACATACAAGATAAATATGTGCTGTTGCGGGCTTTTTTATAGGAATATTTAAGATAAATATTTCCATCGTACATTATATACGTGTAATTCCAACGGTTTTTGTAGCGCACGCCAGAATAGCTCGCAGATGACAGATTTTTTCCTACTTGCTTGACACTTATCGTTATATTTTGAATAACTAACAATATATTTTTATAAATTTTAGCCTATGTGTTATTCTGCCGTATAAACCATTATTATTGTGAAGTTTCATCAAAATCCATTAAGTAGTTTTTGCGTGAAAGAGTAACAAACATACATCCATACATTTTTACAAACTTTTACGTTTAAAATATTAATATGATATGCGTGTTTGTGCGTACGTGCATGTGTGTGTTTTGGATGTATAGTGTATATGACATACATGCTATACCTGAGACCTAAGAAAGTTGAATACTTATCTGTACCTCAAAGTCTAGCTACAATATAAATGCAACGAGGGTAGACTACAGCGCGGAAATAAGTCAGGTGTGAAAACTTTGAACACTTTGAATTTATACGCAAACTTGTTCACTGCGCGCTCGGCTGTCTCGAGCTAACTTCGTTCTACAGTGTCTAATATCGAAAGCATCAACGCTGTCTCGAGGTTTAAGCGTATGACGGTAGCGATTAAAATTCTATGAACACGTTTTTTTCTGATACCCTACAGATTTCTTTTTTGACTGAATAGACTGCCTTCTATTGGTAACCTTTTCATACAGAAATAAATTTCAAAATATTACCATTTTTTTATAGAAAATAGTCAAGAGTATTAAAAATAGTGTTATAAAGTATATAAATTATGAACGCACCCAATCTATTTAAAAAATATTATCTCTTTCACTGGACAAGCGTCTGCTGCGCTAATATAATCTCAAACACATCTAATAATGATACATAGACTCAATAAATTAAACCAAATTTGGCCAAAATTGTGCCATTGCCGTACAGGATGCGCACGCAATATTCTAAAATAACAAATGTTTCTTTTTTGTATTACCTATGCACATCGGCAGGGCTACCCGCCCAGACACGCGACCAAAAGGTAATAAGTGAAAAAAATGGGATTGTTTTACGTGAGAAGATATTTTTAAATCGATATATTGCCATTTCTCTCGACTTAAACGCTTCATAGTGAAGCATCAAAATTTTTTGTCATTGTATGGGATCCATGAGGAAAAATATTGGCGCCATATGGGCCCTTTGTATTGGAAGATGACGTTTGGATACATGGGCACCGTGTGGTTGCGTAACGTGTCACCCACGCGAGCTACCCAGAGTATAATCGGAGTCAAAACTCAAATATTATTTTGTGTGCTTACCTGTATTCTTAATTCCGACTTTTGGCACACCAACTGTTCTAATTATTTTGGAAATTTACAAAGTACCTTATATATAATAAACGATTGTTCAATGGACTATTATTATTATTTTCCCTAATACTTCGCTAAGTGTAACTATTTTAATAGTCAATTAATACTATATAAAATAAATCAAAATCAACATTCGACATTTACTAGATACGCGCCGCAGAAAAGACATCTCTACAATGTAATCTCGTTTACAATCTATGTGCCATCTAATAGCGACAATAAATATTGTAGTAAATTTAGTAATATTATAATAAAATAATATCGCTTGACAATGTAAATGTGGACTACTAATTGGTTTATTTGCTCTTTAAATAGATAATTCATGTATTACAATTAATAAATTCAAATGAACTTCATTATGAATAAATACTACAGCTGCCTTTCCTTATGGGATTTCCTGAACAGCCTATGCAGGTGCTATACGCTTTATGGAACACCCAGAACTTTCGCTTCATGGGTAGTTACACCATAATAACATAGCACTCACACAGGTATCGCGTACGTATTTTTAAGAAAATCTCCGACACCTGGATATGGGATTTTATCCCATAGTTTACACGAAAACGTAAACACAAATCTTAAATTTTAGAATTTCTACAAGAAATGGAAAATAATGTAAATATAATAGTATATCATTATAAAATGTGTTATTTAATTTTACCTAAAACTAATAATTTTAATAAAATTATTCTAATGATTACTATGATAACCTACTTATATAGAGTTGTTTTTTTTTTAATAATATGCATGTTTTTTAAGGCGCAGCTTTCAATAAAATACAGTTGGTAATCGATGATTTATTTTTAGTTTTCACAAGCAAATATAAATACGATTACAGGGCATTGGTAAATTATGCTATGATGTATAACCCTAAAACCCTATGCACGCGAATCCGAAATGCAATAGGCTTGTTATTCGTTTGTATATTTATTATGCTCAATATACTTAATGAATTTTAGTGGGTATTTCATTGGTGTAATCTTTATAGTCTAGAATAGAACATAGGCTATAATTGAAGATGTGTAAGATATTATTAATAAATTTAATTGAAATCATATAATAATTCAAATACATTATGTTTCGAAACGCAGTCGAAACCTGGACCAGAACTAAAACCACAAGTAAAATAAGAGTGGCAGTGAGAAAATGGAAGTGGCAGCAAGCTATAAAGCCATTATTCACAGATCTGGACTAGTGTTGACTATATCACGAAAAAATCATTGAATTTAAGCATCTCTGTACGCGCCGGGACAGCCTTGAGGAATAGTTAGTTCGGGAGCTCATCTAGATTTAGTGGACGCTGCGTCTCAAATATCCAGGTGCTCCAAGCTGCGATCGTCTAGTGGCACTGTTTTTAATTGTTCACTTCCACAAATTATATGTTTTCTGAATAAAAGTAGATCAATCCTGCATGTGCCCGCGTAATTTGGTTTTCACTAGTTCTTATATGAGCAAAGTACCTGCGATGCTCCCACAAGCGAGCTTTTTGACATCCGCCCGCATCTTCTTCCCGCCCCTCCGACTGTCAGTTGTCCTTTGTCTATGAGAGACAAACTATAATTTTAAAGAAGGTAAAATGGTGTAACCAAACCCCCCTTTTAATGCTGTGAATTCAATCGATCTTTACTAAACACATCAAATCGTCAAAACTATCACATCGTACATTCGTAGAGTTAGTCAGTTAGCCCGTAGATCGTACACGACATTAATGGAACTAGATCCTTCTATTCCAAAATCTCCGACAGCACGCCGTCGCGTACCTGGCCGCTGCGGTGTTATTAAACAAATTAATCTAGCCAGGTCGATCCGTCACGGCGCGCTCGTCATCTGTGACCTAATTCTACGAACTCTCGGCGCAATTAACTAAAGTGCAATTCATTTACAATGGCGGCGCGCGCCCGCCTCCTAAGGCGCAGTCGTTTGTTTGGGCGGCGGCGTTATTGATGGATGCCGTTAATATTCGCTGATAAACCGTCGAGATTTACGGGATTCTGGGACGATAAGATAGCTTTCATTTTTAAAATCTAACTTAGCCTAAGCCGTGCTAAAATAAAGAAAAAGGAAGCATTATTATGCGATATTTTATATAGATAATATAAGAAAAATAGTAATTAGCTGCTAATAAATATCCGTATATTACAATATAAAGTCTTAAAGTGCAGTTTGTACTGGTTATTAAAGTGCTGGTTACTTTCAAGTATCACTATAAATTATTTTATATCAAATAAATAAAAGCTATGTTTAGTATTACAGTTGTAGCTTATATTGAATGACTTCAAAGTACAATTTATACATAACATTTTTATTACATTAATAAAAGGATATATTAATTAATATTTACATCTCGCTCTCCTGCTTTATTCAAATATTTATTTTTATACGCGAAAAGCAAGCAACTTTTGGACTGTTTGAATGTTTCTTTTGAACTTTCTTATTTTCAAATGCATAGTTGTGAAAGATATGAAAATGAGTAGACAAGAATGACAATGAAACAATGGGCGATTCGAAGTTTCTTGAATGTGAATTAAATAACCCTAAAGTTGATACCTATGAAAGTATAATTAATTTCGTTACTTCATTCACGTTTTATTTTAACCACTTTTTGGGATTGAAACTTTGTTTCCATCAATATTAAAGTCTAATATGAGCCTAATAGAACTAGACAATTAAATACAATAATATTACTCACATTATTTTACGTAACAAAAGAAGCATATATTTACTATATATAGTAACTGAATATTCTTGTTATTTTATAACAATTTGTCTACTTCTATACAAATTTATTATGTAAATTTTTGACTGTCTCATTTTAATTTTTATATTTGAACCACTAATCGCCCAACGCATTAGAATAATCGGTGCATTAGGATGACTACGATCCGTTTGTTACCTCTTTCAATGTTTATTTACGTGATACTTAATATTTAATACCTTACTTAAATTAATATAATTTTATATCCTGTTCGATTTCTTTACTGACAGGCACTCGCGAGCTAGCTGCTGGGGTTAGGCTCTGTCGTGTCGTGCCAACACGTCAACGTGGCATTGCAGAACACCGTCCAGAGAGAGTCCCGTGTGCAGATCCGCCGACTAAGCGATATGAGCAACTACACTATATAATGTTCAGTTAAATGGGTTCCTAGCCAATTCTTGCAGATATAACAATGCTAACTTCTACAATATTCATTTAAATTACTTTGTGCACCGAACAAAATTAAACCTGTATTACGTCTAAATGCTTGTGTAATTAAAACTCACTTTCAATTATGTTTACTGCACAGGTCAAAACTTTTATAAATGATCCTTTGATAAAAAAAAAACTGTTTTTTTTTCTGCTGCAATTGCACTGTCGAAAAAATCCCTAACCTTTCTGTTTCTAAATTATATTAACCCTCCAAAATCAGAACGTGTTCTATAAAAATATAGAAATTCGTGGAATATGTCAAATTTCCAAAAATTGAAATTCCATAGGATTAAGATTATTAAACCGAATATAAGAAATTAGTGTGTATTTCGAATCCCCGAACGATATTCTACACGAATATATTATTATCTCTTTTGTGAGAGAAGCAATCCCGCTCCTAATTAAAAATAGTAAAAAAATAATTGTCATTATCACAGATGGCCAATATTCCATTCCTACAAACATCGGTAACAGATAGACACCCGGATACGAAAGTGTTGTTACATATGTTTTAGTTTTCCCTAATGGTACAGACACTTAAAATACATAAGTTACAACAGCTAGTCCCATAAAGACAATTAAGCTTGTAGCCGAGATTTCTGCTGTATACGAGTGTTTAAGCCGTACTAACGATTTCATGGAGAAGCCATTAACGTACAGAATAAGCCACACTCGGTTTGTGAATATTTGCATATCCTACTATTATCATAAACGCGAAACTTTGTGAGGATAGATGGATGTCTATTACGTTTTAATCCGTAACTACTGTAATTCATTTCACAGAACACAGAAATTTCACAGAACAATGGGTTGTATATGAGAAATAGACATAAATAAAAATCTATAAAGATACTAGCTTTCGCTCGCAGCTTCGTTTGCGAGAACTTAGCAAAGGGCAGATCTGGTATTTAGATCAAAACCGGAACCGAATTGAAGAGTGGGTACTGGATCAAAAATTTGAGTGGAATTCAGATCGAAATCATGGTTAAAAAATGAAACAATTCCACTCTATGGCTACGCAGGCGAATCCGTTGGCGAAATGTAGTTTTCAGTCACCAAAGAAGCGTTAAATATAATATGATACCCCAGAACAAATAATCGAGCCTTATATCCATAGCTTTCTAGTTTCTGAAGCATATGCCCTCTCAAAGTAAATTTCACAATTAATATAAACATAATACAAACATATTGATGCTTTATTTTTATATGTAAAAATAAAGCATTAATATAAAATTTACTTAAATTAATATATAAATAAAACTGGCCATGAACATGTCGGCCCATGTCTATTATAGGGTCCGAAGTTATTATTACAAAGAAATGTACTACAGATAAAAAAACAAGTTAATACATTTTTTCACAGAATAATTATAAGCGCTTTAGTCGCCCATAATTATAAAAAGCAGTAGGTATGTCGACTATTACTATTAAACAAGTGTAAATTAAAGTTCACCAGCAAAACAGCGTCTTCATAGCACTTACGTCCTTTTGTTGAGAAGCGCAGTTTTGCGGCAATAACTCAAAAACAGTATCATATTCAAAATAATTTTCGTTGAAAGTATTTGTTAAGTTTTATCTTCGTAATTTTTCATATTTATTGGGCATACTATTTAGAAAAGAAAGTGAAGGACACGATTTCTACTAAGTTCGGAGCAATTATTTCCATAATTTAATATGTATATAACAATATATACAATATAATAATAAAGGCACTTAAACAAAAAAATGCAAAGAAACCTTAAAATGATTTTAAAAGAATTGTCAAAACTTGTGCAGCACGTTGATGTTTCCTAAAAACACTTTTTGCACCTTATGTTACATGTATGGAGTGCCCCCTCTAGAAATATTTATTTTTGTTATTTAACTACCAAACTAAGATGTTTATATAACTAGCGGCTTATATAAACATCTACACTAAAAATTCATCAATATACGTCTTGTAGTTTTTTAATAAAAAACATGTGACTTACAAACGGACATAAAACTATAAAGGTTCCGTTTTTGCCATTCTGGCTCGGAACCCTAATGAAAAAAACTTTTTGATCTGTTTATGTACATTTTCTTATGCATTTTGGTCAATAATATCGTCTCTGTGCAAAACAGTGATTCTACGTAAAATTTGCAAATAAGACAATTCCAGAAGAAATATTTTGTGAAAGCTTTTGCAACAGGTTATAATTGGCTTTTAATTTTGTAATGAAAAATAAAAAAGAATATTAAATTTTAGCTTCTTCAAAGGTTTGTTGTTCAATGGTGACCATTTTTTAGCTGTATTTATTCTTTCAGAAATTTTATCAATCTGAAACAAAAAGCTTCAGCGATCTTCAATCGAAAATAAGTTGGTATAAAATTCTTCATTTCCGTTTCAAACATAATGACATTTATTTATACCCACATCCAATGTTTTAATACATAAGTATCTCTCGCTATACACAAATAAAAGTTAAGTTTGGTGTAGGTGGTTCTTACCGGACTAAATTGGATCGTTTATTTAAAGAATTAATGCGCCATACTCGCTTGCCGCATCATTAAAAACGTTTCAAAGCTAACAACTTTTGTGTATTGTAAGAATAATTTAAATAAACTTAAACAATTTCAAATTTAAAGAAAAGATTTTTACGATTTTTTTATGATTTAATTGAGTTATACTTCATACTTCTCGTAAGTTCAACTTCTCGTACGTACTGGCTGGTAAATTGGTCATGTATCTTAATATTAACAAGTGTATGCATTTTGGGCGTGCAAAGGGAGGAGAGAGGTGTAATATCAGAATATCAGTGCATGTGGCCGAATTCGGACATAATATATGATATTCGATAACGTCACTCTGAGTAGACCGTTCACATTGGCGACGACTCGGGACAATAACATATGTGTATA
Organism: Eumeta japonica; assembly: GCA_005406025.1. Lineage (NCBI taxonomy): Eukaryota > Metazoa > Arthropoda > Insecta > Lepidoptera > Psychidae > Eumeta > Eumeta japonica. The sequence continues at coordinate 161,833 of BGZK01000025.1, forward strand.
CGTACATTATTATTTCACGTACAATAGCAAACAAAACAGTTTTTGTATGTTACTAGCTTCTGCCCGAGGCTTTGCTCGTTTTGGTATAGAATGGATTCCTTCACCTTTTATGTTCACCGATCTCGCTGTCCATCTCAATTTTTTTTCCACTTTTAGTCCCGGTCCCGGTACTGTTCGCGATTCCGACCCCAGTCACGCTCTTGATTCTAATCGCGGTCCCAAAGTCAATTTCGACACCACCACCCTCCACGTATCCGATTCGTACAAAGCCGGTACGAATGTCAGTATCAAAAAAAAAAAATCTATATATAGCTTTCTGTAAATGTAAAAATTTTTAGAATCGGTCTAGTAGTTGGGACGCAGTTAATAAACGAATGAAGTCAGGGCAAATGCTAATAGATACAAAACTTCATGTGTGTATTAAACTAAAAACATTGTGTCAACATTGCAAATCAATCGAAGACTACTTTACGAGTATTGCGACCACGAACTTATTGAAGTTGAATTTTTATTTAAAATAAAAAAAAAATATTTATATTAAAATTTGATATATTTTATATTAGATATTATACAAGATTTAGACGTTGTTTTGTTTGCTGTTTTGTTCTAGAACCAATTTAGCCAAACATCTGAATATAGCTGTTTCTACTCTAATTACCGCCTCTTTAAAACCAGACCGTTCTCTCATATTCGCTTTTGAGTTAGACTAGGTAATTCTACAGATATTACGCAAGAATTTTATCTTTATAAGATCCATCTTATTTCTCATATTTCTCGTACCTTACAATTATGATAAATAATAAAGCCGCCGCCACCAACCATCACATACGCCTTATACGCTAGTCTCTATATCTCCTTTCAGAACTCACCTCTCTCTGGCGTTGATGTTCCCACATATATGTTTCAAACAGACTGCACACATATGGACGCATGCCTGCGACATGGAGTAACATGCAGCATGCAACCCACCGCTGACCTTTGAATCTCTTTTTCAAGTAAGAATCGTCATCCAACGAATTAAATATCGATTCGAGAGGATTGACAGATATTGAACACCTGAGCAAGTCTTAATATTTTATTTATTTTAGTCCGCTAAATTGTTATATTGTTGTTTCTACGTACGTTGCATTTCAACTAGTCACATCCTCAGGAACATGGAGGCAGTTACATCCACTAGGGTGTCAATAGTACTAAAACTATCAACGGATACGCTCGTAGTCACCTCGTCTGATGCATGTCGTTGCATGATGGGAATTGCATGGATGAAGATTCATAAATTTGTTGAATGAGGATTCGTAGTGGAAGAACAAATTCGAGAGTCAGCGATAAGTTGTATGCTGTATGTTACTGCATGTCGCAGACAAATGTCTAATAATCAATTTCCAGGAAGTATTACCGTGTATACTCCACACATGTATGCAGAGGACGCATCTCCACCACATTGATTCTACGTTCATTTTTCTTCTGCCATACTCAATTTACACTACCGTATTTAAGCGTAGGGATCAAGGCTCCTTTATGGATATCCAAACTTGCTTGTCGTGAAACACTTTTACTATACATAATTGAAAGCAAGGGTCCATTCTCGCATTCATTCTCATTTCAATATATCTATCACTTTTACCGTCATTCGTAGACATAATACCCGAGTGCAAAAATCCTTTCATTTGTTCGAGACTCTCATCTTCTACCCATATCGCATTCAATCGAGCTTTTGCTTCTCTCAAACACCACGATCTTAGACTTACTGATATTTAATTTGATACCTCACTTCTTAACACAATCATTCATTTTAAAATACCATCTCCTGCAATTCCCATGCCGACGGCGCAAAGATCACTTGGTCTTTGGCGTATAGGAGGCATTTGACAGACAGCTCACCCATTCTTAGCCTACACTCATACTCATTCAAACCATACAGAGAGCTATCCATGAATAAGTTTTATAGCCACGGAATAAATAGACAAGTGTTTCTTATTAATTAGTTAACGGAGTTTATGGCACCATTAAATCCACTTTAATGTGGCGTGAATGACGTGTGAATGTCAGTAATTCGATATATAAAATAATATTCTATGGAAAATAATTTATGTGTCCCCGATCAACTAGTCTTCATTTGATGTTCCTTTTGCTCAAACCTTTTTGATCTATCTAACGAGTCCAATTCCTATGTACATATCTGAAATCAAATCAAAGAAATGTAATGCATTTATTACCAAAGATCACGCAGTAACGAGATTTATACTACTAATGATATCAGGTAATAGCGGTAAATGTTAAAATAAAATCAAATTAATGAACTGTCAGGAACAACATTAATTAATATAAATAATAAAAATTATCAGATGATTGAATTCTTTGGATCTTTTCAAAAAAAAAATAGATTACAATCATTAAAATGTGTAAACACTTAGAGGATGGTGAACTATGTAAAAAAACATTAATAACCTTTCTTATTAACACTGATTTTTTTTCACACAAATCAAAACTTTGTAATTGTGGCAACCTCGATCACCTTTCTTAATATTAAAATAAAAAAATGTACATTACTTTCTCTTAAAAATAATGATTTCCTGTAACTCTGTTCCAATATTATCTTTTTATAAGTATTGCAATTCTATATTACATGTAAACCTATATTAATACAGTTTATAACTTGTAAATATTGTAATAGACGGCATCGGAGGTGTTCGGCCTTCCTGCTGGCTGCGCGAACATTAGTTGTATTTGTAAATTTCTAATAGAGAAATCAGGTTCAATATACAAATAGATACAATTCACGGAACAAAAGTTGGTATATAAAGAAATTACGTGTAGGAGGTGAGACGTGAATCCTAAGTAATCTGGTGTAATTATTCATAAAACGACTGCTTAAAATTTGGTTAAAGGTATCCAAGCTGAAAAGCAAATAAAGGCAATTCATATCGCTACCTTCCGTTTGATTCAAGATCTCCAGCACCATAAAAGGCTCACAGTGAACTTGAACAGACCGCCAATATATTTTTGAATAAAAGCAAGTAACAATTTTAACCACAGCCCATTTGAAGAAAAAGAGCAATAACCTACGATAAGTAATTTAATGAATTTTGTACCTTAACAAAGGTATAAGCAGACTTACAAAGAACCAGACGAATCTTTTGTATCTGCAAAGACCAAAGATAAGAAAAAGTTATTTAATACATGAAAATGAACGTCGACTCAACCGAGGCAATTCAGTATAGTTCTACGAGGAAAAGAAAACAAGGAGTTAAACCGCTTGTTTACAATGTTCTTACAACTCAACCCGCTCTAGAATTACATGAAAACAGAAAGCGTTCAGGCGTTCATTTATAAAACGCTTTTATCAGCTGGACCTGTAAATATGTATGTAACGAAATATTTCAGCGTAATATTCGCCAACTTTAAGACATCTGATTATTTTGAAAATTTTCACACGTGCCAAGGACCGAAGGCTATACAATAATTTAATATTTTCAATTTTGACAAACAGAACATTTAAAAAATTTTGAATTCTGAAATTTTGTAAAATTTTAAATTTTGTAATAAATTCGAAATCATGAAAATTCTGACTGAAATTTATAAAAAAAATATGTATTCAAATTTTTTTTTAAATAGAAGTTCTACAAAAAGTACTCACAAACATAGAACCGTGAGTAATTTACATGATGAAATAGCTCTTCATATTAGCATCCATAGTGAGCACATTGAATTTGTTCAACTTCTTGTTCAATATGGTATAAATATGAATTCAGTTAACTCAAAATGGAAACCGGAATCCACTCCATATTATCAAGATATTGCTACTAATAACAAAGAAATAGTAAAATTACTGATATGTTTAGGTGATAATATCTTCTTATAAAGTGTGTTTTACATGAACTTGTTTAATATAAGCTGCATACCACAATTTTAACTTACGTGGAGCGCGAAATTTTCACTCAATTTACCATTCACCTAATCCAATATAAAGTAAGAAACGTGCCGAATGATTAATAGCAAGAGGGTGTTCAAAAATGTTATGTTGCTAGCGTCAACCTCAGGGCAACGGATACACCCAGTTGTACGAGAGTCTTACCCTTCCATCGGACCTCTGGGAGGATTGATCGTTCAATTGTTCAATATTACTTGTGGAAATGAAAATTAAAATGCAACTACTACGCAAAGAAAGAGGATACTGGCGAAAAAAAGACAAAAACTACTAGAAAAAATTACAGAACTCTCAAATGGTGAAATGGTTGGGGGAAAAAATAAGAGGCGACTACACAGCTTGATTAAAGGAACGATTAATTGCAAACAGCGTGTTGGAGAATCATAAGCTATCAAAGTAACCCCTGTTATATAAATGACACGTCAAGCCATTTTTGAGATATTTGGGTTCATTTGAAAATTTTCATGTTTTGTACTTAGGTGAAATTTTTTTAGCAAATAGTAGCATTTCTGTTGTAAATTTTTAATTTTTGGGAGGATACTCTGACTTATGAGTAAAAAACAAAAATGTGAAATCCTCAATTATAATAATATTAGTTATAAAAATGAAATATTGAATCCCGTTTTTAAGACATTGGCAAAATTAAAAAAAAATAATAATAATAGTTTTATAAAAAGTACTCAACCCAAAGTGTGCCCCGTTTTGGCAAAAAGGTTTTAATAAATTTGGCATTCAGAATATTAAAAAAAAACTACTATGATTTTGTGTTTTATTTCTCTTGAAGATTTTTATTACGATTTTTAAAAAGAAAAAAAATAACATTTTGAATCGCATTTCTCTTAAATTCTGACCAAAATAGCGTTCACCAACCATAATACAAAGCTTACACCTAAGAATAAAGTAGATGTTTATTCTTTAAAACATTCGTGGCTTTGTTCGAATCTCATGTCAAACTGTCTTTGCAACTCTTGCCTAGTTTCCACTTCATTATAATATACTTTGATTTTAAAAGACCCCGAAGAAAAAATTCTAAAGGGGGTTTGAGTTGAATTGAGGTCGGGGATTTGAATTGAAGTCACATCATTGAGCTGGCCAAGCAAAAGCACTGTTATTGTATATCCCATCTTTTTGGATATTTACTGTTAAGCCAATCGAGGTCCCAACTACCACTATGCGGTGGAAATACTGCCATCCAGCTAGAAATAGGTGCTTGTTCTGTCCGCAATTAGGACGTCTTTAATGAAATCGAAGTAACGATTCTCCACAAATTGCAGATAATTTCGACTATTTAGTCTTCAAGACAGTTCAAATGGCCTAAATAATCGGCCACTCATTAAACCTGTCTATAAATTTATACCGAATCTGTAATCTGATTCCACGACCCTCAGCGGTAGACGGAAAAAATTCTAGTCTTAAATTTTGATGTACATTAAGAAAAAGTCGATAATCGAGATGTTGTCGTTGCGGATACGGACGCGCATATTCTGACGTTGTTTTCACAAAGTCCATACATTAAGTGCATATCTGAATATTGCTCATTAGTGTAAGGCATGGCCGCGATTTCTCTCTCTCTCTCTCTCTTTCTCTTTCTCTCTCGTTCTCGCTCAGTTCAGAATTCTAAAGTACTTGTCTCACTCCAGGCCCAAAACGAGTTATAAATCCAAACCACAAGCAAAAGAAATTCCAAATAACAAGCTGAAACCCAAAATTAAAAAGATAAACTGTATAACAACAACTAGCAAGCGCAAGCGGGAATAAATAAACAATCAAAGTTAGTCTAGTACACATACCATAGATTTTATCTACTCCCCATGGATACTTCTGAATGAGAAAAAGTAAATACTTTTGTATCGGTTGTCCGTTATCAGTTTAAATAAACTGACAACGGGCAACTGGGTCTAATCACTTATATCCCTCACACTCCTGCGCCACTACCAAATAAACACGTGGCCGTTTTGTGATCACTCAGACGATGGTGTGCTCTTCGCGCTCCGCTGATTTCAAATAATAATAGAAGCACTTTGTTTATCCGCTTTTAGAAGCAATTGGGTGCTGTAGAAGTAATGATAATTATTAATTTTTACTTCTATTTTTTCTAATATTCTGTAAGCCAAATGTATCAAGAAGTTTTTGCCATAACGGGGTACACTTCGGGTTGAGTACTTTTTTATACAACAATTATTCAAAATTGTGCTTGATTTTACTCTAAAAGCGGGTTTCAATAATTTATATTTATAACCATAATTGTGGATTTCACATTTTTTATTTTTTACTCATAGATCATAGTATCGTTACAAAAAATTGAAATTAAAATAGATTAAGTATGTTACTGTTTGTTTAAAATTTTTTTTCACCCAGAAACAAGACTAAAAATTTTCAAATAAACCCAAATATTTCAAAAATGATTTTCCATGTCATTACTATAATAGGGGTTATTTTGACAGCTCATGACCTCGCCAACAGGCTGATTGCGTTTGATCGTACCTTTTTGAATTAAGCTGTATATAAAAAAAAAACATAGAGCCTTACAATCAGAAAAGAACAAAGCAATCCGCTTGCAATATATGAGGCAATACACTGCTGAATATCGAGCCTTACAACCACAAGTCGGAGCAGCTAGTTTGCAGCATATGCGTCAGCATGGCGATATGATCGAGCTTCACAATCAGTAGAACACAGAGCAGCTCGATGAAACAAATTACTATATTTTCACAATAATTCTGCTATTGATGGAATAATTGTAACATTTAATATCAAGCATCCCGTGCTTTTTTTACTACACATTTGCTTATTTTGTTAATATGTAATTTAAGTTTTACTTTAATTTAAGTCCATGTTAAGTAATCATAAATAATTGTTGGACTTTGTATGCTGTAATATAAACCATCTTTATTATTCACTTTTTATTTCGGTTTGCTATTTAAGCGAGCTTTTTGGTTTTTTTAATTAAATACAAAATCGACCAAGGCGGATCGGACTCGCAAAAGAAGAGTCGTGTATCACCGTAGAATGTTAAAAATACATAATTTTCATAAATAGTAAATGAAATACAAGGAAATTTAAATTAAACACATCACACCAAAAAAATATGTATGGGGGAACCTTTTAATTTTCAATCGTATTTTATTTTTATATGTTTTTGTATAAAGACTATAGTAATACATACTATGTGAATATTTCAAGTGTCTTCTTGTTGTCATAATTGAAATCGAGCAAAAACGCCAAATAAACAGGTTTCTTGTGTGGAGAGGGGTCAATTTAATTTTAAATATAATTTTCTTTTTATTTGTTGTTGTGATAATAGTAAAAATATATGCTCTGTGAGTTTATGAAATACAGCCCTCTGGTAGACAGACGGTCAGCAGATGCTTATTAACGTTCCCGTTGACATCCTATTAGTACGTAACCCTAAAAAATCAATACATTGGACTTTCAATTTGTATTAAATTTATACATATAGGTATACCTTATCATAGGATAAGACTTAGAGGACTATATAGTCCATAGAGTCCCCTTTATACTTATGTAGTTTTTTAGGTCTCTGAGATCTTTGAATATTCGATGGGCTCGGATTTTTAGTTGCGTTGATCCCGCCGCACCGCAGGCCCGGCTACATCACAATAACAGAGGCCTCGCTAGAATTGAATGCGACCACAGTTTTATGTTAGGCCGTGTTATAATGTATGAATAATTTTATGAACTCTAAATCTGACTAACGAGTCAGTCATTTAACGAAAAGATTGATGTTGAAGTTGCTTACTATCATTATCATGCGTTACTTGGCAAAGCGTGTAGATCGATTGAATAAATAAAAAGTAAAATTAAAATTGAATTAGGTTGAAATGAAACGAAATTATGATTAAAAATATGGTGCGACTATTTAATGATTACAAAGAAAAGGCGCAATGTTTATCAGGAACGATTAATTAACGTCCCTGATAAACATACTACCTTTTCTGTGTAATCATTAAACTAAATAATTCAAATCTTATTTGTTTTTTTAATTATTTAATACAAAATTAATAATTTAACATAAAATAACTAATAAGTAACCAATAAATTAGAATTAATTTACTAGTATAAGAAATCTTCCGAATTGAATAAAATAATTGTTAATGTGTTTTTAAATAGTTAATGAAAAAAATTAAAACGGTTAACTACTATATTAATGTTGCTGTGTAAATTTTTTTGGATCCTTACTGCAAGTACGATCACATATTTCAAATTGAGAGGTTGAATTTCAAGCCCTCGCTGATCCAGTTTCTATGAATACTATACTATCGGACACTGCGGCGGGGGAGGGCAGGGGAGAACAGCTACCGCCTCGAGCCCTACCAAGTACGCCGACCACCTGGGTGCGGGTAGTGTTTTCCCCTTGCTACACACTTCATGCGCCTAATGTTACGCACGGGGAACTCGGCTTAAGAGATTCTAATTTGTCCCATCTACACTTCCTTTTTTACAACAGCCGGGTACTCTCTCGTCCAAGACGACTTGATAAAATCATTTTATATGATCTTTAGGGCTCGGAGCATGTGATTTGATTTAGCTCAAATTAAGAATGCCTTGGTAAATCGTCTGTAGTCCGGATACTAACCCAGTACTTTCTATTCAAAGAACCTCGTTTACTACTACTCGATTAATATTAAATCGATTAATTAATGTTCTTTTTTTGGTGATATACGCATTTAATGTTAATTGAAATGGCTAGAAAATTAATAGTTTACCCTTGCAGTAGGAGGAACCCTATATTATATGAAGCAAAAGTTTTGAATCGTACCTATGGTCAAATTGTCAGTGTTACGAAACTGAATTCCTTTTCGGGAGTAGTAGTTCTCACATCTAGGTCGGATTATGTTTACCTCTCACACATACTATTCAACTAAAAACACTAATATGTAGTAGGTACAATAGAACATTAGGCGATGTGCTGATCATTATTTAAATAAATGGTAAAAGAAAAAACAATGACTGACTTTATTTAAATACAAAAAAGAAATTCAAACACAATACGCACCATGTGAACGCGTCCTAAGTCTGCGGCTGGTGTTTGTCGGCGCTCGTGATGAATTGCTTTATCTTATTCCTTTCCGATAAATTACTGGGGGCCCCCATTTCCCCGGCGTAATTGTTTGGTAGTTAGGGAAGAATTTATGACATACCGGCCATGTTGTCTGCCGGAATCTTGAATGGATAGAACCGTTTTTTGGTCACCGCGCCATCATAGAGTTGAGGTACTAATTCTAAGGCATACGACGAAATGGAAAATTTATATTTTGCGTTTTAGGATACGCAATAAATAAAAATACCAGTCTATAGAAGACCACATTGCGATACCCTGATGTCGTCGCAAGATAAGCTGCAATTACGTTATGCGACAACACAATGATATTAGAAGATACATCCCAAATATTATATGCAATACCTGATTTATTTTATTTTTTCAGTTATGCTGTTTTCTTTTTCGAGATATCTGATTATCTCAACTTTCGCTTTAAAGTTTTCCATAGACGTGCATTGCAAGCCTATGTCCTTGCTTATATGAATTTTAAACAATTTCACCAGTTCCATTTCATAATTTTATATATTTTCAACATACAAAACCTCAAAGAGTCGAATTCTTTATCGAAACGTATTTCATACATATCATCTTTGTTATATTCGTGTAAATTTTAAGTGGAATATATATTATTCTTAAATAATTTTAAGAAACCACGTCTAAAAATCAATCGTATTTAATTACGTACCTGGTTAGAAATGTACGGCAGGGCATACCCATAACTTTCATGGTCTTAGAAAACATATATAAAGTTAATTATGTTTGAAACCGACTTGAAAAGGCTTTTACATTACTCTTACAGCCACATATGTTTATACGATAGGCTAATATGAATTGATTTTAAAAATCGTAGACACAAATTTAATTACGGTAAAACGTAGAATGGAATCAGTGTCTTATTTCGTTAAAGAAAATATTGTTCTATGAACAAAAACATACTCGTCGTACTCGAAAATTGCAAAAGAAATAAAAGCGTTTATTCGCTTGAATATCTTATACTTGATATAGAAACTGTAAAAATTTAAAAGATATCTATTGTAGACATCGAAACCACGACGGTCTAGAAGAGTCAATTTTTTGCGCCCTTTCGAGTTGATTTCGGCCGATCGCCGATATCTGATAAAGCTGAAAACGCAAAAGAAAAATGTCACTGTTATAAAAATATACGGTATCATGCAATAAAATATACCACCCAAGTAACTGAGCTGTAAGGTTATTCAAGATGCTACCTACAGTTTTTTTTTTCAATTGAACATTGGACCTTTTGAAAATTACGCTTCAATTGTATAGTTAGTTCAATGCGTATTTCAAAATACATTAAATTATATACATACCTCCAGGTGGACCAGCTGTTGCGTTGTATAAAAGCAATCAACGACGCAGTTCGGTTATCGTCTTTTTAGGGTGCCGTAGTCAAAAAGGAAAACGGATCCTTACAGTTTCGTCCCGTCCATTTGTATGTTACAATCTTATATCTCTGATATTCTTTCATCGACTCGGATGAAATTATATAGTCAGGAGTCTTAAATAAAACGCCATAAAATTATTTAAAAAGGTAATAATAAAAAATCTAGAGTGGTTGGCCCTATATTAAATTAAGTAATGCTTATTTTTCGACACATTTAAGGACCTATTTGAGTAGATATTTAAAAATACATTGAAAGGTATGCAAGTAAGTTTTTCTTAAAAAAATTTAAAAGTTTGTGCTTTCAAGTTAACGCTATTAGTTGCAAGAGTTTCTTCTACAGAAGTGGATCATAGTCAAAGTATAGAGAAACAAACATCAAATCATTGCATGACCGTGAAACATACATGGATGAAGTTACATAACAACTTTTGAAAACCATGTTATACGTAAATGACTCGCACTGAACCAATATTGAAACTTTCAAAGCTGAAGTAAACCGTCAGTAAAAGGACAGTCTGCAAATTCGAATACAAGACCGCTATGTGTCTACAAAGTTACTCTATCGCACAATAAATCCTAACGATGTATCCCATAGTATCCGAATTTCTCATTTCTCTATTTTTCTTTTATACAATAAAGCACAATTTGTCACGGTCTTTCATCAGCCCGCCTGCACGCTCACAAGCGAATACACGCGCGGCAGCCTTTTCTTTGCCTTTGACAAACAAGTCCTGAAAATTATAGAGATCTAGACTATACTTTTTCAAGGAGAATATTGTTTTTTTTTTACATTTCACCTTGAAAAAATTCGCCCTTCTTTACGTCGTCGTCCTTTGTTTTTGCTGTAGAAATACGAATTCGTAATAATAAAACAGTAATCCCCGGGTACAATAAAGGAAAAATAGCAAAACGTACAGAATTTTCCCTAGGGCTCATGTTCTGATTAACTCAATTTTTTTTATAAACGTGAAAAAAAGAACGGCAAATATAAGAAATTTGAAATTATACAAATTCTTATGGTACTTCCTTCCGGAACCCTTGACCTATGGAGGAGCCAAAATCTGTACAATTGCGGAAAAAATAATGAAATTAAGTAAAAGCCAATTATTTAAGAACTAATTTATAGTATATTAAAGTTTATTTATTGTAAATGAATATTATAGCCTGAAATAAAGTTATAACTAAAACTTTTTGTTGTTTGATAACTTTTCAAGTTATTTATCAGTTATATATATTAATTTAAGATTTTTTTTAAATATTAGTTCATTTTTTTTAATTTTCCATAGCTCTATATATATATGGGTGCGTCCGTGGATTCAGGGTTCCTAAAGGATAGTATTAACCCGTACGAATATATATTGAAATAGAATTAAAATCTCCATCATTTCAGAGCAGTAAGTAATTCTTCTTCTATATTTACGAATCCTATCGTTACATATCTCTCTCTGTTCTAACAAGTCTGCTCTAGAACTTTTTTATCCCAATTCGAGTAAATGTAGTGTTAAGAGTAGACGATCAAGGTTAAGAGTTTGATTCTATTTAATATATGACAATGGCGTCTTTGTATTTCAAAAGTAATCTAAATGTTTATTTTATTATATTTGTGTGTTATTAAACACGAATTATAATTATGGCAAATTTTCTAAAAGATTTTTTTTTCTTAGTGCTATTGGCTTAAGAGGTACACAGGTAGATAGATACCTTATTATATATGCAAGTTTGTGTTGAAACACTGAGACAGTGAACTTATGGAAAATTATAATATGCATAATAACAATCCTGGCGATGATCACGACCTCGAGAGTGGCATTGATAACCCCAGTATCGTAATACTGGGGTTGTCAATGCAACTCTCAGTTAAATAGCCAGTTTCGCTTTAGGTTCTTCCGTACCCCTCGTCGCTCTAAGTCCGTTTTCCATCGCACTTTCGGTTAGAAACCTAGTTTTGTTCTAGATTTTTACGATCTTTGTCTCGTTCTAAGTCCGATCTTGTTTCCATTCTTGAATGCCAAGCCAGTTCCATTATACATTCTTACGATCTACTCTCCTTATTCTAAGTCCGATACTGATCCCGTTTTTGGTTAGAAGCTAGTTTTATAGCTTTGTTTTATGATTTAAATACATTATTAGAATGAATACAAAATTTTAAAAAATACTACAAGCAGAATGTCCCTTAATAAATCTAGGAATAGTTGAAATTCAAGGGACCACTTAAAGCTTTTACACCCGGCAGCAAATAACATTTCTCGGTAAGTATAGGTAATATAGAATTACAGAATCGATACAAAAAATAACTTCTTTCATGATGTGATCCAGTATTATGTAACGGGATTACACAATATTTGCACGGGACATTTTATTTGTGGTCATGTTTTCCGACAGATAGATTTTGCACTTATGTCACTATGCTCTATAATTCAGATAGTGAAAGTTATAAGATCGGGGATAAATTTTTTTCGTATATTATTTACTATATTTTATTTCGTATATTATATACTAATTCAAGATAATTATTCATCATATTTTACTTACATTTAAATATTATACATATATATGCCATTTTCTTCAACAACTTGTTGCGATTTTGTAGGTTAGTGACATTGGGATTGTGTATATTACTATATTCCTGTAAACACTGTAGAAATTTTAGAATTTCTGATCAAAAACTGCGACAAGTAATTTTACCAATCCTTTCTTGATGTTAACTTAATACTACTTAAAAAATTATGCAGAGACTGAAATAGGTAAAAATCTGAGGGTGCAAGGTCAGGGCTATATGGTGTGATGCGTTAACACTTCCCAATCAAACTCTCTCAGTAGTTGCTGAGTGGCTAAGGACGTGTGTTGTCTGACGTTATCATGGTGAAAAACCACACTTTTTCTGTTGATCAATTCCGGCCGTGTTTCTCTATTTCTTGCTCGAGTCTCATCAGCTGTTAGCAGTAGAGATCCGAATTGATGCCCGGTGGTAAAAGCTCATAACGCCCTTCCCATACCATCATACACATAGTATCAACTTATTGCGAGTTAATCCGTGTTTCGCTGTGGTCTGTGGAGCTTTCTTGCCTTTTGACTGTGATCTTTTTTGCACGTTCTTATCGTAGATACTCCATTTTTCATTACCACTTTTTAACTTTCCAAAAACGGTTCGGTTTCATCACGTTTCAATAGATAATCGCAAATGAGTACACGATTCATTAAATTTATTTCAGCGAGTTCGTGTAGGACCCAAGTATAAATCTTTTTTTGTTTATCCAGCTTTATTCAAATATATCAAAACTGTTTTTGGTCAATCCTCAGCTCTTTAGCTATGTCATAAGAACTAATACGCCGATCTTGCTCTATTTTTACCAAAATAGCATCGGCTTTATCCATAACAGGTCGACCACAGTAAGGTTCATATTTGACATCAAAATTACCGGACTGAAAAGTTTTGAACCGGTTCTGTGCTATTCTCACCGAAACTTCATTACGTCCATAAACGCACAAATTTTTTTCGTGTCTTGTGTCACATTTTTTCCTTTTTTGTAATAAAACTTCAAAATTTATCATACTTCTACATTAGTTTTACTTATTTTGGTAGACAGAAAAACTATAGAAAAATGGCAAAAATGCTATTTATTTTATTGTACCACAACTATACAGATACAAACAGCACAACCAGAGATTTTACTGCTACTTTTTACTTATAATATACGAAAAATCTTTTTCTCGAACGTAATATTTTAAATAAAAACTAATATGGGATAGTAATTATGGAGTATTGTCTGTATTTGAATTAATTCTTTTAAAATGCGTCAGTGGCTTATTCTGAAATTATGAAAAATTGTTCAAATGTCTTACAAACACAAGATACAAACTCACTTTCAATTTAATAATAATGTATGCTTAAATGATGGAAAAAGTGGCCCAAACCACTTTTCAAAATACAACATAGATTCCATTTTTTCTGATATAAATTAAAAAAAGAAAAGAAATAAAAAAGAAGCAGATTTTAAAATTATATAAAAAGATTAATTAAATTCTAAAAAATGGCTAAGTATGCAGTTACTATCAATTAAATTTAATGACAACTGACACATTGGCACAGTAGTGGCCTTTAACTTAAAAATTTCTTCGAAAAAGTTGTCTAATATCTAAGTCTAACGTTATAACTCAAATTTAATATTATTTTCCAGACAAGTTTTTATTTACACTTCACCTTGTTCGTGGATTCGATTCGTTCTCATTACTTTGAATTCTAAATAGTATAGGTTGCAGAAATTAATTCTCTGTCCACTCGGACAAATTTTAACATCATAAGCTATGTAAATGTTAAAGCAAACCAGCAATCTAAAAATTAATAATAAAATTCGTATTATTTGAGGTATTTAAAGGAAATCAACGTGGATAAAATGGTAAAATCAAAATAAATAAATCGTATCTCTCTACGTCACTACCACCATGCGATGTATCCATTTTAGTTCCAGAAGAAGAATATATCTTTGTTTATTACGAGATCTTAATAAAGTCTCAGGATTCCGATTCATCTTTGGGACTAAAAACAATCGTCATAATTGATAAAAAAAAAAAATATTTATTTGTTTTTCAAATAATTGGTAAAAAGAAACATAAATAGTACAGCAAAAAATTCTTACGTGTGTGCCAGTTTTCTTGTTTCTTTTGTAAGATTTAAAAGGAGCAAACGAACAGGCGACCCCGTGAGTAGATGATCATCACCCCTCATGAACACCCGCCACCCTTGGGGAATCAAAAAGGCATCGCTAGCACTTCAGAAAAGAATAGGCTCCTTTGTTGATGATCCCTTTGCGTAATTCATCGGAAACACTACTGATTGTAAATCATTCCAAAGTTTTGCATACATGACATAAAATAGCACGAATCGTATGATAGTAAAACATCAATCATCATGAGTACGATGACTGACGGCGGGAGGAACTATGGCAGAATTCAGCAGCACCAATAAGCTTGAACAATCTTTCAAAGCTCTTTCCACAGTATATGCATTAAAGCATGCACAAAAAGGCTACATCTCTTCGCAAAGCTAACAGTTCGATCTGGTTGGATATTATAAGGCCGACAATGATTTGAGACGCTGGACGTTGGATGAGGTTTAGGGGGAGAAGTTGATAATGAGATGCTTCACTCAGAAGTTAAGAACAATACTCGATATGTGTTTGGACATATGCCTTGTAAAATAAAAAGCGATCGACCCACTTGAAGTATTAGTAAGCTCTATAGAACACCTCAAGCTTTTTAAAAGCTAATTATGCCTTGTTCTCTAGATAATCGCGAAACTGAACAGTTTTCGATATAGTGATATCAAGAACCTCGATACTCGTGTCAATATTAAAGGAGTACTCCCAAATAGAGAAAAAGGAACAATGATGAATTTTTAGCGGTCAATATATTTGTGCTCTACCATATGAAAACCAAATTCGGTTTTAAAATAGTAAAAAACCTAAGTTACAAACTACCTGTGACAAGTAGTGACCGAGTGGCCAGCGCGTTGCCATCAAATTGCTTGGTGTTTATACTAGTTGCAGATAAATTAGCTAGTCAACTTTTAACTTAAGTCAAATTAAATCCAGATGCGTTCTCTTTCGGACTATTACACATATGACATTAAGGTGTCAGTCAACGTTATACTTTTTCTCACCTTGGTGGTGACATGTATTGTTAGGAGCTCCCAATCTGCACTAGACCGGCTTAAAAGCCTTGTGATCAAAACACTTTGATCTGTAATAAAAAAACAGTGTAGGTAGATATACCTCTGTAGCAGAATGATACAAATCTAAAATGGAAAACCAGTCAAATATACACCGGGTGCTCATAGACCGAATAATCTTTTATCATAAGGATTAGCAGGGCATTATAAATACCCTAGGTCGAACAATATATTTTACTCAAGTGGGCAGGCGAGATAAATAAATAAGAACGAACTTAGGAATTCGTATATCTCAAAATATTCATTTAAGTAAAAATCCATCTCTTATATTAATTATCCCATTATTTAACTAAATATTGTAGTATGGTAGTTTATATAAGCTAAGACAATTTATTGGAAAGATCTTAATTTTATTCATAACTTACCACTGGACATCATTTACTAGACGTGAACATTATCTTTAAATTTACACAACTTATCATGTCGAGCAAACTGTTACCTATCTTTACCGAGCCGTCAGTACATGCAATGGGTTACTATCATATTGCAAATTAGACTTTTGAGTTTGATTATAAAACCAGCGGTAAGAAAAAGTGCTAATCATACACGTATCATTACTAGCACCGAGCGTTCTTTAAAAATTTTATCTTCAGACCCCATACCCTGCCCAGCCAAATCCTTTACGTAACTCCTTTATCAAAGTTGAATTTACCTAATCGGACAATTTATTCAAATATTCGTCAATGACTTCGATAATGAAGTTCTCAGTTGCCACTGCAGTAGTTAAAACACACAAAAATATCAAAGGTCTTTTGATTGAAAATTTAAACTGGAAAGAATGCTTATACGAATCGGGCTATTTGTAAAAACAGTATCAGTTTAACGGTGGAGACGACCGCCTTAGTAACAGTAGACGTTAGTTCAGGCTCTGACGACCTGGTGAATTAACAACCATTAAAATCGTGAATTAGGAGATTCTCAGACAATTTGTATATCAAAGACATACATACATCTGTAAATTTGCATAATCTGAAAATACATGTGAATTACCCATAATGTATTAAGTTATTTGCACTTTAAAGACTATGACCTAATAACCGCTACTTAAATATTAAAGATTGATCTACAGCAATAAAACATATTAATGGTTTGTATATGTAGAAGTACAATTTCTTCAAGATTACATTTACATTTAGGTACTATACGGGTCGAGACATTGTCCTAAAACCAGAGACAATCCCTTTACTACATATATATCTACGTCTCTAAAAAAGATCTAGTTTTTATAATAACAATGGTTATGCTCAAATAACCTACACATATACCATAAAAATTAATCGCAGTCTATTTAAAAATTTGCTTATTCTTAATGATTTGTGTCTAAATGTTTTATAATACTGAGAACTTTTTTGTTACTTTATTTTTGCTCAGTATTTTTTATAAATCGCCTAATAAGGTTAATTAAAATTGGAAATAGCTACAATTAGTATAAATGATCTAACAACCGATCAAAAAAGTAAAATTAAAATTTTAAAGTAACGTCCAGAAGATAAAAAATTTTGTTGACATAAAATGTATTAAAATATACAGTAAAGCATAAAAAATTGTTTTAAAAAAAGATGTTTACATGACACATAAATAATCATGGTTTGATATTGTTTTTCGAAAAACTCATAATTGTCTTTTTGAAACTCAAATATTGAATTGTGTCACAGAACACGTATCACATGAGCCGGTCCTCAGTTGATCGATTGTTAAACTAATAGATAACAATCATTTTATCCTAGCTTATATTAAATCAGCCAAATCCGTAGAGTTTGTTTTCACTAAAACACTGGTAAAAACAATTCTATATAAACTCCAGCGGGGACTATTTTTTCCACTCCCGTAATATATTCCATTACGGATTTTTCTCCTCACCTACAAAGTGTCGTCCATATAAACTTTTTTCTCGGGGATAACTACATCGTAAATAATACAATAGAATTTTTCTTTCTCGTAAAAGTGATTCTTCTTTAGATAATTCCGTCGACGCAGACAAATAGCGAGACGGATAGACGCGGAATTCATGGCGCGGGGAGGGACCGCTCGCATTTTTAAAAGGATGGAGTGCGCTTTCGTGTCAAATTTCAGTGACTGGAATCGATTTTCGGCGTTAGGCTTTATGTTTTATTCCGCTGACTTTCACAGATCTGTGCCCGCGCATGAGCGCTGCTTTCGGCCCGTTCGAATAAAGTATAAAATTACTCATCTACCCGGTATGTGCATCAAAATAATTCGCTAACATTTTCGTCACATTTTTAATGTTTAAGAAGAGGTAGAAGAAGGAAATTAACAATAAAGAATATTAGGAGAAAATGAACGAATTAGAGAATCTATTCTTATATTATGCTTTCCGGTCACTTCTCATACTAAAGTCCTCTTGAATTTTAATACTTGTAATGCTTACAAAAAATGCGATCTGCTCTGGGGACTTGACAAAACATCACGACCGAACAATTGGTTCGGTTCCTCGGGTCCTCTTTGATGCGAGCTTTTGCCTAATTTTCGTTTATAATTCCTTGCATGTTTACAAGAGATGAGATCTTTATTACCTATTTTAATTTTTTACATTAAAACCGGTCTTTACTGATTTTCCATAGAATATTTTTATATCACTTTAGATTCTTGTAGTGCTTTACAAGCCCTTTACAATGACACTTAGTTAAGGTGACCAATTAGAAATTTTAATGGTGGATCTCGATTTTTCTCAGAAAATACAAAATTTTTGGTGATCTGATTCTTTACATTATTGACTTTGATTTGTCAGTTTCCGTTACATGATTTAGTAACTTTTATAACAAACAAAAATATGAAAGCTACCTACTTTTAAATAGATATTTACATTTTACATGCAAAGGAGACCCATTTAAGCCTCCAATTTTTTACGTAGATTAATCCGCACAAAATTCCATTTGGATTTTTCTAATCATAATTTACATTTTAAATGAAAAAAAACTGTCGCAAAAGCGAATACATTTTATTATGTAGTACTGCGGTGTGTGCGGGTTACGGGGCGCTACGCCACGTCATATCGACAGTTTATCACTACGTCATCTTAAGGCTCTAGCGGAACTCGTTTTCAAGCGACTAATTTTTAACTTCGCATAACACCAACTTCGGAACTATTGCAATCATGCACATGCACTAATCCGGTGACGTCATAGGCAAAACAAATACTACCCGACAAGCTCACGCAGTTTTCTTCTACTCATTGTGATCTCAACCGCTGTTAACGCATTATTAGTCTCGTAGTGATGGCGTAGTTTACTGTATTTTTTTTAATATTACTGTATTTAAGGATTTTTTTTATTCGAGTAAAAGTTCAATGAAACCGTTTTTTTTTTTATAACTATAAAAATACTTGAGTAATGATTGTTTTAAATTAATAATTAGACAGAGAAAGAACTAATATCCCGCGACGTCATTACTTACTAGTGCAATACAGGAAAATGTTAAACAACGTTTAACAAGAAATATATGGCATAGAATTTTTGATGGTCCATGATCCATTTTTTAACTAGTATAATTTTAATTACATTTTTAATCATCATATCTAGTCAGGGATACTTTTTCGATTTTTTTTAAAGCAACAGTAGTTTTTTAGCCATAAAGAAATTTACCGACCATTTTTACTATGTAAAAACTTATTGGATATTATAAGAATATTATTGCATAAATTAATTATTTTTTTTTAATAATTATAGAACGCGAGCCCTTATTGCGAGAATCCGAATATCCCATGACCGGTCTTTCCATGAACTTAATATCAAGTAATCAAAAATGGTATTTGAATTCGTTCGAATAAAATTTCACTGCTCTCTCATTTTAATTAGAATTCATAAAATCTGATTTTTAATTGTTGTATAAACTATAATTTCTAAGCAATTCTGAATATATTTTACTGAATAACAAAATAATAAAAACAAGATTTTCATTTAAATAGTAATTTCTCTGTGTAATTGGCACCCCTGCATAAATTTGCCTTTCCGGGACGTACAGCGCGGGATAATTGTGAAAATGTGGATTTTTAATTTCGGAGAAATGCTACAAATCAATGTACAGCACTGACTTCTCTTTTTACTGGAAAATATTAGAAAATTAGTAAAATACAACATTTGAGTAATTTATATTTTCTATAAAATTTCCAAGGTCATTCTCGGATCGTGGCAATTTTCAAATACTTGAATTTCCTTTTTTTATTTTTATTAGGTTACTCGGGTATAGTGTGACTTTTGTACATTATACAATACATCAACCCTCCTCCTCTTTATTTTGAGAAACGTGTCTCATCATTCATTATGTGCAATATTGATATCAAATTTCGTAATTGTACTTCATTCCAAAAAAAAGTTTCATATAAAATTCAACTCCCTTTTAACTATCTTAACAAAATAGAATTTTCAAAATCCTTCCATATGAATACTTACTCCTAGTGAGAAGTCTACATGACAAATTTCAAGTTTGTAAGATTTATATTTTCTGAGATTTCCTGATTAGGCAGTGAATGATATTTCAATTTTTTATATACAATACTAGCTTTCCGCCCTCGACTTCGCCCGCGTGGATATAAAATATATTACTTCATCTTTTATATTAAACGATTTTACAGTTAATCACAATCTCGTTCCCGCTTTAAATTCTGGTTCCGATGTTGTTCTCGGTTTCAATGGCAGTCACGTTCGTGATTCTAATGCCGTTTCGACACTCAGTTTAAGGCCTCGGGTCCTGGCTCTTGGTTCTGAGTTCCAACCCGTTTTCAATAATTATACCGCTCACTATTCCAATTTGTACGAAGCCAGGACGAATGGTAGTATCAAAATATGATATAAACGATATTACTCTAGAATGAAGTAGCTTCCTATTTGTGAAAGAAATTTTATACTTTATAAAATCCCACTACCCCTTCTAAAAAATAAAGTACTTCCTGACGTCTTTTTTGAATGAGAAAAATCCTATATTCTGCTCCAAGCCCAGCTCCATCTACTCTTTCGAATTGCATTAAAATCTATTCAGTTATTTTAGAGATATGTGCCTAGACAGACGGACAAAAAATTTAAAAATCACATTTTTGCTCTTATACTACATTTCTCTTATAGCTTCCTCTCCATTTTTCATATATACCTTCAATTTACAGACACACCCAGTTCTACTGTTTTATTATATGTATAGATTAAAATATGAATATGGTTATAAAAAGGAGCAAAACGAAATCTAACACGATACCAACGCGAATCTGATGAATTAAGTTAATACGAATTCTAAAAATGAACCGGTTCTCGCTAAAAGACAAAGCGCTCTCATATTCTATAATTCTATCGGTACATATGAAAGTTTCATAGCACGAAGCTCCGATTAATTAACGCCGGCTCGAACCGGCTGAGCCGCGGAATCGGGTCGAGAGCGTCGCTAATGGCCGCCGCTGATAGAAAATGTTGATAGAAAGGGGGCTGCGCTAATGCGACCTTATTTTGGGGAGACGAGCGCCCCCGCCACCTACCGCACGGTTATGGAATATTTTATGATCGATTATATCGTTCAACAGGAATAAAAGATTTTCGTTATTCTAATAAATAATCCTCTATGTGTATCGACTGTTGGCTTACTTGCAAAATGACCGTGACTATGGTGAGGTGACATCCGCCGACGGTCATTATCAGGGTTAAGCTACGCACTCTTAGATTGAGATAAGACAGGAATCATGTCACCCATTAAGACTAGTCAAGGACTAGGGCATGCACAAACACACTGCAGTAGAACGAACATTTCGCGCCATGTATACAGCTTTTCTGAAAAACTATAAACGCTGTGTTAAAATAAATATTAGTGATTTTATCGAGATTTTACTCTATAAGTCAGCTGTGTAAACGCTGACAATATTTTCGACGTTGTTTTAATATTACCTATGCTACACCAAATGTCATTTAACACTCATTCTAAGTGGATAAAAAACAGTATGATGTTTTTGTATTGTAGGATGTTCACCAGAATCATAAAATAAGTAACAATCTAAAGCCTTTTGTAAATATGATAGTAACTCTATCTGTCTTTTTGTTTATTTACAATTTCTAACCCGCCCAATTGATTTTGATGTTATTTTATCTACTATATTTTTTATAGCTTGACAATGAGACAAAGATTTTTATGGAAATTAGTGATTGATAAAACTCATATTGGCATTATTATTAATCTGTCTGTCTTGTTACATTTATATCTTCTTTAGAAGTAGACAATTCAGAAGTCTCTACTTCATTAATATTTTTGAATATATTTATTTGCTCGCTTTGCATGAACCTTATTAACTCTCAAAAAACTAACATTGAAAATCTATGAACAACGAAAAAGTAACGGATAAAATAAATAAGGAAGAAAGGATTTATTTTAAGAAGAGTTCGACACCGTCTAAGGAACATAGCTTTAAGATCAACTGCAAAAAATGTTGAATGCGTAACTAATGTGTAACTAATGAATGACTTGCATAGACACAACAGGAGCTACTAAAACAAAAGTCAAGAAGAAGAAGCCTTTGTAGTATATAGCAGAAATTAAAATGGTGATCGATGATTTTTGACAACTCCTAGAGGTGCGCTAAAACTTGTTCACCAAGCAAAGAAAATAACAAATAAAAGATTTAAGGAAGAAAAAATAAGGAATTATTTATTTTAAGAGGTCAACATCATCTACTTAACTCTGCCTTAAAACCTTCTACAATAATAAGCTAGTTACACGTGGCACCCTCGCTTAAAAAAAGACACGAGTTAGTTCAATAGGAAACAAAGAGTACAAACACTTTATTATAAATACAGTAGACACTAAAAAGGTTGCAGATGAACTCTTCTTACTCCTAGTGTAGACATGAAAACCCGTACCAAGAAAAGGGAAGAAAGGACAAACTGAAGAAACTTATCCTTGTCATTATATAACACACTATAGTATTTATTACCTATCTCGACTCTAATTTCTAGTTAAAGGCTAGACAAATACCGGCTGGCTCGACATTCCTATTACTCTAACCCAGACTGGAACCTACACTCCCTTTCTATAATTACGCTACCTTTAGTGTATACAGGACTGGTTCTTTTCAGTCGTTACAACTGAGTGAAGGTTGAGAGAATGATGGTGATGATGTGATATGTTTATTTGGTCGCTTTGCGTGAAGAGGTAGAGGTGAAGCAAAGAAACAAATCCAAAAGCAGAATGGGAGGAGAAAAATAAGACATGCTGTCAAAGGAGGAGAAAGCGACATAACGAGAGTAAAAGCGAGAGTGAGAGTGACAGAGTACGTGTGTGAGACAGAGAAATAGAATAGAATTGGGAATATAATTAAGGTCGAGATTAGTAATAAGATCATTATCAGGTTCATACAATAAGGTTTTAATAAAGAACACAATAAAGTTTTATTTGTCATAATTATTTGCGCACATAACTATTTAAGCATTCTGGCTATTATTATAAATTAGTTCAGATATCGTGTCGGTACACTGACATTTTGGTACTCTTCTTGTCAAATCGCCTAGGGATATAAGCCTAGACTTACATTACTTACTTCTAAACAAATTGAATTACTTCAAGTTGTATGATATTTAAAACGCATGTTCTTTCCTTTCTATTTCATAAAATTTTCTCAATGAATTATTATGATTTAAGACAATCACTTACAATACCTCCTTTACGTTCCGATTTTGATATCTGAAGTGAAGAAATTTCCAATGAAAGTATACGTAACAAATAAGGAATTAAAATTAATATGAGTAACTAGTGACTACCAGTTTAAAAAATTATGAACCCAGTTATTTCTGCACTTGATTTGTTTAAATTTCTTTTATGAAATTGTTTTATACCTTTCATTGTCCAATCAAATCTGAGAACATGTTTATGAGTCTGACCACGAGCAATAGACACAGTGTGAAATAATATTCATGTATTAAGTCGCAATAATTTTATGATAACTCCGATGTCTTTCATTGATTACCAGACGTATAACATTATAATAGTTAGAGTGTTTTGAAATAACAGCACCGAATTGGAAAAGCAAGTGATGCGAGCAAGACAACACATTTCTTGCTTGTGATAATGATGCGGGTGCCACCACTACCGTCATAATGGTGTAATGGTGTGGCGGCGGAAAATTTACACCGGGCGGTGACAAGATAGCGCGAGATTGAACTTGGGTGTTCCTAACGGAAATTCCCAGGTTTTAAGACCTGCTGTCAGTGTCATTTTAACCCTTGAGGCAAGTAGACAGTGTCGTATGATATACAATTGCGATCACTGCTGCGCTCTTAAGGTAACGAACGATCCGTGGTCGTCTGATGACAGACACGCAACTCAAGGCAATCAGATGAGGCCCTTTTTAGCCGAAGGCTAAGACCAAATGAATTCCTGATGAGGTCCACGTTCGGTCTCCTCAACAGCAATAGTTAGGCGAATCGCCCAGTATGATGTTTTTAGCGTAGTGATAAGTGTTGTGCATCTTAATTTCAGAACTAACAAATTTTCATAACCAGTTCCTACTTAAGTTGTGGGCCTCAGTAAGAGTGTACATTTTCAGAAGTCACACTTGAACAATTTAACATTTGAATCTCCACCCTTGTAGATTGTCATAGCCGATTAGAACTAGCCTGGAAATTGAACCTGTCGTTGTAGTCATGAGTCTTGGATTTTTTTTGTGTCGTTACAATCGTAAGTATTCTTATTACTGAATTGTATATTACAAATGGTCTGACTGGTCCTACATTGAACAACACTCAAGAAACATAAAAGGAAATTCGTTGTAGGAGTCCTTTCCGCCTTTGTTCACTTTTCGGAAAAAAATTTAGTCATTCTTTTACAAAATTTTAAGATTAAACTAAAGATCCCTATAATATGCTTTTGTAAGAATTCATTTTTATCATTATTATTAAAGAATTTCGACACTTTTTCCAAAAATATTTATTATTTCTGTAAAAATTTCTGTAAAAATACATGTGAAAATTAAACAATAATTTGATGTTTTTTTAAGGAAAATAAGTAATAAGAGTTTAATTAATTTATTATTAATAAATACGACATTGTATTGTGTGAGGTGTTAATTCGCGGAAATCCATAGTAGACGCTTGCCTGCAACATGCATTAACATGCAGGATGCAACCCACCGATGACCCTCGAATCTGCCTCTCCACTACGAATCTCTATCCAAATGATTGAATATTGATTCCAGAGGATTGACAGATATCGAACACCTAAGCAAGTGTTATTTATTTTTATAATGATCTAATTCCGCTAACTGTTAAATTGTTAATTCTACGTACGTTTCATGCCAACAAGGCACATCCTCAGAAAATTGCCGACAGTCACATCCACCATGGTGCAAGTATTATTAAGTAAACAAAAAAGTATTATAAAGAAAAGTATCTATCCTACACAAGACCAAAAGAAATATATAGCTAGTTTGACATATTTTGGTACAATTTCGGAAAAAAATTCAAGGTAATTAAAAAAACATAATATTTATACGGCCTTTAAAACAAATAATAATTTGAATACTTTATGTAACAATAAAGATAAATTACACAATAATAAAAAATCTGGAATTTATAAATTAACTTGTGATGACTGTAAATCAATATATATAGGACAAACCGGATGTTGCTTTGAAAAAAGATACAAAGAACATATTTCGGCCTTTAGAAATAATAAATCAGACAGATCCCATTTTGCTAAACATCTATTAGAAACCGGTCATAAGCTTAATAACTATCACAAATTCGATGTCTTGCATGTGTGTGAGAAGGGGTTACGTTTAAATGTTTTGGAATCCTCCGAAATTTTAAAACATAAAGATAATAATAATATGCTCAACGACCAAATTGACGTTTATAAATCGCCATCATTGGACGCTTGCCTGTAACTATTTGGGTAATGTTGGTGATGATTAGTCTGTGATATTTGACAAGCATGTCTATCGGTGGTGGTCTGTGGCTGCCTTAAGAATGTTTTCGTCGCTCTTTGACCAATGCATGACAGCGGCCTGCCTAACGAGGTTGTGTTGGTTGTTTTAACGCTCCTTGCACCCTGGTGGATGTGACTGTCAGCAATTTCCTGAGGTTGTGCCTTGTTGGCATGAATTTGATAATTATAAAAATAAATAACACTTGCTTAGGTGTTCGATATCTGTCAATCCTCTGGAATCAATATTCAATCATTTGGATAGAGATTCGTAGTGGAGAGGCAGATTCGAGGGTCAGCGATGGGTTGCATGCTGCATGTTAATGCATGTTGCAGGCAAGCGTCTAAATACGACATATTGATCTATTGTATCCAAGAGATCACTGTGTTAATTGCAAACTGTAAGGCACTCAGTTTAAATCCTAACCGATTGATTGAATTAAGTACATTGACCAATGAATTTTTAATTTTTTAATTAATGAAAATTAAAACCAACCTCTTTGTGTCTCGGAAAGAACATTAAGCCGTTGATCCCAAGTGACAAGCCTTCAGTCACATTGGGCCAGAGTGAAAAACTTAAGATTTAAGGTCCTTCATTTGAAATAAGAAGATTATACGGAAGCGTTATATAAACCCCAAAATAACACCTAACATAGTAACTATACTAAAAAAAATCACATATGCCTTTTAGAATGTATTCACATTCATCGACCACAATGTTCATCTTGCCACAAACTTAAAATTTGTACCTATTTTCTTTTTGACAGCTAAACAAAAAATAAACGAAATTTCACTCCTTCCAATATCAAGCTGCAAATTTTGCACCCCGGACCGTCGATAACAAATGAAAATTCGCAATTGACCCACAGAAGTTTTTGTATCTTCATGCCCTCCGATTTTGGGCGGAACAATAAAACAAGTGTTAACAATTTTCTTTACAAAAGCTTTCGCGGAGAGCAGTTCGGCAGGCCGTAAAGGCGCAGGGAAATACGCACGCCCGCGACGGAAAAGCCCTGACACTTAAACCTTTTTACTCGCGAGCGATTTTATTCGCCGGCTCGTATAATTCTCCCAGATTTCGGCTGACGTTCATTCCGTGCGAAACGGCTGTACATAAAATATTCAATGATGTCGATGAGTTGTGGGCGTCACGCCGCTATTGTCTGAAAGAAACATGTAGGAGCCGATTTCTGGCAGCCGCTTTACTGTATTGCAAGTGTTCTCATTAATTATCATATCAGAAACATTACTTTTCAATCTGGGAGTAATAATTCCGAATCATTTATTACTATTTATATCTATTATGAAAGAAAAATCAGAAACTATAAAATCTGCACTCCATAGGATGCTTGCCTACCTCTCCTCATAGTTTCATTGATATTATTCACTTATTTTACGCATGGTTTTCGGTTTCAAGTGCTTAAAATTTAACAAGTTCTTAACATGTCACCAAATATAACTGCATAATATCAGTATTTCCCACAACTTTCCTCACCGATTCCATCACACATTCGTTATACTGAATCTTTTCGTCAGTCTGTTTTTCTTCATTCTTTCGAGATGGCCATATCACCTCAACATCATATTGCAGTCACTTTTGTACCCTAGTCACAACATCTTTCAAACCAAACGCTATTTTTGAATATGAGTTTTATATTATTCCTCTTTCAAGGATGTCTCACATGTATTATGCAGGATCATATTTCCACTGCATTGATTCTACTTTTGTGTTTTTTCTGCAACACTAAACTTCCACTACTGTAAATAAACGTGTACATTTAAATTTTATTACGGATGACTAAACTCCTTGTTGATAAGAAACCTTTAGTATTTTTAACAGAAAAGAAGATCCCATTCAATATATTTATACTATTATGTCCTATTAAATATTGTTATAACTATTATAATTTTATGAGAAATATAAGTTTATCAAACGATACACTTAAAAAGATTAATATTTATCACGACCACTTCTTGATATAAACATTACAATTTTATTGAACCACCTATTTCAGTCAAGCTTTTTTGTAAGACAACATTTTATAAAATATATTTTTATAGCTATGCCGCAAGCATAAGTCTTCGGCAGTTCAAGATAATCCCAAAATAAGTAAACAGACACGAGAAAAACGTGAAAGTCAGAAATTGGAATTTAAATTCGTTTTAATAGACAATTTGAAGCGATTATTTGATACGTAATCAACATAAATACTTCACTCTTTCCAGCATTTTATTTATAGCTTAAGCTTAATATACATGTAATTTCAGGTTGCGTGATAAAAATTTACTTTGCATAAAAACTTCCCCCGCATCGTTGAGTTTGGCTTTCGGGTCGTGTTTATGTAACACTTGTTTTACAAGTCCCTGACCATGCCAAACATTCAATGTAGTGACGTGACGTGGTTATTTAGCTCTACCACAATTCTGGCTAGGAGAAAAAGCCTAAAATAACCTAACCTACATTATGTAACTAGTCTACTTGTGAGTCTGAAACATCTTTAGGATTCTCCTAAGATATACTATTTTTATGGTTCTATAATAATTAAGACTAAATAGAAGAGCACTTTATTGACTTTATTGTTGTAAAGTCAAGGTTTGACATCCTGAGATGTTTCAGGCAAGGATGTGTACCTTCGCCACAACTATTGAACTATTTATGGATAGCCATTTGTGTAATTTTAAAATATAATGAATATGTATTGAAAATGAGTGAGCTGTCAAATGCCTTCTGAACGCAGATCAAGTATTATTTGCACTGTCTGTATGCGAGATGCGACTGACAGTAACTAAAATTCTGCTGATAAAGGGGGTACGAAAGCAAACACCCGCAAGACCAAGTTCATAGTATTTTAAAGAAGCAAAAGGATGATTAAATACGATATATAATAATATATAGATATAGGAGCCAAGAGAATCGAACAAGTGAAAAAGTTCACCTACTTGAGTAATTTGTATACAAATAACTTGAGAGAAGAATACATTCGGAAAATAAATAGAGTGGGGCTTTGTTTGCTGTTCTGAATACTAAAAGTGTCGTTTATTAAAACCAATAAGCGCTTTTGGCTATCCATATTGAATTTCTTATCTTTATGTTTATATATGGTAGTGAAGGTTGTGAATGGTAGAAGGAAGGTATAAGTAGAATCAATGCATATCATATGTTTGCCTGCGCTGTACACGTGGAGTGTAGTGATAGAATAGAAAATAATAAGCATAAAAAAATAATAATATTACTAGTTTTTAAAAGGGTCTAAAAAATATGAAATA
Organism: Eumeta japonica; assembly: GCA_005406025.1. Lineage (NCBI taxonomy): Eukaryota > Metazoa > Arthropoda > Insecta > Lepidoptera > Psychidae > Eumeta > Eumeta japonica. Next base: position 191,129 of record BGZK01000025.1, read on the forward strand.
ATTTTTTTACGGCTCGTAGAGAATAAAATCACATACAAATTTCTAACTTCCTACATATTTTTCTGAAAATTTGTATTTTTAAATTTTTAATAGCTATTAACATATTTCGTGCATTTTAATGTATACAAAAATTTAATGTACCCTAAACAATGTGAACTGACTGAGTGTTCTCATTTAAAGCGACTTTCTAGTCTTGTTGTAGCTTATATATTGCGCGCACCCCACGCATATCATTCCGCCACAAAACGTTCAAAAATATCCTTATTTACGTATATAAAAATACGTATATTCTTACATTGCATTATCATTACTAAAAACAAACCAATGTTATACTGACTAATTTATAAGAAAATAAAACTTATTTAAGAGATAGCATACATGTGCTTATAAGACACCGGTTAAAAAAAATCTCATGTTTTTCGTATATACAATTGATATATGCTTATATATATTTCATATCTTCACATGTAGAATTTAATTTTATGTTGTAAAAATATTAAGTAATACATTTTTTATTCCACTTTTGTGCTGATGGAACTTGTTTCTCCGAATCACGCCTACGGCCGTACTCTGCACCGTTATTCTCACATTTTCCGTTCTCGAAGGCGACGCCTATAAACGGCGAGCACTCGTTTGCATCGGTCAGCGGGATTTTCAGCGTTTCAGCCGGACATGGTTCCCGATAACGATTAGTCACGTTTTCCGTCAATTACCTACCGCATCGCGCCGGCACCTAGGAGGTCCGGGGGCCGGCCCTCCGGAGGCTTTTCTTGCGCTTTTCCCTCCAGTTAATTTAATTCGGATCCATCGCGCGGAATGACTGCCTGTAATTGACGCGGTCAGGCTGGCCACGTGATCTATTGCCCCTTCTCGCTTTTGTTCCGGAAACAATGCCCCTTGAGATGTGGAAGCTTAGGTGATTCATCACGGCTGTATTCTTTAAGATCTCGGTAAAGATGGACAGTGGGCCCTGAGGCGGCGGTCGAGTTTCTTAAGAACGAACGACGCGAAATAAGATCGTTATCGCTCGGAAACTTCCTTTATGAAGTTGTATTATATAGCAAAAACTCATTCAAGAGCAATTTTGTAATCTATTATTAAAGGATAAACCACATAATTTGTTGCCATCGTCCTTTAAAGGTTTATTCAAATTTTTGAATTAATGCTACTACACTGAACAAGAAACTCACATCAAAAATTTATATTCTATAGTAGGCTCATATTCGATTTACAAAGTACAATAGTCAAAAAATATATTTAGAATCAAAGAGTTTTCACATAAAATCCTACAAATAGATTTAAGTCAAACTAAATTGTATTTCAAACACAACATTCATTGCAACTAACGTCACTTCATCAAAATTGCTGGATGATTCCATTTTATTGATATATTTTAAAATTAAAGAATGAAACAAGATTTAAAGTAATAACCATCAAATTAATTCACATTCAATTTTTGTAATACGAAAATTATAACCTTAATTTGGCTCAATATTATAATGAAAAAATATAAAAACAATGCAATAGTTAGTAACTGTGGTAAGAGCATTACTGAAATATCTATTTTACAGTTTTATTGTTTTCCATATTTCAATTACGAGTTACGTAAATTGGAAAGAAATTTCAATCACGATCAGCGCAGCCACTCGATTATTTATGAACCAGTCGTTAGTAACTATAACACTTACGTGAATAAAGAAAATATAGTAACTGCGTAAAAATTGAAACAGATATTGAAGAATATTTGTTAAGTGAAAAAATACTTTAGATCGTCCAATTTTAAACTTCATTCTCCATCGTTAAAAAACGTTCAATAAACCAAGTTAATTAAGCCTCAACAAAAACTCTTTTTAATTTATTTATACGCCTTGTTAATGGAATACCTAACCGCTAGCTTATTTAATGATTGTTTTGTTTGTATAAATTGATTTATATATGGTTTGTACATATATACGCGCATTCTCTCACACATTTTTCTTTTTCAATTGAAGAGCTTGGAAACTCAAACCTCGCACGCTGCACCAGTGCAGGTCGGGAGTTGCTGACGACCGCTGTCACCGGCGTGATGATAATGTCCAAGACCAACGCCTTAATATAGAACGAGGAGCCTCATAGCGGCTTAGGTTAAAGACTCCTTGATCCATTTACCCATGATCAGTATCAAACACGACACCTCCTGATTCGAGAGCAACACTTTTAACCTCTGAGCCACCGACGCTCTCATATTTCTGTGACTACAACTTGCTCACGTCAAAACAATCCTCGCATCACAAGACATATTTTGGAGAAGGTAACTGTTGCCTCAGGGTTAATTTCAAATGAAATTTAAATGAAGTTAAATGAAAGAAAATTCGCAATCTTTAGGAATAAAAGAAGACTCGAATAGTTCGACTTAGAATATGAATTAAGTCAAGAACGTCACCTTCGAACCGAATGGGATTTCATGTTTCTAATTCTGTCTAGGGACGAACTTACCAATAAGTGTTTGAATTACGTCAAATCAAACCACTCACTGTATGTTTCATAGAATACAATGAACTGTAGGTTTCTTGCACTGTAATTGCATTATTGCAGTAAATCGTTATAATAACTCTTTATGCGCACCAGGCCAGCACGAAGGACGTGAAGTTAAAGCGTGTCACCCTGAACTAAAAGATTGTGAGAGAGTACGCCTCAGCTATGGGGTGAACAATCTTTTTTTTTTTAATCAACAATAATTAAACAATAATTATTCCAGCTAATCTTTATTAATACTAAAAATTTTATGTATTAAAATCTATATACTATATACCTATAAAGAGTTGTCTTACAACTTTTCATTCCTTCGGTAGGTGTTAAATTGACCAATTTATTTTGCACCAAACCCATTTCCGCTACGAGGTTCGCCAGTAATGTCATGGTATCCTCGCAATCGGTCACTTGTAAAGTAATACACTCGAATGCCCTTTGTTCTGAAGCGCCGTCCGGTGTCCGTGCATTTCACAGAGTAAGAATTATTTGACCATCCATTCTTTTCACGTGGCCAGCGTAACAGGCGACCGAACCACGGCCAGGAAATTGTCCGACTAGTGACCGTTCTAAACTCGGAGTTCTAAAGCGCCCAGACCGGTAACGGCCAGTAGAGTGATTGATATATGGGAAAGTTTTACACCTGCTCAGCATAGCGTATACTGTGCACTGTTTTTATACTTTACGGAGAAATATTTAAATTTGAAATTGAAGAGAAACATTAATATTTATTTAATTTAAATCGCTCTTATATATACGTTTTAAATATATACATTTCCATAATAAAAAAAACACGTGTGGCACTCGGGGACTGCCGCGATAAAGCTATTGCATAGTATTTTTTATCAACTTGTGCAATTATAATTATTTATTTATTTTATTTATGCAGTATTTTTTTTGAGGAAGTGCCCTAACGCCGAAACTTTTAGCAGGCATGAGTCACCAGATTGTGGAGCAAAGAGGGGGATTACTCATGCGCAGTAACGCCGATACAACCAATGCCACCTAGAGGCGAGTTGCTGAACTCAAGAGACAAGCGTGATATTTCAAAAAAGTCATTAAAAGTTTTGCTATTCATCGATAGATGGCAAAAGTAAAAAGTATCACCGCTGTGCCAGTCGGAGTGGAGGATGTTAGGTTATTTTCGTTACGGAATTTCTGGATTCGGTCTCCACGCTCAAGGCCCGCGATAGAAGCTATGCAATAGCTTAAAAAGGTAAGTAACGTATTTATATATATAAAAAATCATAAAAGGAGAAATGTTTTTACTACGTCCTGTTACTAAATAAGGTGCTTTTTAGTTCAGAAATAAATTTATATCTATCTGTACTATCAATATACATCTTAGTGTTAGGTAATACTTTGGCCTTGATTTTGATGGATATCCTCTGACATAGAGGAATAGTCACGATGTATTTTTTTTTAATTCACAAAATAATAATAAAAACAAAAATAATAAGGTATTATTAATGCAACGAAAATACAGATTATTAGTATTAATAAGCTTATGAAAATAATGGATAATAAGAAATGGGTATTATTTTTCCCCTACATGAAAAGTCCCTGGGCTATCATAAAATGAACTCAGCCCCTCGTACTTTTTTACAATACTTAATAAAAAATATTTATTTTTCGTGGTACATGACATTTTATTACCATTGTTTTAAATGTTATTGATTCTACCATGAGATTTTATAAACAATGATTCACTGATAGTTCTAGTGTTTCTCTTATAGTTTTTTTTTTATTTTAAAGTACAAAAAATTATCTCATTATTTACATAATTGTTAATTGTGTAATATAAAATGTTTAGGAATTGAACTGACTTATAATTACTTTTTTTATTGATTTAAATGTATTGAATATATGTTCGCATTTTTCGTAATTCGAAAAGCTACTACAAAATAATTTTGTTTATTACATTTTTTGAAACAAAGCTTTGCAAGTAAGCTCAAAATCGCTTCAGCTAGTACATAACTACAAAATCAAAGAAAAGACTAAGGTACTGCCATTTTCAACCATCACGGTGTAAGAACCTCCATCACGAAAGGGCAACGTTATATATTTCATCCCTTCTTCTATTACAAAGACACAGGCTTCCACGATCCTAAATCAATCTGAGGAACAATGATCGAGACTATTGACGTAAACGACAAAAAAAATTCTTGCATTTTATACATTTTTGAGAGCGGGTCCGCTTTTAATTTTCACAGTCTAGTTCATTTTCACGCGGCGCCTTACCCTAAACGTTCGTGCAAAACAACGATTCGAATGCGCACCCGCCGCTTTTTGGGGATGATAAACGGCGAGAAATCGCCGTGAGATACGAGCGACGCTCGCGGCGCGATCTGCCGGAGGACGAGGAGTAATTCACCTGCCAAAAGTAACGCTTGCCTTTTCGGGCGGGCGGGGTGCGGCACGGGGCGGGCGGGGCGCGGGCGGGCCCTCCAACTAACCACCGATCTGTGTGCGGGCTTGGAATTATCTTTCAAGTATCCTAGCTAATTTTGCTTTTCAATTGGTATTCTTACGAAGGAAAAATTTTACCGCATCCGTTTTTAGAAACATTCTATTTTTAGACGTTGCCGTGACATGATTTGGAATGAGAGATAGTACCTGTATTACCAATTTTTTCAGGAAAAAAATAGTTCAAAGCACCTGTTAAGTAGTTTTCCCTATATGGAGAAGAAGTGACAATGGACTTGTCCATTACTATTTTCTCAGAAACAGATTTTAAGTGAATGAAATTTAGATATAAACGTATACATAAATTTGGTTACATGAATTATTATTATCTTCACTGTAAATACTTGCTATATAAGTGGCATTAAAAGTTACCTATTCAATTACAAGCAGATACATTTCGGATTATAATCATAAAAAATTGACCAATTTTTTGTACTAAGTTATAATAATTATATCTTTAATGACAAATTAATAAAAGCCTCAGATTTCTATGGCCCATTCAATATCAAAACGAAGGAGACATATTTTTATAACGTAAATAAAATCGTGTTAAAGTTTTCTTTAAGCCTTTAAAATAATATTAGAAACGTTCACATAAATGATACATTACGCAATAAAAACTATATGGCAACACAAAAAAATGGCTTTTTTTTTCGTTCACTAAGTGATAACGATGCCCACAAAAGTTAAAGAGTAAAGCTCATTGTTGCTCCTGAAAGAAATACTTACCGACTTCAAAGACCATGAAAAAAAATTTGGGCACGCGAACAACTTCCTAACGGACGTGAAAATTACGAGAGTTTTGATTAAAATCCAAAGCGGGTAGCGTTAGGAGTTCATTTGGAAGAGAATAATTTTCTACGTTTTCGATAAAGATATAAATAAATACCTATTCAGTCACAGTTTAACTTATAATTTATTTACAGCAGATTTCATTACATACATGAGAACGTTACAAGTCATTTAACGTGATACATATTATGGCGGTTTAGATAGTAATACGAAATTCGTAATTAATTTTTCGATCACTTCTAAGTTTCCATCGATGTGTTTAAAATATGTGTAGTTCGTATGACAGTAGATGACGGTAGCACCATCACGATACCATAACCATAAAGTTTTGAAAATTCGTTAGAGCGAAATTGTGGTAGACATGATTTCAGAACAAGAACCAAAAATAAACTGTATGTAGATGTTAATTGACTATATAAAATCATAAAATAATTTAGAGACCTCTGTGTGCGCATACTCAATAAGGTTTCTGTATATATATATACAAATTATTCTTACATCAATCAAAACTCTTTGTTATACATATACTCCATAAAAAAGGATATCCGAATATCATATTATCTGAATGTAGGACAAATATCCATGGACGTAATCAGCTTGACATTTTAGACATTTGTACTTTTATATGACATTTACATATATTTTACTAATATATAGCATATTTAAATATGAAAATAGCTAATTTCAAATTTCTTATTCGTTCTACTTGAAAAAAAACTTCCTTCTGAACGAGTGGTAAAATGTTAATTCTTGAAACATTGTGACGTACTTCAAGAGTTAAGTGTTAACCTATATGAAGATACATTCGAATTTGAAATGAGCTTATCTGACAATGAAGGTGTGAACATTAAAAGACTCTCACACGCCATCTAGTGCAATCGTCGAATTAGTGGTCATTCGTTACAGTATCATGACCATTTTTTATCATACCTGATGATAAAGTCTGATGGTGAATAGTCGAAGACTGATGATCGGACTTTCCAATCGAATATGGTAGAACGATCACGTTTCTTCTCTTCCTCGCATACGACAACAAGGGTGTAATAATGGATGCGGATGGTGGGAGTTGGAACTTCCTGATGTCATGACGACGAAAAGTACACTTTATCTTCACTCGCCATGTATTGTACTTTAAATAGATATATTCTAATGATAACACTTAAAGCGGTGATGCACTTCTTGTAGCGGGATAACTGAGAGATAAAATGCAGATTTTCATTTAAACGTGATTTGTGCTCGTCCATAAAACTGAAAGATTCACAGAAGATAGTTCCTTTTCGTCTTACACAATCAAAAGTTACTTAGGATTATTTGTTTTTTTTTTTTCGAACACGAATATTCAATTCAATGGGTGTAAGTAGTTTCAATTCTGACAATTATCCAGAGGCGTTTTATAAAAAGGAACTAATAAAAGTTAACAAACCTATCCACGAAATTGAAAGCTTTTCCGACTTACCGGGTAATAAAATAAAACACTTTTTCATCGAGCAGAAACACCTGCTGAATCTATTAATTCTATACCTAGTATACGGCCTTCATAACTTTCAGTCCACGTCCAAATATTAGCGGACACCATCCCCCCCGCGCACCGGACCGCTCCCAGGGCAGCGGACAGGTCCGGTGAAGCGCAAACGTTAAATTATATAAAAATTCTTACATCCGCAAGGGGTCGCGGCCCGCGGCCGGCCGCGATCGGCCGTTTGTTTTATTTTACGGCGGACGCGATAACCGAGCGGGACGCGAGCGGAGTGCCGATGCCTCGACCCGCCGCTACAAAAAGTCGAATATTCTAATTTCTCGTGTGCCTCGTACGTCTCTACACTTCACACGTCCTCATATTATGTTGGTGCTTTATCAGATGTTTACGTATGGTTAAATTTTCAATATTTTTTATTGCATCGTCACAAGACAAGTAATTATATGTATTAAATAATTAACTTAACAAAATATTCTAGACAAGTATCCTATGAAACGTAAATAAGATCTCCTTTCAGCCCCCACCACCACTCTAGTGCCACTACTATGCGTATTTACATTTTAAAGACATTTTTTTTAATAATTCTAAGTGCAATAAATCTTTATTGTCTATGTTGAATTTCACATGTTTACGACTTGTTTTTTTATACATAAAATTTGACTTGCGTTTGAAAGAATTGAAAGAACGTTTGAGATTACTGGTCGGGATTTATACATTCATAGCTTTATTTACAAATGGAGAACGTTCGAGATCACTAGTCAATGCGTGTGAGAGTGCGTGTGTGTGTGCATTCGTGCGTGTCTCAGTATGTCGAAATTCGTGTGCTGACGTATCTGTTTTATTTTCGCAATCTGTGCGTTCACAAGTCCAATCGATCGACTAGAAGCGTTAAAGAGCTTTTATGAGAAAATATCGTATCTCAGGTCGTGAAATATATACCTTCTGATTTTCTGTGTGTTTACTCTCCACTCTGTTTCGTTACAATACAGTAGAAGGTATTAACACAAAGCCTCGAACTAGAGTGATATGAATTAAAGGCATCAATATAAAAACACATAAGATACAAATACAAATATTTAATCCTGGATAATTGGTCGAAACACATTGTTAGGAAATAACCTTATCGGGTCAAAGCACTGATCAATAAATAAAACTGACTCCTCAGCAAGCGAATTTCGATATATATGATATCGAATATGTATCCATCTATTAATAGTCTCAAGCATTGCCCTTAAACAAACAAGATTTTCTGAAATTTAGAGCAATTTAAATAATCAAAATGCGTTTATTTATTTTTTTAAGTAAAACTGCCTGCATATTTCAGACAGTAAAATACATGGTACTATGTTTATGGTACCATGGAATATGTTTTAAGGAATCATTATGTAATTTAATTACTTAATTTAGAAGTGTAGTTTATATAAATGTTATCGTATATTCAATAACAAATACTTTGTGTCAGAAAATTAACAATTAATGGGTCTATTAATGTATGTAAATTTATAGACTGTTATTCGTGAATGATTTAAAATCTCTGCATTGTATAAAATTCTGTTGTCACGATGGGTCCCCGATGAACTCCAAAAGTGGTTACACGATCTTCAAGGACCATCCATAAATTACGTCACACGTTGGGGGGGGGTCAACGAAATGTGACAATGCACGACAAAGAGCAGGTCAAAAGCTTTGTGACGTCAAACCCGAAATATAAAAACGAAAAAAGGCTTATGTCCTTTGTTTCGTCCAATATTTAAAGTATTCTGAACAAAAAAAAATTGTAAAAACTACTATCTTATAATTTATGTGAAGTAATTAATTGATGGCCCTTAATTGAATTTTACATACTCTATGTAATTCAGTCCAATATGAGAGATAGTACAATTTTTATCCCGATAGGTCACACAGTTGTAGAAATCTAAGTCATTATTTTTGAACTAATTTTTTCTTCAGAATTATGATTTAAAAATATGTATAAACACATATTTTAATTTGCCTATACCCCCCGTCCCTCAATTAGCATAAGACGGATTGACAAAATATTGTTCACCAAATCGTATCAAATTATATGTATATTCATTACAATACTTTAAAACAACAATATTATGTAGACTTAGACCGGTAGCGGTATTGGAATGTAAAACGAAAGCGGAGTCAAAATTAAGAATGGGGTGGACGTCAAAAACAAGAGCTTAATTGCAATCCAAATACAAAAGATGAAGCATTTCACTCTATGTCCATGCTGATGGAGCTGCGGGCACTAACTAAACAGGCAAGTCACGCACAAGAAATGACAGAGCAGCGTCTGCAGATACTCATAGTTTATAATAAAAATCTATGTTCAACCAATACCCAACAGTGAAAGAAAAAGAAGTTACTACATTCTAATTGCCTTTCTTTTTAATTTTTTCCGAACTCGTGTTTGCGGAGACCCCACCGGATCCCCAAGAAACCGAACATAAATTCCATTTAAAAGTAGAATGGAATTATGCCTTCTAATCCTTATGTCTTGCATAAAATCAATAATTAAAATCAGAGGCGCATAGTGCCGATAAAAAATTTATAAATTTATACTCGGTCTCTTACTTTTAAAACAATAGGCTTTAAACTTTATTAAATAAAACGAAATTTAAATGAATCGATTGACACTAAAATGTAAATGATCCATGAATCCGGAGCATTCTTGTGGTTGTCATACATTCGTGTCTTAAAATCTTTTTTTGGACGTAAAAAACGCCACATTGTTGCATCATAACAATCAACAACAAACAACAATACACTTCTAGTGATGGTGACTAGAATAGTATTTCTTTAAAATAATACAATTTTACTGTTTTTTGCAAATTTTACGTTTTGATAGCTTCGCCGTTTGGGAACCAATTTTAAAATTTGCTTTTTATTGCGAAGAGTTTATATTTGATGTTTGATGTAAAAAATTTTTGCTGCTACTGTTATATGTATGAATTCCTCTGCTAGATATATTTACTTTTGTCATTTAATTACTAAAGTAAATATCAGTTAATACAAGACACCTAAATATTCTAAATTTAATCAATATAAATATATAGTTTTTGAGTAAAATGCCTATGGCATACGGACCAACTACATATAAGGGTTTCGTTTTGACAATTTTGGCTATGGAACCCTAAAAATAAAGCATTTTTTAAATACAGAACATGGAACACAAACATGCACTGCATCTTAACGCTGGTTATGTACCTACGTTATGATGCTCTAGCACGAAATGATTGTGCGATTTTAAGGTACAAATTAATGAAAAGAGCGATCTGTAAATTTTGAAGTTTAAACTATAAACAAGTCCAAGGCGCAGAAGCGGATTGAGGAAACAGTGTAGGATGACTGAATGTCAGACGAGAGTAAATCGGAGCACCCAAAGAGGACTCATATCTCATACATTTGGCTGATTGAGCCCGGTTTGCACCACAAGAAGACGCAAAAGGCTGTTTGAACAAGAAGATTCAACTGCGAATGCATACGAGCGCGAAGAGCCAACCACACTTAAACTGACTCATATTAAAGGGTTTTTAAATAAACCACTTGGCTCTATTTCGGTTTTTTAAGCCTGCACACCTTCACATACGGTTTTATTTTAATCTGGTATCTTATTTTACCCACGTAAGTGGAACCTACTTTTTATCCTATTGAATCCACGAGTCATTTTAAGCTTTTTGCGTATGAAACTCATTTTTATTATTGCAGGGCATAAATGATATGCTGTGTAGGCTAACATATTTTCTACCTAGTCACTTCTTTGACCAAGCCTCGTGGTTCACGGATGACTTCGTAGATAGATAAAAATGCATCACACGGTTTATGTATGTATAAGCACAGTAGGTGCTACTTTGACTAAAATGTTACAAAAAGACTTTTTTTATATGTTATAATAAGGGACAAAATTTTGTTTTAGCCAACTTGGGTGCAGCACAAAAATGCGCTAGCTGGTCAAGTCAAATAGTAACCTCTCACAGAGTACGAGTGTTAAGCAGCAGCTTCCGCTGCACTGTTTTGATTCGTTCAGTGACTGAGAATTCTGGTGACACAATTCCCCTCTACCCTTATTAGCCTAATGCTCCCTCTATTAGATATCCTTGTTCCTTCCATGAGGCCGGCAACGCAGTGATGACTCCTCTGGTATTGCAAGTATCCATGAGCGGCAGTGATCGTGTGCTCCCTGATGGCTCAATTTCTAAATTGGAAATAGTTAACATATCGGGATAAGGACTAAAAGCAACAGTGGAAATAGGACTGAAAGCGAGATTGGGATGAATATAAAAATTGAAAATTTGCTCCACTGAACCCGCAACAAAAGGTTTTTAAAAAGTGAAATATTATTTTTTGGTTTGTTATATTACATGATTTTGTTTGAATTCGCTTTCTAGCATATTTAATTCAAATTTTCAAGTAAATTTTAAATAACTGATTTGACATATATTTATCATACATTTGTGCTTCTGATGGCAGTACAATACAATATACTAGATACTGCGATACACTAAAAATGCCAATTGCTTCAAGATGACGATATAATTTGTCTTTTAAAAACCTCTCAAAAGGGCTATCAATATCGGCACCAGCTATATATTTGGGCTTGCCAAGTGATATGCACTATATGTATAACATTTTGATAAGTCTGCGGATCTAAGACTGTGAAGCTGCTCCAAAATCCAATGAGATTCAAACCTCAGCCAATAGCGTCAGATGTAATAAATTTTATCGATATCGGCTGAATTAATTTAAAATACAGATTTATTTTTAATTATAACGTGTTTGTCTTTTCCGTTAATATTTTTTGAAGTTAATAATAATATTTTTATAAGTTCCTTAATGCAGTCAATAAAATAAGCGCGGGGTGCATTTTGGTTCAAATATCTATCTATTATCATATTACTTGCATTTGTAATGAATAATAATGTCATTATGTTAATTTCTTTATTATTTTTTTTATTCTGTTGTAAAGATTGAGTTTTCGATTTTATATCTTTAGTACAAATTTAATACACGTAGAAGTGAGATCTACTATCAATTTCAAAAATTACATAATTGTCCAGCTTGATAAACTTAACAAAGTTAAATTTTTAGTTGAAGTCGTAATGGCTGGTCAGTACGACTTCTACTAATAGTTTAGAAACTATTGAATGATTGCCAACACCACCGTAAAATTCTAGATAGAAACTGTTTTTCCAGTTTCTACGCACAAAAACATAATTGACAGACTGGCCGTCTTAATCCACAAGTTACAGCTTAAATAATCACAAAGTTTGATTATCGCAGACATAAGAACTAAAAAATTAATATACAACCAATTAAATAAAAAGAAAACTTCCTCGTGAGCTTATTTACTTAAAATAGTTGTTTAGGGAGTCGGTGCCAGCAAGAGCAAAACAAACAAAAAATACCACCCTAATATATAAAGACGCAAATTATTGTAGGATAACCAAACTCGACACTTAATCTATCGACATGAATACAAAACGTGAAACATTGATTCAAAAAGATGTTACATTATGAAAATATAGATATAATCGCATCTTCAACTGGCATTGACATCAAACACAAACGATTTTATTAACTAATGGCATTACAGACTATTTCTATTTTGTTTTTATGTTTCTGTAAATGTTATTTTTGTGTTTTTTTCCTTTTTTTTTGTTAAAAACTTCTATGTTAGAGCTATTGTACGAGTATAGCCATACTGTGGTTAACTTGGTTGCAGCATAAAAATGGACCTACTAAACTAATGCAATACTGAATACGGATATGTAATAGCAGCTTCCATTGTTGTGTTTTGTTCGGTGTGTAAAAGCTCCGGTGATCCATTCCCTCTCTCCTCCATTCATTAACCCGATCCTTCCTCGGGTTAGATGTCCTATTCTCTCCCAGAGAATGGGACATCTAACCTAACACTAGTGACTCCTCTAAGGTTGTGAATGTCCATGCGCGGCGGTGACCATTTACTCTCTGATGGTTCGCCTGCAAGTTTTCCTCTCGATATAAAAAAAGTATATGTCAGTATATTTAATGCCTCGTTCACGATCTTTTTTCAAATTCGTATTTAAGAAGTCACTTTTAAGTTGAAATTTTACACAAGAATCAGCCTTTAAAAGTGCCTTCTTGACAAAAATTAGTTTAAAAGGAGGTCTTGGAGGAGAGATTTAACATAATAACCATAAAAGAATTTATCTTTTTTGTTATACTAACCTATTCTATTATAGGCAGTCACACTCTTAACTTCGAAAACTCCAAAAAAGCATAGTCTGTCGCTTGTGAAGCGAAAATTCCAATCTTTACTAATGTACTTTTTTGTTATTTAAAAAGGGTTCCCATTATCGGAACGCTCTCGGCAATGTCTTATAGCTTATCATCTCCCTTATGGGCCCGTTTAATCGAAAATCCCTCCGATACTGCATTCCTTCAGCACTATAACCGTAAAATTTTCAAGCACAGTCACCCTCATACATATCGGGCTTCATTACAAGAAGAGAGGGCGGTACGTACCGATTCCAAACGGATATCGGTTAACTCCCACAAGACGCGCCCGCGCCGCAGCACCGCCGTGAACTCGTGCACGAAACAAGAACTATTTCCGAGCAATATCGACGATGCCGTAAAAAAAAAAGCCATAGAATCATTATTAGTTACCCCGCCGCGACCCTCATCCCCGGGGCAAGTTAAATCAGACCCGCCCCGAGTTCGCTGTTTGTACTGACGCCAACTTCGCGATTTCAAAATATTTATCGGCGTAACTTATTTCGGTGTTTGTACAATAAATATTAAAGACTTATATCTGGTATATTTTCTTTTTCTGCATGGTTCGCGTGCATTTCTGTTATTACCTTTAATGAATGTTTCTTTGAATTAATTTCTATACATATGTGGGGATACGGCTGCGCTTAGTTTGTCGGTTAAAGTCCGTGTTGAATAAAGCAGTTTATTATTAGCATAACATTGCTTTGAAATTCGAAACGTACAAGCCCTGAGCTATGATATTGATATATATCACACGCCTGTATAAATAACCAGCCAAGTACTCACAGTGCACCTGAAGTTAGAAAGTAGCTTGACCATCTTCGTATGCCTAATGAATTATAACTGACAGCATTATTTCAAAAACGCATACTTTGTAAATTTTAATTTGGTGAAAACCGTTTTTTATTTATATCTTTTATTTACGTTTCACGCATACTAACGTACTGCTACCAAACAAAATCTAAATTTGTAATACTCAAGCAAGTATGGTAATAAAGTAGATTTAACAATGTTAACAAATTAATGTTTTAATTACATATATTTTAATTGCAATACTCTAATATATTAATAAATTTAATATTTTAATTACAAACTCTAATTTCCATTACAGTTTTAATAATTTTACTATTTACAGACTCTTCTCAAGTTATAAGGTTAGTATGCTTACGTTAACACTACGTGATTCATGTCTTAAGTTACAATGAGTTGTACATAGGATCTCCTATCACATTGTTTGTTTGGATCGATGGTACTGAATGCTCCAGATCAAAATCGAAGACAATGCAGGACACTACCAGGCAATATTGCGGCAGGAGTTGGAAATAGCCTGGTCTTTGATTTTCTTCATTTGAACTTTGTCATGGTTTTTGATCGATGTTATCACGTAAAAAGATTCAATGAGATTAATAATGTCACACTATTTAAAAAAAAATAATGAATATTTTAAGATTTAATTAAGTAAAATGTATATAATATATTTTATATGCATTTTATAAGTATATGTAATGAATCGCTTTTAAATATGTCTTACACTTTTCACCAAGAAAAGTTAAAAATCTTAAAAACACTATAACACTACTTTAAATACGATGCTGAAATGGCATGTACCTACTATAAAATCAACCTTATATGCAGAAACTTTTGTTAAATGATATTTTTTTAAAGTTACAAATTACCTCCCATAACACAAGCGAGTAGGTATACACAACACAGCCTGTTTTAAAAGGAAAAGCTATGAATTTCACAATTATAAAAAAGACACTCTTAGCATTACAGATTATATCTAACACTAAGTACACAACAATTCTATTTCATTAGTTTTAAGTGCTAATGATTGCTTTGAATACTTGGTATGCAAATCACATAAGCCATTGGCTATAAAACTAAATATTCATTATGCGAGGCCACTCGTTAAATTCGTCGCTCAAATGTTTTACTATCAATACTGAAATCGTTATTAAAGCGAAGCTTGTTAATAGCCGCAGCTTTCGGTACTCAAAGTGAATCTGAAAAAAACGTCATAACTACTGCGATAGTAGATTGTATCACACTATAGCGTCACGGCGTCGCTTTAGCACACCTTTGACGGCGCCTTCTCTTTTTCTGTCTCTTTTCACATTCAGCAACAGGCTTGTTCAATTTTATGTATATAGTTTTTCAGCTGTTTATACGAACAGAATTGTTAATTGGCTTAACAATCATTGCAAGCATAATTAAGTGTAAAATTTAAGAAGTTATAATTAAATGTCCCGCAACAATCTTACGACACATGTTGATATGGCCCTTTAAACATCCTTAGAAGCATAACAATTTATTAAAGGCGTTTAAGATTGCATAGTTATATAGAAACTGAATTGATTTTAAAATTACTTAGTAGAAGTTGATTCTAGAAGGGATAAGAAATAGGGCCGGAGGTCGAAAAACACTATTGGGGATTCTGATGAGAAAATTAATTATATATTTAACAGATGGTACAATGGTTATAACTATAACCGCCTAGTTATAATAGTCTGGCATGAGCGAATAGAAGGGCGATTATAAACAGAAAACAGACGTACAAAGCGAGGTAGTTACCTGAATCTGACAGAGAAACTCGAAAACGAAATCGTAATCGATATCGGAAACTGTCTTCGGTACTGATGTGAAAATATGTTATAACACAATATATTCGACATAAGATATTTCGGACAGTTAAATATTATTATATCTATTGTAACTATGGTAGAACCACTGAACCGCCAAGTTGGCCACATAACACTTTGGCCATCTTGGCGGCAACACAAAAATGGGCCGGCTCGACCAGTGAAGTACCATATTCTCACAGAGTACAATTATGAAGTGGCAGCTTCCATAGTTTGTTTAGTCTAATGATCGAGAGCTCTGGTGACCTACTCCTATGTCTTCCCCTCCATTAGATATCTTATTCATTCGCAAGAGGCCGGCAACGCACTGGTGACTAGTCGGGGATTTCGAGTGTCCATATACTCACTCGCCTGCTACTCGCATGCCCGTTTGCCTCTCGTATATTATATAATATATGTATCGATATCCTTTATTGGGTATTTTATTGTAGTCTAATTCACTAGCAGTTTGACCTTAAAGATATCATAAAATAAATAATATAATTTTCATAATTCTATTGTTGTTTTCATTGCTATTAGATTACATAATATTGTTTAGTCAAAAGTAACTCATAGCTAGTAGTGATTACAATAACGCACCCTTTGAGCTTAAGCGGACCGTACATTGTCTCCTTTAAACGACTATATATTCGCATACTTTTCCGCGAAGATAAAAGAAAGGGTATCCTCTCGTAAGATGGGAGGGCGTAATTGAGAGGAAACCCTCCGGGAAGGCAGCCCTCACGCGAAAATGTTTGAGAGATACTTCTAACGTATTAAGTCAACATCGCCTAACACGTTAAGTGCGATATACAACGTGCTGTTTACAATTCTCGGAGTGCGTTGCTAATATCGTAAATGTGCCTGTTTTCATAACTCATGTTTCAACGATTATGAAATAAAAACGGTTCATCTCTTCGCTTATTCACGACAAGACTGTAATGTATTACTCCATTAATATATGTTTAGTTAACGTACATTTGATGAGAAATCTTATAAAACCCAAAAATGCATTCCTCATAGAGTTCATTTAATTTTTGATGAAAAACTAGTTCTATTATTTTTCTTGCGGAATAAAACGAATAACAAATAAAAAATTATTCTCTACAACAGATAAGAAAAGAAAAACTATAAATAAAACATCAGTAAACAACTTATAATGACATCTGCAGTAACGAATGGTATTATAATATTTTTACCCATTTGATAAGCTCAATGGCATCGCCACCCTCTCCTTTAAAATACCTACGCGAACAACATAACGAAAAATCAAAATAACGAATTTGGGCAAACATAAGTTTTATAAAGTAAGCCACACGGATGAGGCTAATGATATTGAATGAGAAACCACTTGCAGTCGTTCTAAAACTAACAAAAAATACGCAATATGAAAAAAAACCCGAAGTTGTTTGAGTTCAACACGTTAAGAGTAGAGCAATACTTTAAACGATTTACGTATTGAGGCTTGCGAAAAAAGTATACTAACAAGAATCACTCTCGAGTCTATCCATCTGTCATAACATATTTTCCCAAAATACACGGACAGAAAATACATATATCTCGTTTATCTCCTCATCTTTCTGATAGGTATATGCCGTTCGCCCAAGGGCGAGTTGTATAGAATAATCAAAAATGTAATCTGATATCAAAATAAGGGAGCCGAAGAACTTTATAGATATCAGACTGCACAAGGGCGTACTAAATTTATTATCAACAGTTATAGGCAGTCATCGATGATTCCTAATGAACATCAACATTGATATTTCATAACTTCGCCTAAAGCTGCAGATAATTACTTGAATAATCCACGTTTTTATAAATATCGTAGAATGAAAATAATGCCACTTTAATCAAAGTTTCAACGGCTTAAAATGCAGAGAAGCAGTGGAGTAATGCGCCAACTATTGATTGACGGTGTTTGAACATTCCCAATGTGCTTAACTATTGCAAATAATATTCATTGTCTTATAAATTGTAACGTCATTGTTTTATTAAAATGTATATAGCACGTGTATATTGTAACATTGCACTAACTAACCTACTTCTGAGACCCTCAGAATCGTTTCTGGAACCTTAAAGATAAACTCGCTTATGCCATAGGTAATTTTTATTTCGACTTCTTGCCCTCGGTTCCACGCTCAAAACATATGCGAATAACTTCACGAAATGCTGCGAAGCGCGGAATCTTTTCCACAACATTTTTTTTTAAGACATACCACCGATGCTCTTTAGCAACTCAACTATCTTTCTCCAACTTCTCTAACCATACTCAAACATTTCTAAACATTTTGAATTTAAATTCAAGTTACTGTAACAAGTTTAGTGAAAACGGTCCTTTAAAGTTCTTCCTGTGCTTAAATACCTGCAAACGTAAATAGTCGCGTAACGCAATACTTTTTTAACAAATTATTTTCTGCTTTGAATATCATTTTTAAATAATATACTTCATGGTTCCCAAAGTGAACAACCAACTCAATAAACACACCTTTTTACAAATTACTAAACTGGCGAACCCGTTACTGGTATCACTTCACTACTCTTTAAATTATTTGTGTTTCATAACATTCTAAGATATCCTTGTCATGAATTGGATCATTCTCACATTTTTAATTTTATATCATAAATTTTTAATATCGTTCATTATCGTGTAATATTCTTTTTTTTTCTTACGTTACAATATATTTCCTAATGCACATAATACTTTGTTACAACACACATTACTATACGATAATTAGTAATAGGCAAAATGTTAGCGCTCCTGTATAACCAAAAAAAAGGTGGGACTATTATTGTGTTGGATTTTTATTATGTCATTTCTAAGGCATAGCCAGACAACATCTTATTTCATTCTAAATTGGTGCATCTTAAGTGTGAACTTTAAGAACCCTCCTCGCTGGCTCATAGAGGATTGGCAGCAATTATCGACCGTCGTCATAACACTGGTGACACAGTCGGACACCAACGGCTTAGTATATTATCCGAGGCATGTGTTGAGTTTTTAATTTAACTTTATTTAAAAACACATTATTCAATTCGGCCATGGCCAAGATCGAAGCCTTCGATACCTAGTGCTCTGGTTTGAAGGCAAAGCTTTTAAGCAATTCGACCACGACCGCTTAGCGGCACTGAATATTTAATCCAGCCTGTTCTAACGTGGTACTCAATGATAATTGTATGTTTAACGATAAAATGAAATAATACGAAAGAACCTGTGCGTTGCAGGGATTCACGAAACACTTCAACTGCATATGAAGTAATCCACAGATGTCACGGCATCTTGAAAACTGTAGTTTGATAGTATGAAGTTGTTTAATTGTTACTAGTTGGTTTTAATTCATTTAATTGATAAAAACTCTCTCGTTCAAAAGCAACGTACTTAGTCACTCAAGCACCACCGGTTTTTCTTGTCTATTATAAACTAATCTTAAATATGTTACCCGATTCACAATAGAATCTATTTACTGGATAATTGTAATTATAAATCTTATGCTGCAATAATTATGTTTATTTAAAATATTTTATAACAAATACAATTACATGCTATCAGAAAGAAGGTAAAATTTGTTGTTTCTGCATACACATTACAAAAGGTCTCTCGATTAATTCGATGCATGTACACATAAAAAGTCTAAAAAAAACCCTTGTACTTTTAAAATCATAATGGGCCCTTGAATAAAACCCTGATCGCTGAATATAACATTATTCACGGTAAACACACGGCAACGTAGTCGCCGGGAGACTTTTAAAATCATTACCTGGGGAACAATTTCGCCGGGACGGGGAAGGTGTTACGTCACTCGACTCCCACTCCGACCCGTCCCGTCCACCTCCACCCCGCGCCCGTCCTCATCCCGCGGTTCCCCGGCAGAGCCCTGTGCGTGCATACATTACGAATTCAGGGGTTGTTTAGTCATTATCTCACAACACCTGTTGTACGCCACTTTGCGCGGTCGGTAATCCGGTTTTCATCAGACATTCTGCCGTCGCTGATATTAAGGAAAGAATTTTATATGAATTTTAAACGTGAAACAAGTATGCGTGGGCCGCGCGCGCCGTTAAATACTTGAATTAATAATTCTATACGGCGGAGCGTTCATGGCGTGAATTAAAGTGCGCGTGTGCACGAAGGGCTGAGTAATTTGATATACATTTTTAAAAAGTATTTACAAGCTATAACTAACGAAATATTTGTTATATATGTAATTTTTGATCAAATATTTTAGTTTCTTTTTGATATCTGGTACACACTTAAATATAAAATTCAGAGTACAGAATTAAAAAAATCTGTAAAACTGTAAAACGAATGACCCTGCAGATCATCCCTTAAACTCTCCGATACGATTTGACGATGTGTTTTTAAGCTACTTTAGTACAAATATATTGTCTCAAAGCTCAAAAACTTATCTTGATGCTTTTTGAGCTAAGAAATTCGAAAAACGGGTGACCTTATACGCCATTACGAAAATTTTTTGTTACTTTCGAACTCAAAGTCTTCAAAAACATATCTAGCAGGAAATTATTGAGTTTGAGTTAAAAAAATCGATTTTTGTGCTTTTTCTTGAAAAAGCACAAAAATTTAATTTCTACACTAGTTTTTCAAGTTTAAACATCTAGATTTATTAACAATAAAACGCTATTTTTAATTTTTAAATTAAGTCGTCTAGCGAACACTTTGTTCGATTTTGAGTTGCTTTGCGGTATTCAATGAAATTTTTTAAGCAAAGAAATTTGGCTGATAGCAAACATCGATCATCAAGCAACTTTAGAAGTTATTTTGAATACGTTCGTTTTTGAGAATTTTTCTTGTGGGGGTCTCTCGAACAAACAAAGCGATTTTGATAATTTTGCCGTTTGTTAACGACGCTACTTTTCAAGATGAAGAGTTAATTCGATTTTGAAATTTATTGGTAACACTTTCTGATTAACATATTTCTCCAACAATATCTTATGAAAAAAATAATCGGATATTGATGCATTTAGCAACGATCAATTTTGCTGGATAGATTTTAGGATTTATTGGTAGAGCAGTTTACAAAATAATGTAAAAAAAAATCACTTATTAGAATAATTTCTCCATTTTTATCTCTACAACAAATAAAATGGTTTTATGCAATTTACAACGGTCGATGTACCTGTCTGAGAAAAAAATTTGATTATCGATTGGTAAAGCAATCTATAAGTTACTTTAAGAAAATATTTTTCTGAAAACTTCATTTTTGAGATTCCTCAAAATCGACCAGGTGGAATCAGTCAACGTTTCAAAAAGTCTAAGTTGAGGAGACCCCTTTTGATTGTCGTAAACTGCGTTTTTATCGGTTTATAGATGCAAAAATTATGAGAAGTTTACATACACACACACATACCCATAAACACGTACAGACATTACTCGGAAAATGGTCGAAATAGATTCCTACGAGCCTACAACATCAATATTTGGTGAAAATTCAATTTTCAAAAACAGGCTGAAAACAGTAACTTTCCAATTTTGTTTTCTTTTTAATGTTCATGGTAGTAAATTAAAGAATGATATCGCGTACACGAATATTACTTGCCCGTGAAAGAGCCTGTCGTATTTATACGACAAATATGGTGAATACTTTTTAGTTTGCATGTTGTCGACAATTACATGTCACAAGTAATATTGCAATTTTAGGATTTTTCACGTTTCATGTTATTTTTGTATAAAACATCGAAGAACAACTATACAGCCTTAAACAAGTTGTGAAAAATTTTGTCTACTAATAGAGAGTACAAAAATGTTTTTTCTTTTCACTCTCAAAAAAATTTATAAAATAGTATTCTACATAATTTTTATTTTATGAACCCTAATGGGTCTTGCGATATCGTTGCCCCAACTTTTTCTATTTATATACACAACTAAAACTGGCTTGTATTTATGAATATAAATTTAATGTCCCTTTAAAGTATTTCTTCAAGAATATTTAGCTTCTACTGACTATAGACATAAATATAAATAGGTATTTATTGATTGAAGGTTTCAGTAAGCCTGCTCCCATCAGGTTTCATCGGTGTTCTTTCACCGTTAAAGAATGTGAAATGTCTAGTGGAGGGTCAAGTGCGATTTTTGCTGTAATTTTCTTTTGTACATGTTGATTAGACAAAATGTTCACTGGCTGCAATGCTGGTTACATATACCATCATTTGGTCAGGTAGCGTAAACTGTATATAATAGTAAAAAAGTCACACTTGACTCCTAAAGGCTTGCGGGCTCAAACTCATGTCTCTGAAATTATATTTTCAGACGGAATAAATGTTATCTTTTTGTAGAATTATTTTTTTAAGTCAATCACTTCTACAATTTTGTCTACTATCACTAAAAATTGTGAGATATTAGAGAAATTAATTAAAATTTATATTAGAGTATATATAGTAAACAGTAATATCGGATAAATTTATTTAGTCTTTTAAAAGTAACTTATTAATCAAGTACAATAAATTCGTTTAATATTTTAGAACCGAAATATCTTCACAGCCTTAATCTCGCTACTCAATAATTAATATCCAAACTCGAATTAAATATGTCAAATAAAGGCTTTCATTTTAATCGATGGATTTTCAAACGAACCGGCCGAAATTAAAATATTAATCGAGTTAAAATAAAATTAAATGATCGATGGTATGAGTTCAAATGCATCGATGATATTGAATCCACATGATTCCTCAGATAAGAACAAGATATTCTGTACTTACCGTAAGTACAATTTATTGTGAATACTAATAATTTTTGTTTACTAACTTTACTTACGATATGGAGTCATATTTGTTCACGAAAACATCAAATTTTAGGTAAATCCAGTTAGTGCATTCGTATTACGGAATACAAGTTTCTTTGGTTATCCTTTATTTTTCGAAGTGGTTTCTAATGTAAATTTAGTAACTATATTGAATCGGAAAACTTATAAATATGTCTTTATCTATACTGCCGTAATAGACATTGAATGCATTCGTTTTCCATTTACATCCATTGTTCACTTTGTCCATCATGACCCCGATGTTTTTCCTTTTTTCGGTTTCATTCCCTAGTTTCGCCTTGTTTCTAATTTTCGTCCCGACCCAGATTCTGTTTCTTTTCAAAGTATACATAATTCACCCGCTACCAGCATCCAGCTCCGCTCATTTGTACGTGCCAACGAATCTTTTGATTTTTTATACAGATTGATGACATTATTAACTATGATCCGGGTCTCGGTCCCGTTTCCGATTCCATACCAAAAAAACCCGTATTCTTACACCGAAAATATACGTAACGCCACAAATAATTTAGTCATGAAACTCACTAATGCTCTTGATCCCGATCCCGCTTGCGATTTTGATAGCGCACTAATGTTGAACTTGGGTCTATCTTAAACGTAGTTTTTATCTATAAGCGATCGGCATGAGTGAAGAATTCGTTCTACGATCATGCAAGCAAAGTCGCGAGCAAAAATTAATATGTTTGTAAATCATGATCTGTATGTCATTCTTATATATGAACTATATTACTATGCAGTTTCAGATAATACTGCTCAGCTGTTAAAGCGTGATTGAGTTACCAACATCCAACCACCAAAGATACACATTTTCACATTTATAATATTAATAGGTTTGAAGGCTCTTTTTTATGCTCATAGAAAAAACTACATATTCTGGGGTGGACACGCGGTAAAGGATAATCACCTCTCAATTTTACTGGTTTTCGTCGACACACAGCCGCTATATGATATTACACATTATCCGAGTTCGAAATCAGATGTTCAAATATTTGGTCTGATTGGGTATGGTGGCATTACAAAAAATAAACTATCAACAAGAAATAATTTCGTTAGTTGCAAATCCGCCACATTCAAAGCATGTCTACTAATTTCTATATATAATTATTTTATTTTAGACTAATGTTTTAGATTAATGACCTTTGACATTTCCAAATGAATACATTGATACCACTGCAATAAGAAACAGAACAACAGGATTTTATAACACTGTTCCAAGACAAAAAATAAGTATTATCTCCTGCATCATACAAGTGTTGGCTGTGGTTAAACGGTTTTCAGAATATCGTCCCACGATATTCTGAAAACCTTTTTGGCAGTAACTTAAGAGAAGACTATTTAAAAATGTACAAGAATGAAAGGAATAGTTAGCTGTAGGCTCGTGCAAATTTCTTTGATTTTTTTTTATTTAAATACAGTCAAGATCAATGGTTTTCCAATTTGTCTTTCTTTTTATAGCATAATTATATTTATCAATCGCACTGTCTCAAAGCATCGGATCGAGTGGCCGTATTGGATTTGCAGCCATTTTCCGATTAGTATTATTATCAGCTATCAAGTGGTAAATTGGTATTTTTTTTCAATTTCGTTATTTAGAAACGATTTCGAAACGTTTCAAAACTTATTCTAAAATCTTCTTATATTTTGTCATAGATAACAATTACAGTTTTGTAATTGTTATCTATGACAAAATATAAAAAGATTAATAAAGTGCATAAAACTGAAGCTTACAAATAATTTCGTACTCACAAAATTTAAGAGAATAACTCCATAAACGTTAATGTAATTTTGTTTACTAACATACCTAATTATCAATTTGAAATGAGCAGGCAAAAGTTAATAACGATGACACTCACAAAATGTACCACACCGCAATATTTTCATCTGAAGTTTTAGAGTAATCACCAGCCTAGAGAAGAGTCATTACATAATTAGACATTTCGTACGTGTGTCGTAGGTACTATATTTTTAAACCAAATATTCCCGTTCGTTTCTCGTGGGATGACTAACTTTTACCTGCAACCTCACCTGATTAGCGTGGGATGAATTTCCTCATCTTAATGTCGAACCAATTCTCTATCAATGACTCTAATCTCGGTCTAGTCCTCAATTCTCGATACGAATCGCTTTTTCAATTCCGCTTTCAACCCTCATCCTTCATTTTGGTATCTCACTATTTTTTTTTATTTTGTCTCTGATTTTTTTCACAATAATATTTCAATTTGTTTGTCCTTTAAGAAATTAAACTTCCAAGACTTCTTGTCGGTGCTTGCTGCCATTTTAAATTGAAGACTTTTACAAAATGCGCTTCTGAATTCTGAATCCGGAGGTCTAAGACTTATACTTTTTGAAAACAAATAAATTCTTCAATCGGTTAGTCATGTATTCATGTAGTCACTTTTTGACATGTATTCAAATCGTCTAATTTTTTCTCATTATAGGCTCTTTTGCATGTTCCTTACATACCTTTTTTGTTACCAAAGAAAGGAATGGTTGTGTCCAACAACAACGAAGCATACGTAACTACTTAAAAACATTGCAAACGAACTCATCTACGAACACGTCATAATTTAAATTGCTATAGCAACAAAGTTTAGAATTATTTTAACATCTCATTTCGAAGCGTAAGACGTCCATATTCACCCGTATATTTCTATGTGAACGGAATAAGGCGGTGGCCTGGCCGCCGCGGCGTCGCCAATTTCCCGATGATTTCCTCGCACGGCCGCCCGCGCTACAAAGGGACTAATCCCTGAAAGGAACTCTATTTTACAGTTCATTTCATCGGATGCTTCACTGCGCTGTCTTCAATGCAGGTGTCGTTAGGGCTCTCGATGTTGACGCTATCGCCACGCGACGCGCCATGTTCAATCTTTGCCTGTTTGAAGAAAAATTTTAAAACGCATATACTAGGTAATTTTGTTGTGTCTGACCTTGGTCCTGTCACTGGATGAGTACTTTGCCACCCTCCGTGTCATGCCTTTTAGGTTGAAAACCTCGAGGCTTTTGCGCTGGCCCAGCGTGTGTCGGGCGTTACAAAGGGCCGTTGTGGTCAATGCGATGAGAACATAAGGATCGATGACCCAATGAATTCTCCGACGTAAGAAGTGAATAGTTTCTAGTTGAATCGTCCGTTATCGTCAAGATTCGTGATATCATAATCATATGAAATGCCAAAATTATTGAAATGTATATATGTTTGCGCAACTATGTTTGTATATATTAAGTGCATAATTCATAATTAATTTTTAAGCAATCAAAGAAGGATATTTGAACATATAGAAAAATATAAAATCACATGGGCAAATCGACATAATCGGTAATCTACATAAAACTGAAGTTGAACTTATTTAAGATGAAAATGCATTTGAGTGTTAAATAAGTTGAAAGTAGTTTTTCGAGCCGCGGCATCATTAAAACTTGTCGAAATGAACTCATCCTCAGTCGTTTCGGACGAAAAGGAGCTAAACTTGAAAGGAACAGCTGAAAACTTAGTCGGTGCAGTGATCGTCAATTATAATACAATTTGAATTATTGTATAACATAAAATTTTGATATAACATTAAACTTGTAAATGATAACATGCGCAGTTGATTTCGTATAAGTGTCTGAATTCCTGAATGTTATAACAAATAGTTATATATTAACTCAAAGTATCAATCGTTGCGCGGAGAAGGGAAGGTACTGACTTTGGTATTGACCTCGGACAAATTGACTAATGAGTTCTAGCTTAAGTGCAATTAAGACCCTCCATCTGTGCCTCGAAGTGCACGTCAAGTCCTCAACACTGCGGACCAATTACATTAACTTAAGTTTTAAAACTATCAGTTGGCATTTTTTTTTACATCGAAACTACCTCAGTCAGTTGAGCGCGCGCGGCGGCAAATGTTCCACCTTGACGTAATTTTGACGTCACAACGTTATATACTCGACCGTTTAAATTGACGTAATTGACCGCTGGACGTCATCGGCGGCAGCACTCAATATTTTTTACTCATTTTTATAAACTAACATAGTTCTTAGGGCTACAAAGTATATCGATTACATCTATTGCCGCATATTAGTGCATAGCCGATATGAATGCGTAAAACGAAACGTCGATATGTTTTGTGCCAGTTATTGGGACGATAAGTCAGTGATCAGTACTTTACCATTTGATAATTATATTCATCACTTGCGAATTTAACGTAAAATAGAATAATATGGCATTTACCCGATGTAAATATTTAAAAATAATCTTTCTTATTAGAAAGCATTAACGCAGCAAATGAGATGTAATATTCGTAAACAATTTTTATCACAAAGTAATAAGTGATTACTGCGGCAAACTGCTCAAGATTTAAGGCTGGTAATATTAATTTATTGTAAAGCTAGGCTATATGCTCAAGTTTATGGGCAAGTAATAAAAATTCATTTCTTTATTATAGAAAAAAAAACAATTAATAGCAGTTATTGCGACCCGTCGACTGTATGTAAAACTTAAAACTATGTAATAACAGTGTTCTTTTCTTTGAAAAAAAACGTTTTTTCCAAATTAATTGTAATATAAATAATTAAAAAATAATTTGCAAATTAAAATCATGGGCAATAGTTCGGTTTTATATCTACCGACAATACAAGCGACAATATATAAATTTTACATTATTCATTAATTAATAAACACTTATGAACTGGCAAATTAATTAAATTCAAGAATATCATTTTCATATAAACAAAAAGTTTTCAAATGTATTGTAACACATCCACTCGCTTCGCAGGGCTTAAATAAAATTTAGCAATTACTGTTTTGTTTATAATCTAAATTTGTCCGTGGTAAACATGCATCACTAAATACACCCTCAAAACAAAATATGTGATGACAGTTAGTTTTTTTTCGTTTGTTAATTCTGTTACATGGATTTTGGGTTAAAATTTCATTTTTCTAATGTTGATGTAGTACATTTCGGCTTAAAGTTAAAAAGGTTTTTAGTTAAAATACCTATTACTCGATTTTATATTAGGACAGCCGCATGTTGCTTATGTTGAGATGTAAATTCGAATCCATATTACACATCTCATGTATTGTAAATTGCGCTCCAAGCTATTAAAAAGGCGTAGGGTATAAGCTAACGTTACATCTCCTGGCTTTTCGTATTGATCTCAGACAGATCGCTCTACCGGAGATAATAAGTTTTTGCTTCATCCTCATTCGGCGCTGTCAATGCGGTAGCTTATTTACATGGAAATGTAATATCTTGCATGAAATTGAAATTTTCGTATCAAATATTCAATATTGTCTTTCGGTTCTGCCGCCGCCGGCTACCAATTTAATAACCTAAAACACAAATACCTGGAGGAAATACGTTGTACTTGTTTTAATACTTGTGTCAAATGTTATTGGGATAGAATTTAGTAAATAGTTTAAGATACGGCTTATGTTACATGTTTATATTTTATTGCGAATAAATCAACTGACTTATAACAGTTGTTTTTTTCGGTGCTGAATTATTGCAAAGAATTTCCTAGTCACTGAAGACGTAACCTTAGACAGATTACTAATGAGGTAAATTGAATGATACATTACATTAATGCATTATATTAACTTAACACATCCATCTATCCGATATGTAGTTATTATTGTTTCAGGTTTTATCACCACGCTCCTCAGCAATTCTGTTTATTCGGTCGTTAAGCCATCCACGCTTGACCACCGAATATAATTGGGACCGGGACGGGTTTTCGGAAGAAATTCTCGTCGGTCAATTCGTTCATGTTCAGGATCGAGCCTTTCTATCTGAAACCCATGGTCTTGACCTCTGAGCTGATTTCAGATTGGCTTAACCTCCATGGAAATATCATAAATTCTTATGTCCTCTATATATCTATAAAGTTGTAGTCCCCGTGCCAGGGACTACGTACAGTTCAAGACTGAACAAAACCTACAGAATTTATTCATAGCTAATGAGATGAAAGGTATTTGTGTTGCTTTTTTTAAATACAAGCGTAATAACTATTTGCAAAATAGCCTGTTGAGGAGTTTTCACAGTTAGTTAAGTATGTACTGTACAAAAGTATTTTGCCCAAAACTTAGGACTTAAAAACATATAATATGAATCAAAGAAAGTATACCTCTTACATTATTTTTAATATCATCGTGATGGTTAGTTAAAAATTGTTGTGTGACAATTAAAGACTGTCAATTTATTTTATATTGGAACACCTGTGTATAAATAAGTAAAAATGCTTTTCAAGTTACCAATTACGTAATCCACAATTAAGGTTCTTGAATTTAAGTACAATAATACCACTTGTGAACATCGAGAGTATACATCACGAAGAGAAAAGTCAGTGTAAGTGAAACCACAAATTAATCCCAAAAATAAATGAAGATTGGTAAATCATTAAACGATGAAATTTATATCTACTGACGTATGCTTATAATGATTTCTTTGTAAATTGAGAAAACCTATCGGGATTAATTTAAAAGCTATAATTTCTATATGAGTTTCTGTAAAAGGAACTAATAATAATGGAACGTCTGTACTTTATTATAAATCTTATAATAATCCCGTCCTAAGCTTTGCTCTTTTAAAAAAGAACTTTTATAAAAATTAATTTGATATTGATGTAACAACGGTTCTTATTATGATTTACAACCTTGAAATATTTTCGACACGTAAACAACCGAAAAAATTCTAAGAATTGTAAACATTTATTAAAAAAAAAAGCGAAACTTGAAACTCTACACCGTAAAACAAAACCGCGTTCCGGGAAAAATGTAATAATATAAGTCAGCGTCGTCGGCGCATTTTCGAATATAAAAAAAACACAGTCATGTTTCTTGACAAAGGCATTTGCGAATCAAAGAAAGCGAAAGGGGTGAAAATGAAAAACGTCATCAGGCGGGCCGGGGCCGGTCGGCGGGGTGGAACTGCGAGGCGACGGGAAGAGATAACAGAGTAGAAATTTACCCCGCGCCTCCCTTTAGCAAATTGGACCCTCGTCTCATCACCATGATCGCCGAAGGGTTGAAGAATGAAGTTTTTTTTTGGCCAATTATTTACGTCCAAGCGTAGAGATCAACTGCTCGAATGAAATGTACAAAGTTTGATATTTTTAATTATTAGACATTAAGGCAGCTTGGGAGCAGCGATGGCTGAGAGCGGTTAACGGCTTGGTGGTTAAGAGCATTGGCTTCGATCCTGACTATAGGGGAATAACCGATAAGTTACTATTATAAGTCAAATTAAAACCAAACGGCCTCGGAAATCACGTTAACCTGTCGGTCCCAGACATTGTCATTACATTGGTGACGTCGGCAGTAAACAGCCCTCGCATTAGACCTGCGCGGGGGACTTAAAGTCCGAGTTCGTCAATGGGAATTAAGAAGAATGTGGGAGTGTACATCTGAGCAGTGAGATAAATAAAACCTGACACATACACAGCAAAAAATTTTATAATACACGCACGTCTATTTTTTGATATTGATGCGACAACGTAAATAAGGGACGATATAAAGACATCTAAAACGTTTGTGATATATATTTTTTAAAGTAACATAGCTCGTATGTTATTAATTATATCATAAAATAGTAAGTAATAACATCGTAAAAAAGTAAAATCATGAAATAGTGACATAACATAACTCAATTATAACAGAATTCCATCGTCTATATTGTTATAAAGTATGGAGATATAGTGTTCTTTTTTTTAACACCGACAACCGAAGCATACATGGCAGTTTAAAATCTAATAAAGGACGAGTCAGTAACCAGATGAGCGGGATAAGAAACCGAAACGGACATAAGCTATTGTTTTTGTATAAATAAATATTTTCTGATCGAAAAGGTGGATGGATGATAAGTTCTTTGGAACTTAGTCTATTATTGTATTATAAAAAAAAATTGAACTCCTTAGAAGTAAATATTTACATTCTTACACCCTCTCTTGCTGTCTTTCGTGATTTGAAATTTGAATCGAAAGGACGATCAAAAAATTTGTAAGGAAAATTGGACAAAATTAATAAAAAAATCACCTAGAAAACCGCACGTAAAATAATACTAGTGATTTGTCAGCGAGTTTAAATGTTTACTAAAACGTGCATATACTGAGATAACTGCCTAAACCTTGCGTTATCCCTTAAACATCCATAAGAGACCTAAATATTGGGTTATGTAACAGTGATATCACAGACTTTAAGTGTGTGGGTTAACATTGAAAATAAATAGAAAAACATAACTATTATTCTGCTTTCCTTTTTATTTTACTGTTTTAAATTTATCACCTCTATTTTTAAATAGGTGAGTAGCTTAGAAACAATAAAAACATTAGAAATATCAAGATAATGTTTTTATTCTTTATTAAAAACACACTACAGAGGGAAAATTGCAAGATTATACCATAAATAATACTATAAATATAGAATTCTGCGGTTCATTTTCTTGTCATTTAACGTTCATTTGTTTGTTGATAATTTACAAACCCTTCGCATAGTGATCGATCATAAAGTTTATTACGATCGACATGGAGTTAGGGTCATTCTCTTTCATCCAACACTACGTCAAGTGTAACATATAATACATACACATCGATATGTTTTAATGGCAATGATCTGTAAAAAATCTACATCGGGATGCAGGATCTTTTATCATTTGATACTGAATTCTCACTCATATGCTTTCGAATTACATGTATTTTCAGTAGCAATCCTTCCACAATTTTCACTTCAGATTGAGAAGCTAGAACGTCAATCCCTCTACCCTGACCCGGTGTGAGTTAGAGGTCGCCCAAGACATTTTTCATTGGGGCGATGACAATGTCTGCGATTGACGAGTCGATGTACCTATCTACACTCCTAAGAAGTGGTTTAATTTTACTTAAGTTAACAACTCTGGACAATTCATCCGAGCCACACGCTACGTTTGTCGTTTCAAATCCTATTAGTATTTCAATAGCTGTTACAAACTGAGAATCGTAAATTTTTAGGACAAGCTGTAAGTGGTTAGAAATATCCGGTTATGTGGTTTCATTCTTCAAGAGCCTTAGAAAGTCATTTTATACTTGTTAGTCTGTCTTAAATTTGTGGTACATTAATTATTATATGTCTTATATTATCGGGGATGCCAACACTAGACTGATTTTTGTAAATAATAGTCAGACACTGATTTCACTGCACTTCCCACGCCACTGTTCGGAGCTCTTCTCTTGTTGACGGCCGCGCTGAGACTGACTGAATGGCTTTTTTTTGTTTTTTTTGTAGTTCTCCCCGTGCAAAAAGGATGGGGAAGGAGGAGAAAAAACCCATTATGGGCCGTCCACGAGCCCGGGCATACAGGTGTATCCGACTTCTACGGACTAAAAAACCTCCTGAAAATCATAAAAACGGCCCTGCTATTTGCCCGTAGGCTTTGGCGTCTTCGTCGAAAGCGGCTGGCAACATAGAAATGCTGACGGCGCGCGGCTGCCCTATGGGTGCTTAGTGATCAGCATCTCGGCATAGGATTTCGCTCTGAATGCCGGTCGAGCCTCGGTTTATATGCCCGCGACAGCGGGCGCTCGGCAGGCGCGAGAGATGCGGCAAGAGGGCGGGCGTCCGGCAGTGGAGTGGGAGTCATGCGACTTTATTAATATAGCATATTTATCGAATCTCGCAATACACGATTTTTCTTAACGCTATATTTATTATAGTATTGACAATACTTATTTCTAACGAACGACGACAAGACGATTTATTTGTACTTAACGATATAAGTATTTAAGACAACTTAATACTATATACGATTTACTACACTATCGTTACACTATGTCCATTGTTCAGTCCGTATCGCTATTCATCATCACGCGCGTTTTGCTTATTTCTATCACTATGTATGTCTGTATCACTGTTTTTGCACCATACACATTCTGTCGTGCACATATATCATTATATAATTTAATATAAATAGTAATATGCCAAATTTTTTTTGGTAATTCTTCTTGGAGAAAGTGCCTATCTTCGATTGATTTTTATCTCTTATTAAAAGTGATAATACATCAAACCCCAACAATTTTAGATCTAGTATATACAACTATCATTTAGCACTTTTTTTTAAATTAAGCCTAAATCAATTGTTAGTACATTTTTGCAATAATAATTTAATGTCTAAAAAACAGTTTTGTTTTATCGGTCTCATGGAACAATTGACGCTAGCATTGAGCTTGTGCACCATATTTTTCTAACACGGGAAAATTCACAAAATTCGATTAGAGTATTGTGCGATCTTATCAAGGCATTGATCTTGTTAATCATGAAACTCAGATCGAAAAACTACATCATTATGGAATAAAATCTAGGCACTCGAACTATAGAATATTTAAGCGACAAAGTTCAAAAATTGATGTCAATGGCATAAGAAAGTTTGATCCCGTAGTCCGCATGAGTGTGCCACAACAATCAATCTTTGATCCGTTTGTGTTTTTAGCGTATATAAACAATTTATCTGGCCTGGCCAAGGATGGTAATAAAATAGTTACTCAAATTTAATACAAGATATGGATAGGTAACTATTTCAGTACGAAACAAAGAATTGTAGTTTTTTATTACTGCCATATTCTTATGAATCTATGTAGAAAATAAGCTTCAATGGATTCTTCATATCAGTGGGTTGGCAAAAAGGCTTAGCTTTGTCGCCTGTCCGGTTAAAAAGATACGAAAATAGTCAGACATCGAAACCATTAGTTTTAGTTTATTTTGTCTATTTTCATAGCATGAATAATATCTGTGTATATTGAAAAAAAATTCATACCGTGAATGATATTTATTTACGTTTATTTGAAAAAAATCGTACTGCAAAAGCAGAGCGTTTGTACAATTTACAAACTAAGACCCTTTGTATCTCTTAAAAGTAAGTTTAAAAAAATTGGAATCTTAATCTGGCATATCAATTTAAATAAAAAAATGTATTATAGTGAGAAAAAAATATTAGAAATATTTAATAGAAGTAGTAATCTACATAAATTTAGTATCATAAACAAAAATAATTTGTGTTTACATGTTAGTCGACTACATAAAATAACGAATTCATTAAACGGGCTCTATGTGCCCAAGTTCAATAAGTCACCTATAGACAAGGAAAATTTACCCTTATATAAATTTAAGATCATTATTAAACAAGTACTTAATAAAAAATTGTATTATACAGTTTCCAAATATTTAGAAGACAAATATTTATAAAACATAACCACCTCGATTCTTTCTAGGTTGTTTCATTCAGTAGTATATTATATTTTTGTTTTTTGCATAACAGATAAAAAAAAGAGCTATCTTTAAATTTTTCCTCGTTCTCCTTTAGGGAATACTGCCTTCTAAGTGAGTGGGAAAATGTGAAATAACAAAATATTACGTTTTTAAATTACCTATGAATTTAATGCATTTTCAATTTGAATTTGAACGAGTGATACGTTCATAATATAATAACGGAATTGCAACGTCATCTGTGACTTATGATATGAGGATTTATTTTAGTTTTCGTTATTTGTGGATGATGTATTTTCACTATTATAACTGTATTGTTTAAACAATTGTGATAACTCCTTTCGATCTCGTGTAGTGTTGCTTTTGCGAGATAAACCTATATATCAAAGTACGTGGTATTGTACGTAAATATTCCGTACATACACATCTGTATGAATAGAAAGACGTACGTTTTAAAGACCATTGTTTCGTTTATTATGTTTGACGTCATCAACACGTTCCTTGTAGTTTTTTTTTAACACTTTCAATGCACAGAATCAGATCGGTTATAGTTTTATCAAATGTGATTATTCATGCGGAAAGAGCCAATGAGAGAGATCCATACATCAAAGGATTTTTTGTAATTTATATATAGGCAACGCGTAGTATTGTCGCCTAACAATTTACGGTTTGTCTACCTCGCGAAACGACCTAGTTTCCATTGTGAGCGGCGGACAAACTTTAAAGCGCTCCCATTCCGTGTAGATCGGATGACGTTATTAATCAGAATTAAAGCACTCGGAGGAACTAATAAGAGAGTGGTGTCAGTTGGGGCGACGCGAAAGCTGCGAGACTCGATATCGCGATATCGCGTCTCCGAAGTTGCGGCCGGAATGAAGACTTACTGCTGTTGTTTCCCACTTCGTTATAAGAATATATTGCCACTGCCGGGCGGACTTTTCCCATTTCGGCGCCGTCGCCGACGGGCTGGGCGGAGGGCCGCCACTACGCACAGGATCGACGCGTGAAAAGGTGGGAGTTAGTGGATTCAGCAAAGGAAACGTTATCGCCTAGTGCTTTTACTCTGTAGCCGATACGGTCTTGATAAAACTTTCCACCTTGTTTCTATGCTGTATACTAGATTATTGGGTGATTTATTTAATTTGCTTAATTAGCGAACCATATGAACCCTTACGAAATCAGCACAGTTAGCACTTGCTAAGACGTAATATAAGCTGTAACTTTCGCATGGTTATAAAACTGTTTTATCGACCCACCGCTCGTACGAATACCGTAACATGCCATAGATGCGCGCGCGCACGTCGCCCCGAGCAGCCCCACGCCACCACACTCGCTACGCGTTCGGCACCGCAACGACCACATTCGCGTTAAACGAAAATTCTCGAAAAAATCCCGACCATACTGAGTCAGACTCACGCACCGTGTATTCCATGTAATGTTAAAAATAGCTAATAGTTCTCATATTATAATGATACCCGAAAAGTACAAAATTTATGGAGTAACTTTTTTATTGAAAAGTTTATAAAAGTTGTAAGGTTTCGCATTTTTTTAAGCTATTGCATAGCTTTTATCGCGAGCTTTGAGGGCGGCGACCGAATCAAGAAATCCCCTAACGAAAATAAAACCTAACACCCCCCACTCCGCCTACCATGTAGCTCGGCCGAGCGTTCGCTTAACGTGTATGTATATGGTACGACTGTACGAAGCTCGCACGGATCGAGACGAATTGCTCCGAAATCGGACGAATACGTAAGCAGCTGTTTGTGAGAAAGTATATAGGTATCTATCATATCTTTATAATGCCACATTCATCGCATGTGCCCCGTAAGTATACATGTAGGTATATATGTATACATAGGTGTACCTATGTAGAACAGTAAATAGCAGTTACTGGTGAATAGCTATACGCGTAAAATTTGTGTATAAAGTGTTTTAAATATGAATAAATAAAGTTCATTTATATTTGAAGAAAGTGATGAAAATGTTGAAATAATGTCAAAGAAAAAAAAATACTACATAAATAAACAAATAATTATAATTGTATAAGTTGATAAAAAATGCTATGCAATAGCTTTACCGCGGCAGTCCCCGAGTGCCACACGTTTATTTTTTTTTTGTTGAAGTATATTTCAGTTAATTGAAAATATATGAAAATAAGAAATTTCTTGTATGATATTACAGTTAATTAAATGAAGATTATTTCTGTTAGCTTCAAAAATTTTTTATGAATAGCCATAGAAAATAAAAACATCATAATATCATAGAAAATTTTCGTGTCAATCAAAGCGTTCATTATATGAAACGGTAATTTGTGAAAAATCATTTAGTCTTAAATTATTAACATAAATTAGATTTTTTTTTTTTGTTTATCAATTGTTTTTGCTTACTTTACTTTTATTACTATTATTTTATTTATTATTTTTGCGCAATTCCTGTGACTTGTTTAGTTTACGATAACCCCGCCACCAGGGTTATCATAAACTAAACAAGTCACGGGGTATGTTTTGTTTTGTTTTTAACTTTACGATATAGCGGTCAGCGGTTATACTAGAATATTGATTCTAGTATAACCGCTGACCGCTACATATTTTTTATAATGTACTAGGCATTACGAGCCGTGCACTTTAGGATTTTCAACATTTTCTGGTTATAACGTAGATAATGTTATTTATTACCCTTTTTTTCTTAAGTAAATCAAAAACTTATTCTGGTATTAATAATAATGTGCGTAGGTATAACACCGAGAATAAAATGTACGAAATCTCTAGTTTTCAAGTCATCTCATAATTATTTTCGATGATTCTTAAGTAAGTTATGTTGTATATACATGTAAATTTAATTAAGACGTGAAGAAATAACAATTAGCTGAATTTTAAAACAAAAAAAAAATAATAGAAACTATTCTGATAAAGCAATAAATTGTTATAAACCATTACCTTTTATCTACAATGAAGTTATGTACTGGCTTACCATTCTTACCTTTATACGTTTCAATTCCTAAAACTTCTGCAATAAGTGGATTTACAAAACCATAATTTTTTTATTAAAAAGTAGACATTTGACAAATGTATCCTGGCCTGTGTCTTGTACACTTGTAATTTAAAAATGTGGTTATTAAACAAAATTGTTGGACTATCATTTTAGTGCATTTTACTTTAGTTTTTTATCTGTACCAAAGTATGAAATACATAAATTTTAGACAGGAGTTTTTCTAAAAATTAAAGTTCGCTTCAGTATCATAATTGTCATTTCACCTTTCCCACTTACCATTTATTAATTATAATTGTCCCCATTATCTATTTATTTCATTTCATTTGCGATTTACAGTTAGTTAACCGCTGTTTTGCATTTAGTTTCGACACGAAGTGACGTATTCACCAACCGTTTTCCCTGTAAATGAAATATTGCTTAGTACAAAAAAAAACACAAAATTTTCGATTTTAGCATTTTTATGCTATTCTTAAGATTTTACTCGATTTTTATAAAAGGTGCACAAAATGCAGGCCAGCTTTTAAACACATGTCTTATATTCCACATAGGTGGACGTCGCCTAACGAATCAATTTTATGCGATCAAATCCCCCATTTCTAAGGCATCGGTCTAATGTTAAGCACGTCTATCACGAGGGGACTCCACCTCCGCGAACAACAAAAGCCGGCCGCCGGACCGCGCCGGCGCAAAATAAATACGGCCGGCCCGAATTTTATCAAAAGCAATTAAGGTGGGCGCAACACAAAGAGTAGGTACACGGCGTCGGGAATCGGCGCTGGAGAATTTTAAAAAGATCAGCTCGGATGGCGCGCTTTGTTGGGAGGTGAAAAATGAGCGGCCGCCGACGTAATACGCCCGAGTAATTACCGGACAGGCGCCCTCTAACGGGACCTAGGATCACTCCACTCGTTCCCCGCCTTATTTATAAAGGATCTAGCCGCTTTTGATGTTCGTTCCGTGATGGTCCTTTAATTTATGATGTTCACAGCTTTCATTCGTGGTGCTGTCTGCGTGGACACGGATTTCATTCCATAGACTGTTTGTTTGCTGCGTGTGTATATTCATGGATCTGCGTCGCTTCATTACTTCATTGAGACTTAATCGATGCATAGACAACCCCCAAACATTTCTATTCCTAAAAGATTCTATGCACGCAAAACGAATGTCCTCTATGTTGGCTCTTTTCGTTATAGCACATTCATGTAAGATTTTGCGTCAATATAGATTGCGTTAACACTTCGTGTAGTAAAACAAATTGGGTTCAAGTCTCTTGTTGAAATTTTAATATTTCATAATAATTTCGTCTAAGAAACATTCATAAAATAAAGCGTATGTAACTTTCAAATATATCGAAGACTATAAAGGTGAGAAAATTATTAGGTCTGAATTGAATAAACTAATTTGATGGATATTCTAAGTTTTATATCCTTCTTATTATTTTCAAAAAGTGTTTAAATTATTTATCAAAAACTTTTTATATCAACAGTTTGCTTGTCATTTACTCTAATAATTACAATATTTGTGCTTATGGATAACCATTTTTATGCATTTTAATGAGCTTTTTTGTTGGCCAAAGATATCGCATAAATTTATATCAGAGACATGTTCCTTTATTCTCATAAATTTATGCTCTAAATTTTAAATCATTTAATTTTTAAATTACTTGAGAGCTATTATTTAATATTGGTCTGGACGCATGAAATCCACCGCTGACCCTCGAATCTACTTTTTCACTGCGAATCATTGTCCAACGAATTTAATATTGATTCCGAAAGATTAATAATTATCGAACACCTAGGCAAGTGCCAATTTTAAGTATGAAAAATGAAACCATATCGTTATTGGATGTTGCAGACAAGCCTCAAATACGCTTTACGCAATAGAATACCTATATTATTTTGATAAGCTCTGCAATTTTCTTTACATAAAAAATACGAAAAGTATGTTATAAATTTTTGAAATTCATTTTCTACGAACTAGTTCTTCATATTTACGCCGAAAATAATACCGACAAATCATAGCTTATGTAAAAAAAAAAACTAATATTCAAATTAATCCGATAACTCCTCGAAAACAACTCAACCTTCAAACGGTAACTTCCGGTAATCACGAGCACCAGACTCGTTTTAAAGCCAAGGAAAAATTGCTGTTGACGGATTACGAAACGTTGCAGCAAAGCGTTCCAAGGTGCGGTGTTGCCACGCGCCAGAAACTTTTTATGGGGCATAAATATACCCGAAGCGTGGCGCGCGAGAGAACGTATGGAGTTTTATAAAAATTGAGAGAATAATGACCGGACTTCGGCCTTTTTATAGCTCGCCCGCGCTGAATGTACTCTTGTTTATGGACTATGTAGGCGATTTGTGAGCGCGTGTAAAGCGTTTAAGGTTTGATGAAAACTTATTACGACGCGGCTGGGGGGAGAGGAGGGCAGCTAAAAGAAAATTGTTTCTGTTTCTTCCGCGAAGTTCAAGAGATTCCGGCGCAAGCGCTTCTCGGTTTGAGTTTCCATCGGCGAACGTGATCGTGGCCGGCCTCGTCTATCGAACTTGGGCGTCCGAATTTCATGCTCTCGATTTACCATTGCTTTGACATTAGCAGTGCAGCTTACAATCTCAGCTTTAATATATAATAAAACATTTTTTCGAATTTTCATATCCAGTATTTACGAATTAAACACATGAGAGCATGATATTCATAATATTAAATGTATTTACAAAATCAATAATTTTTTTTTTGTGTACATAGTTCTTATTAATCACGCGTTTTTGTTTGTCTGTACAAGCAATCAGACCACATCGTCTCTTTCTTTGGGAGGCTTGGCCATTAGGATCAAGAAACTGTGACGAATTCTGACCGATACTACGGCGGTCCATGACATGTTATGACTACTTAAGGCACTTATCGATATGAAATACTATAAATTTTGTAACCAACACATAGAAGAACCACATGATAGCACGACTGGCAGGAATGTCTTTACCAATTATGGATAGCAGTAATATAGGTAACACTTAGAATTGTTTTTATTTTATCGCGGTGTGCAGTTGTGCTCGTTGCTTAACTGTCTAAGCCATAGGTCGCGCCAACTTAATTTACAAAATCCATGTACACGCAAAAAGGAATGTACAACAAAATTTATTTTCTAATTTAATTAGGTTTTTATAAGCTTCCTAAAAATTATATAACTTACAAGTTTGATATAGATAACAGAAAACAGCAGAAAAGCAAAATCACAAATGTCAGCACTTAACTATTTGACACTATCACTATTATTTTTGTTTTAACAATTATAAGAATTTGATATTATCAGGGAAACATATACTATATACGGTAAATTGCAACCTTATTTTTTGCCAAAAGCAGATTCAGAGAAAGCGTGCTGTGGCAGACTGACATTCAGACAGTCTAGAAAATGATCCTATCTGGGTTCAGTTTTTCCCATGAGACATATAAGGCCGCCTCAAAAGTAAGAAAAAATATTTTAAAACAGTAGCAAGAGAAACACAACTCCAATGCACACTTAACCAACGTTTGTGTATAGTGACGCAACAAGCGGTTCGCTTGAAAATGTAGTGCCATCATCACTTTATAAAACAGTAAAAATGTACAGGTTTTATCTTTGACGCACGGTCGTTAATAAGTCTGCCCACACCAAGGCCCACATTGTTGTGATGACGCACGTTTTCATCGGCCCCTAAATCCAGCTGGCCCGACCTATACTTAATGACACCCTATTTGACGCTTATATTTTCTAATTGCATGCTTTCCCGTTAAATCCGTTTTATTATCTGTGAATTAAACACACTCAAACGTGTAGTTCTGAAATAGACTCATTAACGAATAGATTCATAACATATTAAAGAGAATTTAACGCCTGAATCGATAACAAAGCACTGACGACCTTTAAACAGAAACATATATTTGAGTAGTCACTATGTTCTGATATAGATGCAGTGAGCGAGCGATGATGGCTCTGTGGTCAAAGAGCATCATCTTCAAACTAGAAGGCACTGATTTCGATCCTGAGTTAATTCAGATTGAACTATTCCCTCCGTGCCACAGAACAAGTCAAGTAGATCATCCTAAGCATTTTCTTCAAAACGATGACGACGTTTGTCAGCAGTTCTCACCCCACAGCAGGTCAGTGTGGATAACTTCGGTCGCTGGCCCCTCAGTCTGAGATAATATTGTCGAAGGATATCCCTCGATGATCTGATGTAACGGCACATTTCTTCAAATGTAAATTTTAAGCCGGTAACTAGTACAAAAAATTAATATTCATCTTTTAAAAGCGCACTAGGAAAATAAATCTAATAAAGCGCTTGGCAGAGGAGAATTTAACGAACAAAATCTACATGTTGTTGATTCCAGACTCTATGGTCCAGATGGTTTTGATTCTAAAGTTTCACTTATTTAATTAAAGTTGATAGGATATGAAGCTGTTGTAAGACGTCTGTCGTTCTTCCTCTTTATTAAAGAACTAACAAAGAAAATAACAAACGTTTTGTTTTCACTTTTTTTGGGCCTAATTTTATTTAGTTACTGGCCTAAATATTAATGTTTTGATAATATTTATTGACATTTAATAAAGCAACTCGTAGACCTAATTGGTCCGTGTGAATTATTCATACGGGTTAACTAAATATATATTTATTTATTTTCCGTCGTTAACGATGAAGTTAATAGTCAAGACTATGTTCTACATTAGATATTGATGTTAGTGACAAAAAAACTCTTTTGAAAGATAAAGTATGTTGTTGGCTAAAAAAAAACTTAAATAAAAGTATATTCCACCAAATACTTTTACATTCTAATATATGAAATACGACTGAAAAATTGTATAAATATTTTCATTTATATTTTCTTCTTTTCGTCATTAAAACTGCTTATATAATTCATAAACATCCACGGTTTTATAATATTATTAGAAAGTAAAAGTGAAATAAAAACTCATTTTCTTAATCGATGTTTCTAACTCGATTCATTGTTCCATATTATCATAAGTATGACATCAAGGAAACAAATTGCACCCACTCCAAAAATAAACATTGGCCGAGACAAGAGCTAAGCTAGAAATAGGCACTTAACTACTCACAGACGTCTCTAGATGTTTATTCGATCTATGATAATTCGCGTTCCAGAATCCTCTTTGGTTCCCCGGGGAAATGGACTCGGAACTTCATTCTAATTAAAAAATGCAGCAACATCGTACGTATTTTAGAGTCGGGCCCAAAATTTTTAATAACTTTTCTAATTTATAATACTCAGGGTACACAAATTTATATTTTTGTATTGTGCTTAAGCAATTTAAGCTCTTAGCAACTTACTAAGAAGATAGAACTAGTCTAATGAAAATCAAAGCTATACCTAGAAATAATGATAGTGCAGGGCAAAGTGGCGCATTCGTTTGCAAAATTGTTTTAATTCGTAATTTTTTTTTTTAAATGTCCGGAAGGTCCTTCTGATTATAAAAGTGTAAGATGACACTTGATATCTTTTGACGTTATTGTTTAAACAACAAAAACTGTATAGCATAGAAAAAATGCATTTTTTGCAATCAATTATTTTGACGTGACAACGTCTTAAATTAGGTTGCGGCTGGGAGTCACTTATGAAAAATGTAACGCTCGGTAACGTAACGATGAGTCACCGAACGAGAGAGAGCCCGCCGAATGCCTTGCGTCTCTCTCCCACTCAACTATGATCGGTCTGCCGCGCGCACTAGAGAATTAGTGCATAGCTTGCAAATGTATTGCAAGTTATTGTATGTATATTTGTATATAAATACGTATGTATGTGTAAAGGTAAAAATAAAATTTTGTTAATATGAAATTCAGTGCGAGATTCTTTGTATAAATTAATGTTTTAAATATAATTCTTTGTATAAATAAATGTTTTAAATTGTTACTATTATTTCATCCTTCTTCCTACTATACGAATGAATATTCACATTAAAATGATTTTACCATTCAAAGTCGTTGTCACGTAAAACTTTCGCCCGTATACCGACTTTACAGGCAATCAATTTTTTATATTCTTTACGATATTTTGAACAAAAAGTCATCATACCCATTATCGTATCTCTAACACAATAATTGTTATGAATTTTTAAAATTGAAAATAGTTGAAAATCCGAATTTTCTTGGTTTGATTAATATAGTTTAAAATCAAAATGCTATAATTTTTTATTTTTATCAAAATTTCCACTATGTTAAACAAAATAGCCTAAATGGATTTAAAAATTTTGTTTATTTCTATGTTTTATTTATATTATAACAATATGCTTCCAATATGCAATAAAGGTCAGAAGAGTTTATTTCACAGACAGTATCTAACAAAGATTTTGCAATAGATAAGAAATAAATGTTTCAGTAAACTTCAATGACGAAAACAGTTTTCAAAAAAACAATAAAAATCTAATTATGTAAAACTATGAATGAAAATAATTAATTAATTTATATGAGAAGCAGTAATATTATATTTTTTTATCTTATCACCGCTGAAAAACCACAAAAAATTTTTCAAAAACATCGTCTACCTTTCTCTTACGCTTCTTATACATTGAGATAAGAATGAGATAGAAATACTTCTCTCTCGAAAGTACATGCGCGTAGGAAGCATATTGTTATAATATAAATAAAACATAGAAATAAACAAAATTTTTTAAATCTATTTAGGCTATTTTGTTTAACATAGTGGAAATTCTTGATAAAAAATTAAAAATTATAGCATTTTGATTTTTAAACTACATTAATCAAACCAAGAAAATTCGGATTTTCAGCGATTTTCAATTTTAAAAAATTCATAACAATTATTGTGTTAGAGATACGATAATGGGTATGAGGACTTTTGTTCAAAATATCGTAAAGAATATAAAAAAAAATTGCAAAATGCATTTTTTCTAGGCTATACAGTTTTTTGTTGTTTAAAAAATAACGTCAAAAGATATCAAGTGTCATCTTACACTTTTATAATCAGAAGGACCTTCCGGACATTTTAAAAAAAAAATTACGAATTAAAACAATTTTGCAAACGAATGCGCCACTATGCTCTGCTCTATGAGCATTTTGCTGATTTAAGCAGTGTTTGAATAGACTAAAACTGTTCTACGCGTCCATTTATGTTCAGGTTAGGATTATTTTGCGTAGACTTACTTTTGCTTACAGTTAAATCATCTAAATATGTTTGTTTTTCATCGTTAGCTGCGTAGTTAGTCTTCGATATCATACCATTAATATTGATGAAATGTAAAGGAATATATAGTGTACTA
This sequence comes from Eumeta japonica, assembly GCA_005406025.1. Lineage (NCBI taxonomy): Eukaryota > Metazoa > Arthropoda > Insecta > Lepidoptera > Psychidae > Eumeta > Eumeta japonica. The sequence continues at coordinate 235,503 of BGZK01000025.1, forward strand.
ACAAAAGGAAACAACTTTTAAAAATACTATATAAATATGAATTTAAAAATGAATAAAATTAGACAGATTCAAGAATAATATCAGTCATATTGACAAAATATTGATGTATTTTAATAAAATTCATATACTTTGTGCTGAAAATGATATCAGAAAAACCGCTGCCTTTGAGTGCGTCGGCGTTCATTCGTAACGATCTAAGCGGATCATTACCGACGGGCGCGCGCCGCCGCGGGCTGCAGCGGGAGAGGCGATGTTTCTAATTTAATTTTGCTTATAGAAGCCACAGAATCTCATCGATTTAAAATCAATATCCTTGTGGAATAAATTAAATTATTCCTATTATATTATAAATTTGAAAGCTTCGGCTGATTTTATTATATCTAGTTTTAGGCTGTGCCATCGTCTCTTCGGCTAGTGCATAACGCATTACAGGCAAAAGGAAATGAAAGGAAATTACAATTTAGGGTACTAAAAACCATTGAATACACTAAATTTAAAATGAAATTACCAAAGGTCAAGATCGTGTTGTTCACTAATAGCATCACAATAATTCCATGATATTGAAAATGTATACGTTGTATACAATTTATGTACTACTAACTTCCGTCTCTGACTCTGCTCTAGCGAATATAAGAATGCATTATAAGCCTTTCTTTAGACAACTCTTGCTTCTCTCGTTCTCACTCCTTTCTCACTAACTTGCTTTAAAATAGCTGTAATTTATTATTTTAATGATTAAATTGGATCATTGACGAGACATTTATAAATCACAAGTAAGTATTCCAACGAAATAATTTCAGTTGATTTCATTGATTAATAAATGTTCAATAACCCCATTTAAACTACTACATGCATATATTTTAAAATTAGAAATCAGTATAAAAGCAATCTAAATTATAGCTCGTTGATTGGGCCCTGCGGTAGATCCTTTGTTTTCCCATTAAAATTCACAGTAATTCCCTAAATCAATCTTTAAAATTAAAATGAATAGATTCCATACCTTAAAGTGTGATCTCCGGTGCTGGCGTATTAATTTAGAAACTTTTTTATACAAAACATTTTAATTCATATCGTTTTCCCTCAAACTCACATTAGTATCTTTATTTGTGCAATATTACTAAATCATTATAAAATTCGTATTACTAATACCTTGTTATTATCAAACATCCAAGTTAGGAACATGCACTCCCGGCAATTTATAAGGGACCACACGTTCAGCAATGAAACTTTGCTTACGCGCTAACTTAAACTGGCTTCTACTAAGTTTAGCTAAGCCTAACTTGAAGCATTCACATACAAATGAGTTTGTGGGTGAAACCCATTAAATTCTAAATTTAAACGACGACTTTCAAATAATGTGTTGCTGTTTAGTATAACGGAACGATTGGAATGTTATCTAAGTAATTATTTATAAATATAAATTTATTTATGTTTTACCAAATTTTTAAGACAGATTATGAAATATAAAATATTTACTCCTAATCCCGTACAGTAATAATCTCAAATTTTAGAAGCAATCTGTTCAATGTCAGGAATTTGTACGGAGTTAGAAGATATTATTTCTATTTTTAATACGATTTAAAAACGCTCACATGATAATTTTCAATCAAAGAACTACTCTTTGCTTTCTGTTGTTTTTTCTCACTCTCTCTCCCTCTTACACACTTAACTCTCCGATCTAAAAACTGTTGCAAAATTTGTACCCAATAGACAAACAAACAAGGAAATAACGCATTTAATTAATGTTGCATTGTCATTTGATTCTAAACTGTGTTTAGAGTTTGGAATCTTCAGCTAATCGAGAAATCAGTTTAAAACCGTGCCACAATTTTCACCGAACTTAAAAGTAGACTGACAAACAAAAAGATATATATAAAATCGTGGTAATAAACAGGCACAATTTAGTAATAATATCCAAATGTGCTTTTACTATTTATGTTTCCTGAAAATTTCAAACTTTCAAATTTAAAGTAAAACAGCAGACAGAATACTATTTTTGATTTATATTTCAAACTCTACTACATGTAATCTATAAATGTAATGAAAATTATATTTGTAACATTGTTGATGTAAAACAACTAACTTCACGAAAAATAATATTAACTTATAAAATTAAAATCCACAAAACTAATATTGAAATAGGAGTTTATTTTGAAAGACAAATACAGAATTATATAACTTATACTATTAAAGTAAGTAAAAATTGAAACAACCTTTTTTTAAAAGAAATAAACTTACATTTTATTGAATTGCTATTTGATATTTAGGTATACACAAGATTTTTTTTAGTAATCTCAGTCGTAAATAGGGCTCTTATATTGTCATTTAATCATTCATCAGACAAACATATTTCAGGTTCACACTCAATTCTCAGCAGGTGTCAGTCCAAGCGCACTATATTCCTCTCGTTATGTCCAACGTTGAATAACTAAGGCTATCTCGTATTTCAGTGCGTGTGCGCCGCACGACCGTTAATAAACTGCATCTTTTTGATGTGAAACATCTATTGGCGCGTCTTGGCAGTAAAATCGACACGTATGCCGTCACGAAAAACGGTATGACGCATGCCATCGTGCCGCCTCTACACTACCGCTCCCTTGTGTGTGTGCGCGCGTATACACTTCATCGCTTCTTTGTGTGTGAAGCGTAACATGGTCTATCTGATTATATAAAACTTGTCACGTTTATGATTGTTTGCAAGCTTTGTATCTTTTCTTTTAAATATTATTCTTTTCCAACTTCTTAAAAGAATTCGAATCAGTGATCATACTTATTGCATAGAAATATTTTTTGATTAAAAAATGTATATCCTTTGTAATTATTATTACATTCAAAATTGTAAGAAAAATATATTAATTTTTTTAATGAAAATCAATTTTTTTTTTAATTTTACTTCTATTGCTTTCTTTATTGGTTTATATAAATTAGAATATTAACTAGGCAGACGCCCGACATCTACCAGGCGTCCCGTGACAGCCAAGTGTTTTTATTTGTTTTATATTTTTAGGCATTGCCTTAAAGTTTGCAAACTATCCGAGCCGAATGAACTTCCAAACTTCGGACTAAGATGGCAACCAAATGGTAGTGACAGCTAAAATGCATGTAATGACATAGCACACCTTAAATTACCTTAATAATCTGGACTATTATACCCGGTGGGCGGCGTGCGTGTTTTATTTGTTACGTAACGCGTTGGTCATGAAAATCCACAACAATAATGTAATGATAACGATAAATAATGACCTTCATCAATCAAAAACGAATTAGGTAGAATTCTATAGCACTATGACAGACGTCCCAGCACTGAGCCCGGTTCCACTAGCAAAGACCATCGAATGGTTGATATAGCTATTCAAACAAATATAATACACGGTTCAGTTTATAGCACTTTGTAAGGTGATTAATCATTATTATTCATAAAAGAAATAGAAAACATATTTCAAGACCTTGAATCCTTGAAATTATAAATATGTCGATATCGATACACGACAACGAAATGTTTTGTTGTTTTTTTTTATAACAAAATTATTACATTCTCTGTAATAATGTAATGGTTTTTATTTTTATTACATTAACTTAAGACTGTAGAGTGGTAACCCCGACGACATTTCGCCATATGCTCCTGTCCACCCCTTGGTCCATGTAAATTTTGTCGTAAAGCTTTAGAAGTAATAAAAATTTATCTTTTTTGAGTTTGAATGCCAGCGGGGGTATAGGTATTTTTCGGCCGGAATGCCGCCGTTCGCGGGCCAGAGCTCGTCCTCTTTCACAGTGGACGCCGACGGAGGAAGACATCTTCGGGTTCCTCCGTGGGGCTGCGGCTTTTAGCCTCAGCCCTACATAGCTATTCAGCGACCCGTTGCTGCCGTGCCAGAGGTCCGTGACACCCCTCCTGGCCCTGCCACAGGTGCCAGACCGCGCTCGCTGCTGCTATCCGCTGCCGTTAAGCTTGAGGTCTGCGGCGTATACCTCCCCACGTCCCTTAGCCCCGGTGGGCCCGTTGCTGACGCCCGCTAGCGCCTAACCCGAGGCCTTAGGCGCCCTGCGCGCGCTCGTCGCCGCATTTGTGTCCCAGGGCGCCCTTGGGCCCGCGCCCTTGCGGCCGCAATTTATGTACCGCTTCATATATAGAGCTGATGTATATGTATTGAGTTGCTTCATTTGAATATTTGAGTATTTTTTTTCACTTCATCGACGAACATATAAAAAAAATCCCCCCAAATATGAGCATTTAAATATAATTTTTAAGTACTCACTAAATAAATTTGAAATTTTCTCATTAAATTACTATTCTTTTTATTCAATTATCTATAGCTTTGCGACGTTTCACGATATTTAGTTGAGTATGGGCGAAAATTATCGAGAGATCCTTCCTATTTCAAAAAACTTACAGCTAATTTTTGCAAATTATTCATAGACCAGTCTATGAACTACCTCGCCAATAAAAAAATTTAAAATTGAATTTAACTCAAAAATCATGGTTTTTCTGATTTTTTCCTTAAACTACTAACTTTACAGCAAAGTATCATACAATTTCTTATATAGAGAATTATGTCCATCATAATATGCAGATTTAGAAAGGGGCTTTTTTGTTTGATACTATGAACGGACGCACTGGCCACAAGAAGATTTTTCTGATTTTCATGTCTTTAATTAAATTTATCTCACAAACCATTAGTTCTACGGCTTTGGGTTATTGAAATTGTTTTGTAGAAAATTAATTTCTCCACGAAAACGATTCAGAGAATAAGGCTCATAATTTTATAATTGTCACATATTCGTGCAAATAATTAAAAGCTGTGTTAAACTATAAGTGGAAATTTTATCTTATCTTAATGAATAAAATGTGAACTTTACAATATGACCTCGAAGTGGTTTGGTAATTGTGATTCAAGTAAAAACTAAACATTTTACAATACAGAGTATTTAAGACAAAAAAAAAATAACCTGTGACCAAACAAGTGCTTCAATAGTTTCCAATAGGTTTCTTTTAAATTGCGCGTTTTAAAAGTTTCTGTAAATTGTTTTGATTATATCACAAATTAGCATAATTTGTTAAATTAAGAAAGCAATAAGCAAATTAAATTCAAACGCCGTCTATCTAAAAACGATTACGGGTATGGCAATTGCAGAGGAATAAAAGAACGACATATGGCATGAAATGAAACGTGTGGCACTCGGGGACTGCCGCGGTAAAGCTATTGCATAGCATATTTTCTCTACTTATGCAATTATAATTATTTATTTATTTATGCACTTTGTTTATTCATATTTAAAACACTTTATACACAAATTTTACGCGTATAGGTACATAGGTACACCAGTGAATAGCACCAGCAACTGCTATTCACTGGTGTACCTATGTATACATATAGACCTACATGTATTTACGGGGCACATGCGGTGAGTGTGGCATTATAAAGATATGATAGATACCTATACACGTATATACTTTTTCACAAACTGCTGCTTACGTATTCGTCCGATTTCGGAGCAGCTCGTCTCGATCCGTGCGAGCTTCGTACAGTCGTACCATATACATACACGTTAAGCGAACGCTCGGCCGAGTTACATGGTAGGCGGAGTGGGGGGTGTTAGGTTTTATTTTCGTTACGGAATTTGTTGATTCGGTCGCCGCGCTCAAAGCCCGCGATAAAAGCTATGCAATAGCTTAAAAAATTGTAAAGTTATATCTACCAGTTAAAACATTACCCTCCTATTAGATTCCATCGCAGTCGGATAGAAAGCAATTTATCATATATTCACCGCAACCACGAACAGCCATATATAGTGTTTATTTATGCGTGCGCCGATGCTGCGAACACGGATCGCTACATGGTAAACGCGTTCGTCATGTCCTTCCTAGTAATTGGTAGTTATAGAGGGGCCATTGCGTGCGCTGACTTCTATTCAATTGTGATTCGCCGTTCCGTTAAATCTTCTACATTCGTAACAGAGGAGTCTTTTAATCCCGGTAGACTAAACTGAGTCTTTGTGCTCGACTGTACGACTACTGAGGCATGGATTTGGACATTCGAGTGCTTTAATTGTAGTGATATGAGAGGTTCTTTAGTTGTATCACCGTCCAATTGACCTTATTTATTTTACTACATCGTATGTTTGTTTGTTTGTCCATCTGTCACAGATAAATGTCTCATGAAGTTTTGAATCGAAAATATAAAAAATCGAAATAATAAAACAACAAGACCACCTAAATCGTGTAATTTAAAGGTGCACATTAAGAGACAATCGATCGGAGCAGATCGCAATTTTCTCACAATTCGATGATTCAATCACATTTTTAATTATCCCCCCCCTACTCTGCGCTAATTACAGCTATAGCAATTCGGACGGTCGAAAAGCCATTAGTTTTATTGCGTTCGACCGTCTCCACTCAAATTGGGCGTAAACATAATAGCTTTGTATTAAATCAGCCGCGGAGAGGGTGCACGCTTAATTTTTCTCCATTTCCCCGGAGTGCTTCATCGCCGAAAGCCGCGTTACGACGGCACGATTTTAACGAAGCGTCGTCGCTCAATCCCTGTAGGCGTCCGGGACGTCGCGACCTCAGCCGGCCGTGTACATTCATCGACCGGATCCGTCGGTTATTCGCTTTAGTTGTATCTCTTTATCCATCGACTGCCGTATGAAGTGACAGTTCAGTCACTAACCTGCTAGGCACTGACCGTTAGCGGCCAGCGAGCCTGCCAGCGGTTTAGACCTGTATGCATATATATACATAACCATTGAATGTCCCTTTCAACCGACTACAGAGGGTTATGATTTTAGCAGGCTATGGAATCACACAGGAATCACACTATCACGCTATCTATTGTCATATTAACGGCTGTCACTTTGACATAAGCCTGTTTATCATCTGTCATTTCGGCACTTTAACTTTGACACCTGTCACTTTGATATCTATCAATTTGACATTTGTCAAATTGACATATGTCAATTTAACAGCTGTTATTATATTTTGGAATCTTCTATATTTTTCGTTTTCATCAATAATTTTGTTGCAAAACAGAGCTAGCATTTTTTCTGTTCTTTTTCATATAATTCAGAAAACTTATAAGTCAAATGACTATGAAATATTTTTTTAGGCACAAAAAACAACAAAAGTTTTATAACAGTGTATAAACACTTAAATTTTAGGTATGTTAGTATAATGAAACTAGTTCAGACCAATTTTAAGTAATACTTGAAAAACAGTTTTATTTTAGGTTTTTCTGAACCCTATTCAGTTGTATGTGAACTGCGAAATACCTGATACTTAGCGATCTAGATAATTAATATGTATCAAAATTTATAAGTAGTCCAAGTTATTACAATACACGCCGAATCTCAACCCTGAAAAATTTTTTTTATCTGGCGCCCTTATAGCCTTGGAATTCAACCTGCCGATATCATCACAAGCATGCACTCGTACTACCTTGACCAGTTTGCTATTATCCTTTTATTCGTAATAATCTCTAAATTCGTAATAATCATAAAGAATATTTTTTGAGAAATATAATACTTAAATATTATTGAAAATCTCGTCAACGGACTGAGAGCAAATTTTCAGGCGACCTTCAGTAAATAAAACTTCTTCAATTGTCTAAAACTTCTCTCTTAATCAATAAATTCGTTTAGAAATACTTTTTAAACATTTTTCTTTGATATCTCTTGTCTAATTGACCGACTTCAACGAGTCTTGCGGCATTAGATTATTTTTTAAAAATAAAGCCGGAAAGATTTTTTTTTTCGTAAAAACTATCAATGTAGTTTTTTTGGAGATAAAAACGAGTACATCTGATGAAAACTCGATTTTCGAAAGTCTTTGTGAAAACGACAACTACCAAAATTTTCCGAAAATATTATATACAATTTTCTTAATGAAACTTTAAAAAGATACTAATTACCGCAGCGCATGTCGCGTTTAACATCATCAATCCCCTTTCTGAAATTGCGTATGACCCCTGACTCAGCGCCATTACGATACCGAATAATGTCATGGTGAAGGAATTTGAACTTAATAAATACACAAATGCCTCCTGCAAGCCGACGACCAAGTCATCTTTGTACCGTTGGCGCATGAGCTGTAGGAGATGGTAACTAAAATGAATTATTCTGTTAAGAAAAGAGGTATGAAAGTAAACGTCAGCTCTTGCTGACGGTGTTTGGTGATGGTGTTTGAAAGAGGAAGAACAACGACAGAATGTGGGGAAGGAAAAAAGTATTTTCGTGTTTCATATATAAATTCAAGATTCAGCATATTTTATTTACATTTAACTGTCATATACATACCATTTTATTTAACGAATTGTTGCCATTCGGTAGATAGTGACATAATCCTATTGGTGTAAAAATTTTGGGACTTCTTATTAAAAAACTGTGACAAGTAATTTTTTACAGTCCTCTCTTGATGTCAACGTAACAAATTCTGAAAAGGCCGAAGCACGTGAAAATGTGAGAGTGTACGCGCCTGGTTTGGATTTAATTAGATCAAAACTAGAAAGGTGCAAACAGCACAATCAAAGACACTTTCCTATAAGTTTTTAATTATAAAATATGGAAAACTATATATATAGAATGTTAGAAAGTCGAAAAAGTGAAAGAGTTTGTATACTTTGGTAGTCTGTTTACAAATGATGTTAAACATGGTAGAGATATAGAAAGGAGAGCGAATGCGGGAAATAAAGTGAATAAGGCCTTGCCTACTATTATGAATAGTAAAAGCGTCTCACGACAAGCGCGTTTGGCTATTCATAATGAGGTCCTAATCCCTACGCTTATGTATGGTAGTGGTAGTGAAAGCTGGGTATGGGCATAAAAAAATAAAAGTAGGATCAATGTGGCACAATGCGATCGCTGCGCAGTATATGTGGTGTCTCTGAAAGATAGATGTAGAAACAATGATGTCAGAGAGCGGTGTGATTTGAAGGAAGACGTAGTGACTAGAGTTAAAAGGGATATGTTACGTTGGTTTTGGCCATCTGAAAAGGACGAATGAAAGTATACTAACAAAACAAATTTGTAGAGCGAAAATGTGTGATAGGAAGGTCGGAAAGAGTCGCCCTAGAAAATTGTATGCAAACTATATTGGTGGTATACTAACAAAGGGCCAAATTTTAAACACTCTAAGCCTACGAGCTTGCATTAAAAGATTGATGGATGTCAGTGAAGAGATGTATACAAAGATCGTATCATGTGGAAATCTATAGTCTCCGCCTACCCTTCTGGGGTAATAGGCGTGATTTCATATTATAGTTATTATTATAAATACGCAGAAGTTACAAAATAACATTTTAAAAAGGAAAAACTAAAATAAAATATTCAAAATAACTTAGACTCGGTGCCAGTTAGAGTAATTCTAGGCATACTTTGCTCTTAGCTTCCATTAATTGTCACATCATATTTTAATTTAAAAATTCAGTTCTTATAACAAGCTTTTATTGACATTGAGTTTTTTGCCTTTGATTGGTTTAGTTAGTTTGGCTCCAAATCGGTTCCATTTTAATTTCATTTACCTTAGACTTAATAATACACCGGCTCACTTTTCAAATTCGTATAGTGATCAAAGTATTGTTAAGTTTATGACGACCTCAAAGCAAGTTGTGTACCTAACTATGATCAAGAAGGTTCTGAACTAATTTTGGATTATAAAGACACACAACGGAACTACTTAACGGCAAACAGTGCAAAAATATGGATTGTTATATGTCAATCTAATACGTATCTTAATTATCTTATATCTATATGAGCAGAGATACATTAGAATTCTAGCAATAACAGTATAAGTTCTGTCTAGTAATCGATGCTTTCGTTCTTCTCGACTTTCGTTGCTTAATTTTAGCTCATGAACTCCCATATCCGACAAACTATTTTTGCGTTCTTGCAGACCTTCAATAATGTATTTAGTTATGTTACTACATCTCAATGTATTCAGTTTTAGTTTTTTCTAAGCGTTTCTCTCATTCATCTTTCGTTTCAAATGGCGGTCGCATTGTCATTAAAAAAGTGTCTTTACTAGAACTACTCATCTTTTACAATGATAAAATAATTTTATAGAAAAAACGATTTAAACAAACACAAAAGTATTGTAATTAACCACATTAATTACAAATCATTAGAAAAAATGCTGTATTTTAAATAATTAAAAAATACACTCGCTTAGTGACATAATCCATTGCATAATTCGCATGTACTCCGTAATTTTATATGAAAATCAATCATTTTAAGTTTGCTATTACAGTAGCAATGTTTTACTACTACTTCAATTAAGTCAGTCGGTTTTCCAAATCGTTAAGTTTGCCTATTTTTCCCTGATTCACCGGAAAGTGGCAGAACGTGGGAGAGGTTAAGTTAAGCCATTTTACCACCTTGCTTTAATAAACTGCACAATGACAATGCACGATAACAATGAAAATAAGTAAGTGGTAACACGCAAATTTTTGCGAACGTGTTGCAATATGGATAATCCAAATCAGTAGGCATGACTTTGAGGAATTGACACTTCAGGGGTATAATTCCTGAAGTGCATAACATCTGAAAATCTTATGAACATGTGTTTTTCAGATTTTTTGAACATACATATTTTCACAGCATAAAAAAAATGACTATGAAATGATCTACTTTAATAAAATACAATTTAAAATATGCAAATGGTTTATGATATTTATGAATAATCATTGACCACACAAAAAAATACGCGTCGGCTATACAAGAACCTCTTCGTTTTAGAAACCGGTTAAAAATATATTAAGCCATTGCTTAAATCTCTTCCTTGATATAAGTATGACACATGCTTCCGTGCACGAGTTCCAGACGACTGTTTTTTAATGAAATGAAAATGAAAATATGAGCAATGGAACATAGGGGTCGTCTTTAAACGTCAGCGTTCTACTTTAGCTTATTATGAGCCTCCTACTCCGTTACTACCGTATTCTTCCATTTCATTGTCCCCTTTCCCACACTCGTTCGAAGCGAATAGATCGGAAGATGGGGTCAACTATAATAAATGAAGAATCACGTAGCTCGACTCTAGATCTTCCAGTCCCCCGTGCCTTCGCGATCCAGTACAAGTTTATATTAACGGGTTTTAAAAGTTATCAAAAATGAATAATTTAATTATTACTTATTTTATTAAACAATAAGTGTTTTTACAAATAAATTAAAAAACTATGACTTATTTTATTCTTCAGTTTCGCTGTATTTTTTTGGCTGTTCTCCAGGTTTCAACAATTTACCCACAATGTCGTACCTCTCTGAAAAAAAGAAAAAAAGGCATAACGATTTACATTACATAACACATGGAAATAAAGACATGCAAATAATAAGATAAAATGGGGGTATTTAGAATAGAGACTGTATGCAGTTTTAGTGTTACAGTTTGCATAAGCAATGCTATTTTAGTTATTATTTTTTATTGACCAGCCATGGTCTAAATGGTTTATGTGATCAATTGGGTATCAATAACGATTTATACATTTTCCAGTGTATCTCCACTCTCTGCGTGGCGATCAATCCTAAGCATAAAACTAAAATGACATAAACTGTATGAAAGTATAAATGAGTTGTATTTCTTTGCTCCAATTTAGTTTCCCAGTGTTTAAATTCATATAATGTAATTATCCCCATGCCCGAAAGAGTAATTGTTCGAAACTCGAAAAGTGCTGTGGTAATGCATTTTTAAAGTTCCATATTCAACCCTTATAGTTTCGCCCTATCCATCCGTCCGTCTATCTGTTTTTTTGCCGACGACTTAACTCAGAAACTCGTAGTACAAGAAGGTTATAATTTCGTATAGGTATACATATTAAATGCGCCAACAAAGCAGTCGAATAAATTTAAAAAAAAAATAGGGTACATCTGCTACACGTAAATTGGGAATAATTTTTTTTCTCTTCTAATTCCGTGGTATGGGGTATCACTCAAAAACATTGCGAGTCCTTGATAACCACTTTCCTATTTAGGAGTCCGTTAGTGATATATTAAGCTTTAAGTTGCTTATTTTTGTTAGTCAAGTGTGCTACGTATGCCCGCTTTAAACGTTATTAGTCGTTAAACTGTGAAAAAAATCAATAGGTTCATAGTATTGAAGAAAAGTCCCTCTTCTAACTCCATATACTGTGACATGCAACTACAGAACCCTAAACTGCGCGGGGCCCGACACGCATTGGCCGATCTTTTTCTTTTAACTCATTGCACAAATAAAAATAATAGAAAATGAAGCAGGCGATATATGTGCTAAAACATTGTGACCGCACCGAGTGTGCTTTTGAGAGACACACTGCACTGCAGAGTCATAACCTTCCACAACGACATTTTTTTTATTTCAGATCCAGAGGCTCGGCCATAAAGCCCCCCGCTAGACCAATGAAGGTCAGGACCGCTAACGGCTGTCGTCATTGATGCCGCGGCAAGTCCAGAAACGACGATTTAACGTGCCTTCCAAGACACGTACCGACTGGTTTAAGTTTAATTTAAGTTTGGTCAGTCCGTCCGTGGTCAAGATAGAATCCATAACCTTCTGTTCGGAAATAGACGCTCGTAGCCATTGCACCACTTCCGCTCTAATAAAGCACCAAGAGTGGACCACCACTAAAGGAGCAACGAATTCATTCTTTTTATTCGTGTAATATAAAAGAAGAGTGTATTTTTGTACAGATTGACGTTATAATTTGAAACTTATCCTAAATAAAAATTGAATCTCCCTAACAGTAAGCCATCGCCATTATCGTTAATTTTTAGGTTAGCTCACATTTCTTCTGTTGCACTTTGTAGCAAATATTCTTTCAATAGAATCTCATCGTTCATGTGCAACAAAGCCATGGAGCATAACAACAAAAATTTAAAATAATTAAATTGGAAAAAAAGTAAAAATACACAATAAAGTAATTTAGCAATGAACAAAACTTGTGGCTTTTTTTTCATGGCGCTTTAATTTCTTCGTATTGCTGCAGTTCTCCAAAAGATTCAAGATATCTCTTACAAAGCACGAAACGAGTACAGACGAGAAACTATGTTCTGCGAGATATTAAAAGAGATAAATACTCCTCAATCCCAAAGTACGTTCTCATCAACTACATTTCTCCGCCGGCGGGCCGAGGGATTAATGAAATAAGACGATGAAAGGTCTGGGTACGGAATGAAAACGAAGAGTTACGGCCGGCGCTAATACCTTCAGACATGCAAGGTGAGGTTTTTAAAAAATCGTATTTTCGAAACATGTTTTACACATTACTAAAGCGAGCTTTTACGGTCCGTGCTTTATCATTAACACTTTTAATGATTTTCTCATGGAAATTTAATTTTGTTGGATTACGCAATCTTTGAGCAAACAGTGCCCTAGATTGCTTTTAAATTTTATACATTACAAAATATTTCTTATTGTCAATTCAATTATTAGATATTGTTTTGGGAATCTTTTGATTCAAAAGATCTTTTTACTTACTACCTATATATCTTTTGCGCGTTATTTATTTAAACGTACAATTTTTCAATCTATTTACCTCACAATAATTGAACGACATTCATTTTATTTACGTCGACTCAATAATAATATCATTATTTCCAATTTGATCATTACCCCGTTAATGCTTTACACCTGGTAATTAGAGCTAAATTAGACTAAAGATACATCCGTATCAAAAGATCGTAATTATTTTGCGGGTAATAAAAACTATCAACTCTACATCACCATGATGTAGATTACATTATCGAATAGGTTACAAATAACTTATAGGGCCTTTTTCGAAAACACACAACACACTATTCCATCACAGATTCTTTGCCTATAAGAACACGTTGGTGTCGTCATCGATTAATTTAGTTTTTTTTTATTTTCACATTATTAATCCCAAGTAGTTAGTAGTGGGGGTAATTAAAAGCGTTGCCTTCGACCCATATGGTAACGGGTTCGAATCCCAGCCAGGATAAGTTGACTAATGAGTTTTAAACTTAAGTCAAATTAAACCACCCATTTCCAAACCTTGGAAAAACACGTTAAGCTATCAGCTCCAAACGTCGAGGTTACGTCAGTCAAGATGGTTGTTAGCAGTTCCGAACCCACACGGGCTAGCGTGGATGGCCTAAGGTTTCCAGCCCCTCAATGTGGAAGTAAATATTTTAGGACGATATGCTTGAGCAGTGGGGTAATTACAAACCTACACTATATCGCTCCTAATATGTAGCAGAACAGCGATTGTTATGCATTGAGCACGATGCAAAACAATCGCTTGTTAGAGATTACATAAGCAATATCAGTTTTTGTAATAAACTGTAATAAAAAATTTATTATTTACCACATTTAATTATTACATGCGTAAAATGATATTCATGTATATCTGAATTGATCAACCTGTATAAATCTTGATCGTAATGTTTTTTTTTTCTTAAGCCGTTACTTTTCTCAACATCCTCACCTTTAAACTGTTCTTCCCAATCTTTGGCCGATTGAATTTCGTCCGGTTGTAAATCGCTGAGATCGTCATAATCCTTGTCAGAACCCTCGACGTTGCCGGTGGCGAGACCTCGGGTGGCGTCGCGGCCGGCAAAAGCTGCATACGGACCCCCTGAAACATAAAACAATACCTCGATTCATTAAATACTCCAGGTACCTACGCTGTCAGTAATGACCTCGGGCTATGAATCAACGGCTTATTTCGACATCCAATGAAATATTTCATATCGATATTATTATCGTGTTTTTACGACTGTGTGCGCAACATTCCCATTTCGGACGTGAAAAATTCTAGTTTCGAATCCCAGATGGGTGATTTCAGTAATTTATACTTTCCAGCTCGTCGTTCAGGGTTTAGGCGTTAAGGGCGTAACCTTAGTTTATTTTTTCGTTAATAATATTAACAAGAAATTTCCTAGCTTATGAGTGAATCAGTCGATTTTGAATTATCATGTCATTGTCATCATATACGATAAGATTATTTAATTTTTAATAAGCATGAAAATGACGATTGATGAATTAAAAGTCATCTCAATTTATTTGTATTTTTTTAACTGTCCGTCTGTTTGTCATGTCGTCATGTAAAAAGTAAAAACCAGCGAACGCATTTTGATAGTGTACACGCCTTAGTAACTGCATTGCGGGTAATTGCGGGCATTCTTTATCTACACAGATGCTTTGTATAAATGGACATTGTACAAAAATATGTTTTTTTAATGTACTATGTACAAAAATTTCATTCATACTGGCATTATAAATTTGCAGTGATAATTAATCCCTTGGGTTGGTCAAGTAGATTTCCAACACAAAATCGGTACAAAATTGACACAAAATTTAACCTATTAATAGGAAACATGGTACAAGCGTAGCTTGAAATTTCAAAATTAAATATTATCATCTAAAAAACGTTTTTAAAAATATCTATGAAGCTATCGAAGATATTTCTTGGGATCTATTTATGTAACATTATAGGTTAAATTTGTGAAAGAATTATTTACAACGCCATCTAGCGACGAGTGCCTCAAGCAATATTACATAGTGGCATCTGTAAATCCACGAAACTTCTAGATACCGAGAATGGGACAGAAAATTGAACTTAAAATAAAAAATGATTCTAAACACTTCATTCAAAGTATTATATAAACAATTCACACACAAAAAAATAAGTATTATTGTATTTTTGACTTATTAATTATATTGTATGGTATAACAAATTAAATTAGATTGAAAACAAAATGCATTTTAAACACAATAAATAATTACCATTCACATAAAAACTTAGCATTACTCAAAATGATAGATAATTTTTGTATTATTATTTTTCAACGATAATAATTTTAGTATTTCTATAGCGCCTAATTAGAACAATTTTTAGTATCATAAAAGGTAGAATTGGACTTCTCGTGGACTCTGTAATTGAACATAATATAAAACACGATTTTAATAATAAAGGTCAGTTGTGATTTAAGAACATAGTAGGCATATCCGAGTTTATGTTAAAGCGGCAGAGATCAAGGATTTTACTCTTTGCCCGGGCGGGGGAAATCGCGTGCGCAAGATCATATAAATACGATTCAATTATTATTCAATGCAAAAACCTTGTGTTTCGTTTTTAAACATAAATAATTACCTACATTCATAGTTATAATAAGGACCTTGTCTTATAGTATGCGATGACTCACTACATACAGTACGACCGGTCGAACGATTTTTATTGCTAATACCTTGATAATTTATTAGTCTATACTTGCCAAACGTCATCTGCATTCTGTTATGAAATCATCATTAAAATACACATTGTGACTTACCGGGTCCGTAAAATCTCTTCCCCTTGGTGACATCAAATATGGTCCCGTTGAGCGCCAGCAGCACCCTCCCGTCGGCTTGCGTTCCGTCGTATTTCCTCAGTTCGTCCACGGTCATGTCCTTGCGCAACTTGGCCATCGGCGGCGGCGGCGGCGGCCCTTCGTCGCCATCAGAGTCCGACTTCAGAATCCTATATACGAGGTACAGGATCAGGAAGGTCAACACGAGATTCAGCGGGCTTGTCAATTCCTCCAGTAGGCCGGCTATGAAGCCGACTTCGGCCGTTTTGGTCTCCGATTCCGACATCTTCGCGTGCGTTAGATCTCGCGGCGGTGGCGTGTCACTCCTGCGCCGCTGTCGTGCGTACTGCGCGCCGTCGTGCGCGGCGGAGGTTATCAAGCTTACGGCACACCGCTCGTAGATACTTGTTATCGGATTTGTTTTTCGTGTCGTTACTAATGCAAGTCACGATTAGAGTCCATTTTCTATTGGTGTGCCGTCTCGAAAATAGTACAGATGGCTTATGGTCATATTATTATCAACGATGTGTTTCTGTTTGTTAATTCATCAGAATATAACGCAACTAATGTCCAAACAGATGTCAAGAATAGTTCTTTTTCTGAATGACTGCTTAACCCATAGCTGTAACCTGAAATAAAAACAGAGTTTTCTTTGTAATTTGAATTTTATGTGTTAACATAGCATAGTTATTCTTATAGAAGTTTGTTGGGTCTGTCTATAAATTCAATTTCTTTTGTCAAATTTTGTGTTATAAGTATATTGGTTTTATAACTTACTGATCTCAATTCTACCATTGTAAAATCTATGCCTTTTTTTTATAATTTACGAACGGTTTGACCATTCTCTTTGAAAATGTATGTACAGTAAAACATATGATTGCGCAAATAATAGGCTGAATGTGATTTCGATACTTGATAACAAAAAAGTAATAATTAATTTTGTATTTATATAGTAGTCATATCCATTTGTTTTATGTAGTTTTGTGTGCTTGTGTACGTGTGTACGGGTGTGTGTGTGACTGTATGTGTCCGTGTCCATGCGTTAAAGTGATAATTTTATCGTGGTTTTCTTGTAATAATGAATAGGCTACGTAATCATGACATTTAATTTGTTATCAATCTCAAAAAAAAATTGATTGTCATTTATCTATGGTAATATCACAAACAGGTAAAATTTGAAATAAAGAAATAAAGTGTATAGCAAAAAATTAACATTCAATGGCTTTACAAAAAAGTCCAATCAACTATAATATATCTAACTTTAATATTTCAGTGACATATACTGTTTTTATGTTAAAATTAAATTAAGTTTGACCAGATACTGTTTGGATGTGATTTTCAAGTATACTCTATGAATTAATGTAAAAACAAACAGTTTAATCAATAAAGAGCGGTGGTTTCTTCATACAGATGAATTGGTAGTTTAATTAAACTGGTCAGATTAAAGCGGTCAAGATCATAGGATTCGGACCGGAAACCAGAAGGCACGAAGCTCGATCCCGTCATGATCAAATTGACAATTAATTTTCAACTTAAAGTAAACAACACGCTACGTGCTTCAGAGAGAACGTCAGTCTATCCCCGGACCATGTCACCGCATTGGTGACGACAGCAGTTAGCAGCCTCCGATCTACAAGATTTTATTTTTAAATTTTCTGATCTGTCTCGCAAAAGTGACTTCCATATTCAAAATCCATTTATTTACGTTATACGTCGGTGTTTAGGTCTACAACCTACACAAAATATGTGTGCTAATTTTTTTTATATAATGGGTCCAGTTGATTCAGATATTCTATGGTGTGAGGTGTCAATTCGCGGAAATCCATAATTAGATGCTTGCCTGCAACATGCATTAACATGCAGCATGCTTCCACCGCTGACTCTCGAATCTATGCGTCCACTACGAATCTCTATCCAAAGAGTCGAATATTAATTCGAGAGGATTGACAGATATCGAACACTTTAGCAAGTTTTAATAGTTTATTTATCTTAGTCCGCTAATAGTCACATTGTTATTTCTACGTAAGTTACATGCCAATTAGGCACATCTTCAGGAAAATGCAGACAGCCACATCCACCAGGACCGGAGGAGTGTTAAAAACAACCGACAGATACCCTCTCAACCTCCTCATGTGACAATCATGCACTGAGTGAGAGTGGGTGCACTCCTTGCTCGGACGTAACGAACCCTAAAAAAATCATCTAAGCTGGATAAGTGGTGCACAAATAGCACACACACATAATATAAATCCACAATCGAGCAAACACAGACAGAGGTTGTGTTTTATAATAGTAAAGGTGAAACACGTGTAGGACTATGTGTACATTTTTTACAGTATTTATAGAGTATAAATTATATAGTAAGTAGGACAAACAATATTCCGCATTTTTTTCCATCATGAATCTCTAAAATGTAACTACTAGGTTATCTAACATAATGAAATGTGTGCTGAAAACCTACTCAGACAATGAAGTTCATTTAAATTACATTAGTGATTTTTTACTTATAAGCGACAAACCAACAGAAAGAGACGGGCAGTTAAGGAGAGACAAAAGAAGAAACATTCTGACAGGGAGACATTGTGTAATGTCTATGGACTGATGGATATGAAAACTTAAAAATGAAAATTTTTAACACCGAAGGATAAACGAGCTACTGTGATAATACTAATCCTTTATTCAGCCCTCAAAGAAACAAAAAGAAGACATGTATAACATCTTAAAATTAACACCAACTAAGATATACGTTTACAAATTAAAAAAATAAATAAACATCAAAACGCCGAAAGCCTTACGAGCTCAGTAAAATGCTGCAGTCTGAGCCACAGAGTTGAAAATTGAACTTAAAATTAAATCCTGATAAGTGTACCAAACAAATTTCGTGCACACAAAATAAAGCGGCAGTGCAAAGAACCTTGTTTCGTACATTCTTAAATTAATAGCAGTGTATAACCAGGTCTAAACTAAACATAAAATAAAAAGAAAATAAAATAATTCCACCTTTCTTTCTTTTTATTTTCAAATTATGTCTTCCCTGTCGTAGCTATTGAGAATAAGAATTTTTACAGCAGGTGATCGATAATGCCATCAAACGGTAGTGACAAAATGTATTTTTTTAAAGAGCGCTTGAAAGAGTGAGTTGATGTAACAGTAACAGATTCACACTTGCCTAGTTTTATTACTATCAAATATGACAGAAATCGCTCTATCGATTAAGAATGACTCGAGTCTCCATTTAGATTTTGATAATCACATATTTTATTATCATCATTACTTTCAATATCACTCATAGAATATCAGTGATAATATTATTATCAATGAAATTATATTGCCTAACAATTATATTGACAACCAATAACAACTGGTATCGGAAGTGTTAAAGATGTATTCTCAATTTATTGATGCACCCACATGTCGTCCCTTGTGGTTTCCTTCCATATTCACCCAGTCTGGGTTCCTTCTAATAATACGTACATATGACGCATTGACGCTTAGGTTAAGACATACATCAATAAAGTCAAAATATACATAAAATGCAAAATACTACGAATAACGCAATTCATCATTTATAATTGTTAAAGGTAGCTCGTGAAGAATAAATGTACTCCGTTGTATTTTTAATATTGTGTATGTTATCACGTGTTTTTTATATTATGTGAATGATTATATTCCCTTTGCAATTATGACTAAAGTAAATCACTGCAATAAGGCTAGTCACCAATAAATCTTTTCATTGGTAAAGCTAAAAAAAAAAACAAGTCAAAATTTGTATTCCAATATGAAACGCTAGCGAGCAAAGACACTACTGATGCTAGTTTCCATATCCTTCCTTGTTTATTATACGACATAATGCCTCTCTGTCCATTTGTTCGCTTACAACTCGACTGCCATTGACTCTATTTAGTTTTTTTTTTTTCATTTTGAAATACGACATTCCGCCAGGTTATAACGAGCTCTAACTTTGGCTGGCAGTATCACTTATATCAACTCAGAACGAATTCCTAACCTTTTATGCTTATTAGATAATAATAGAAATATCCAACGAAGCATCGAGATCGACCACCTGTCCAGGATCGCGTTCGCAATCCAGCCCAATATCGTGATTAAGTAACTGGAGAAAAGTCAAGTCGTTTTGTAATAAAACCATGTAGCGGCAATACGTGTCTTTTCGGCGCTCCTTTGGAATGAATAAAATGAAATTGAATCGAAGATAGAACCAGGATCGAATCAAAGTCGGGATGTCAAACGAGGGTTGTAATAGAATCAAGATCAGAACCTAGATCGAAATCGTGATTAGGAGTGAGAGCGTGACTGGGATTGGAATTGAAAACGGAATGCAGGACAGTGTGGTCGAACGATATCAAAATATTAGTGCAATGTCTACCCAGCGGAGCTGCGTGCAAAAGCTAGTATAAAATAAAAAAGCTGTGGACTCGGATACTCAAGTAGCAAGAGACAGAGGCTGCACTAAGTGTCATGTCAGTTTTTATCAACCCACTGCTGAGGCATATCCTCTCCCAGTCCTTTTATTTGGCATTGAAGGGCTACGTTATGCCTCTAAAGTGGTTCTAAACTTGGTCCCTAAGAAAAATCTGTCTCACTGAACGCTTAAAAAAAAAGTTCAGGCTGAATCGCGCCGACAACGGTAATCTTGAATAAATGCCGTCTCATTGTTTGCTTCGACCTTCAAGGAATACCGACGCGTTTTTGCCCCGGCTCCTCCCCCCAACCCCGACCCTGCCCTCCTCATCGGGCCTATTTCGATTCAGCATGAGTCCACTTATTTTCATAATGACCTCTGCGGCCGTGTAAATCTCTGCGTTCGCCATTAATCGCATTCGGTCGTTTTCACGCATGCGCGATCCGGCCGATTTAAATTATTTAATTGACCGCTTTTAAACTTCATTCTCCGTGTACGGCCCGCGCGTGCTGATGAAACCGAGCACTCGATATATCTGCGATTGCGGTCGGGCGGTAATTGAATGGGTCAGTTTTCAATAACTGAAATTCACTATTTAACTTTAACGAACGTTCAGTGTTCGTGAGAGTTTCACGAAACGGAATAATAGATATTGTATTCGCTGTTAATAGATGGAGAAGTTGGAATGTCCTCGAATTTTAAGACCCGTTTTCATTTGACGAAATCGTCGAAATATAAATTAACGCATCTGTTTCCGAAACTATTTATAATGGGCTTTAATTTTAAAGTTTTGCCAACTTTAATTTTCGATTAATCGACTTCAATTAACACTTTCACTTTGAACAATATATTTCGCCGACAACAACGCAGAAGGCTTTTATTAGTTGTAGCTCAGATCCACAATAAACTGTTTAATTTATTCGGAGCATTACTCTATGATTCGGAGGTACAAACAGACAACATACATGAAATGAGTCACTGAGAATATGAATTGCCTGAAAACATTAAAATATATCTACATCGCTTTGAGACGGTCGAAACCAATAATTTAAAAATAATGCAAGATACATAATTACATATATTAAAGAAATATAAAAAAAATCCGGCTAGATAAATAAGCTAATCGTCGAGAAAAAAAAACCGATACAAAACTAACAGTAAAAGACATCCACTTTATTTATTTATTGATTTATTAAAAGCACGAAGTCAAATTTCAATTAAACTCCATAATACAAATTGCATATTATATACTTGAAATAGTGTCGAAAATAATTGAAAACGGAGTATGTTTTTTAGAAATATTTTCTAGACATCGATCTCTAAAACCTATTTCAAAATACATACATCTCATTTTAGGCACATTTAAAGGCAAAATCGTAAGTCGGTCCAACGTCACAACGGCAACCCTATCCCGGTATTGACGGTTGTACGTTTATCAGAGCGTTCACTTCGCACCGTTCCCGAGTTCCATCACGTACTTTCTTAATTCCGTTTCATCAGCTCGCACCGTCCGCGCTAATCCCGCGCCGGGTGCTTCTCCCCGCTCACGGCTACTCGCTCGTCATCGATACAGCTCGAGTGTCGCGGGCGTGCGCTGATGAAACGGTTGCAGTATTGGAATTTCCTTCATTAATTGAGCGAATGAAGAGCTCTTCAGTGTTCTGCCGTAATAAAATATACAGAGAATGAAACTGAGGCGGACATCGCAACCACTGGATAGGCCAATGTGATAGCGCGTACGTATTGGAAATCTTTCGAACATGAATAAGTAGTAAATTAAAGCCTGTGTAGAATAATTCCAATTGATAATTAGTTAGTATTTAGTTAGACTGTTTTAAAAATCAATCTGCCGACAACTCTTTTTAAGTTTTCTAGACAATTAGGAACTCTGTAGAATTGCTAATTCACGTCAAACGTTTAACCACATATTCTGGAACACTTCCGATTGCCGACATTATGACAGCTTGAACCTCGTGAGTACAAAATGCACTTTCTAAGCGCATAATCTTATCGCTAATAAATAAGGTTAGCAAATATGATATATTTTACATTTTTTTAGCCTTTTCTTTTGCCTATTCATATAAAGCGTTAATAGATGTTAGCCATAAATTACCTACCGGATTCCCCATCTCGAGCTTCCGTCTGTTTTTTGTTCACGTATATGACATGTTACAAAACTACAATAAAAAGGTGTTTTTTCTTTGTTGTGTATCATAGCTGATTTTGTTAATCAATATCTAATGAACAATAAATTTAACAATAATTTATAAAATTATACGATATTAAAAAACTACATTATTGTAAATAAGTACTTAATTACGCCATTAAACAATTCGGAACTAAAGTTATTTGTCGGTAAAGAAATTAACTTTATGAGGCAACGTAGTCTTATTTCGTTGAAAGGCGCAGGCGGCGGATGACATACGCATTTGAATTATGCGTATGTCACCCGCTATCTCAATAATAACATGCTATCTTTCCTGCTATAGTGATTCGAAATTTCATGTTTTTTAAATGCGACTTATTAGGCCAATTTCAAAGTTTTATTGGCGCACAAAGAACAGGAATAACATGGAAATAAAATTCGAAAACTTATGTGATTGTGTATCATTACATACATAGAAGGTTAACTATTATTTTATGCTAGTTTTCGGTGCTATATCTAATTTTACAGGTTAGAAATATATAACAATAGTTGAATTAAATATCGATAGTGGGTACTTTTAATGTGAAACATTGTTTTAAATATTACGTTTACTAAAATCTAAAATACTGAAACGAACATTGTATGTAAGGCCTTGCCTCTACTTTCCTAATCGTCATATTAAAACAGATCAAAACTTTTACTAATTCAACCCTAAAGTCAACAAAATATTGCTTTTTGTTAAATAAATCTTTATTTAAAAAAAATAAAATTTTAAGCAAAATCTTTTATCGTTTCATAAATATTTTTCTTTGTCATTCCGACGACGAGGAATATTATCTTTTTTGTATTTACATTCCGTTTTATACCACATTTATACCATACCATATTCCATTTTGCACCACACCAACCCCATCCAGTGGTCGGTTGTCCGCGTGGCGCTCGGCGCGGCGTATTGATCGCCCCCTCCGCAGCTGCTCACACTATCTGCGTGTATTTATATATTCAGAACGCCGTTGGCTGTGGAGCAATTTTTTTTTATCGATGTTTATTAGAGTTTAAACAAAACTAATGATTATACATAAATATATAGCTGATGATAATCAGGAGATGTACATTAAATGTATAAGTGCATTACATATATTTAATTTATTCACAAAGTATTAATTGTTCCAAGATCGTTGAACAGTATTCATGACATTGAGTAATGATTATATATGCCAATTGTAAAAAAATCTAAAAAAGAAATTTTGGAATGTGTTGTCTAATATATGTTCAATGGTAGATTTTATACTATGTACAATACAAAGAATAACAGAATTGAGTAACAAAAATCTGCAAGGGGGTTGAACTTGCAGGCTATTTCTAAAATTTTCCGCTATTATTTTTAACAAATGGTTTTTGAGTTCCTCGAGTTCAAAAATATAGTATTTTATAGGTTTGAAGTTCAAAACATCGAAAAACTGTTGACCCTGTAAGCCATTTCTGAAAATTCTTACTACTTTCTAGCTCAAAATGATCAAAAATACTTCTAGTAGTAAATTTTTGAGTTTTTCGAGCTCTAAAAATCTATTTTAGTGCTTTTTCAGCCCTCCTAACCCAAAACATAGCTTTGTTAACTTTTGAGGTATTCCAGTTTATAAATCTAGATTTCTTTTAAAAAAACGTTTATTTTTTAACTGTCAATATCTTTAGAAGACATTTTTCAGTTTTAGTCGTATTAACATTCGACGCGTTTTTTTTTTAAAGTTGATCGATGTAAAACAACAATCAACAAGAATTTTACATGTTATATTGAAAAAACTGCAAATTTTTCGTTAACGATATCTCTCGAACGAACGAATCGATTTGGATGTGGTGCGACAATCGACGTTGTTTTTTTAAAAAAATAAGCTGATTATGTTTTGTAATTTATTGAGTTAGTAATTTACAAAATATTCCAGTGAAAATAATCATCCCAGTGACAACATCCAGGGAAAAGTTTCTCCAATGGTATCTATTGAATAAATCAACTGACTTTTATGCGGTTTGCATCAATCAATGCAACTTTTTGTGAAGAACAGCTGATCATGTATTAATATCGATCTCTAAAGTAATTTACAAATTACTCTAAAAAATGTTTTTCTTAAAATTTCCTTTTTTGAATTTTTTAAAATCTACCTTATCGAATCAGTTCAATTTTTCAAACAGTTTAAGTTGAGTGAACCCCTTTCGAATGTTGCAAACCACATTTCGATCAGTTAATCGTTCAAAATTTATGAGAGTTTACATAAATGCGCGTGCGCGCCCGCGCAAACACACTATAATTTCCCAATTTTGGAAAATATTTCAATTTTCATAGCGGACAGTTATATAAAGAACTGAATCGTTTTGAACTTTATAGTGTGATTACATTTTGTTTTATAAAATATTAAGTTGCAAACGAGCATGCAAATCAAAAACAGGCGGTCACCGACGCCCATATACACTCGCAACGCAGGAGGAGTCACCAGTGCGTTGCCGGCCTCTTGGATAAGAAAACATTATCTGATGGGGAGGAGGGAGCTGATGGAAGAGAAAGGGAGCTAGGGTGCATCGGAAAATGGGGTCATTAAGGGAAGAGTGCACCACTGGAACTGGCAATCACTGGACGACCTGCAACAGCAGAAGCCATTATTTTTTGTCTGTATCTTGTGAGAGTATTTCAACTATTGAGCCAGCCTATTTTCATGCATTAGCCAAATTGATCACACCACGATTCTACTACAATAGGTATACATCTAAAAGATCTAACTTTAAGGTACCAAAAATTGATATATGGATATACCTAAAGACACAATCAAAAAAATGACTTACTAAGGTATTATAAAATCAATTAGCTAGCAATTAACATACATCATTTCTTAGTTTATTTTAGAAATTTGAATTTTTTTTTTAACTAAAACTATAATTCTTAAACTAGATTCCTTATTCTTACAAACCCTCTTTTACTTCACCTCTTAGTATGTGTATGTAAAACCTAATAATTGCATTTTCCAAAATTGTTTTTTTTGTTACCCTCTCGACATGAACTGAATGTTAAATATAAAATCGCTTTCAATGAAAAACATCACAATATCGTTTTACAAAGCTCCTCTAATGTGAAATAAAGTATGTCCATTTATATAAATATACCTAGCATTTTGCATTGAATTATCTTAACGTAAATTGAAAAGTATTTTATTCGATTTAATGCATGATTTAAATAGAAGCTTATTTAATTTTTTTTTCTTTATTTCGGATCGCTTGCGTCCATTAATACTCGATTTTCTTTTCCAAATTGACTATATTTAAGCAATTACTCCCATTGTCTACTAAAATATTCTATATTAAATCAAGTAGTTAACAATGTATTAGCCCTCGACATGCAGACACCAACAGATTTTAAAACTAAACAAAAGACTCACTGAAGCTCATTAAAGAAAAAAAAATTGTGTTTTTTCCATGCCAATTCATAAAGAAAATTATCCCAAATTATATTACCTTGTCATCATATTCAATGTACATTTCTTCACAAAATGGTTATGTAGATAACTTATGTGACAGAACCACATCGTATGGATCTACACTAAACAGAACTCCTAAAAGTGAGTTTTCAGTTAACCCAAGTTTCGAATCCATAATATTTTGATGCTCTCTCTCGCTAGCTTTTGCATTAAACGCAGGAATGTTTCCATTTTACCAAGAGAAGCTTTTGGCGTATCGATTAACATATATTCTTACATATTACTCTTATCGTAGGATGTCCATTAATTACGTAAGGTGTTTTTCTCAATTCGGACACCCCCGTTAGTGTTTAGTAAGTATTAGGTGGGTCATGATTTTTAACAAATGTATTCATACTATCTTATAATCGAACATGTTTAATACAGACAAATAGGATATTTATACTGTAACGTATTTAATATGTCTCAAAGTTGACGTGAAATTTTCCATTAAGCCCCCTCTCCTATGAGATTTACTCAGAATCCCTAGGTATTGAGCCCACGTAGTCATTGCACGTCCCTTAACACAGTTCCAACAGACGATAATGTTGTCGATAAAAACAATCTCATGACCGCCACGTCGTAGTCCATGAGACAGAAAGCCCATCTGCTACGCGATACTCTTTATTTCAATACGCAAACGACAAGTTCTCTTAAAAGAACAAATGGCATCGGGGGTCACCAGACAGCAACAGTTTCTATTATTTTTTTTTTTTAATAAGAATTTATGTCATAGCTAATACTAAGCTACATAGCTAATGTACGATTTAAAATATTTTATAGATTTCCGAATCTTTACAAACATTTTTGTTTTGTAAATAATTACTTGCAAATTATTGTCGCTCTGGTATCAGACATACATCCAGACAACACGCCAGCCAAACAAGTGTATAGTTATGTGTATGTGAAGACAGTAAAGTAGCTATGCGTTAATAGAAGAGGAAGTTAACAGTGACGGTGATGCTTTTTATAAATTAATGGTGACGATGTATTTTTCGGTTTCTTCCAATTTGTTTGTCAATTGTTTTTGCCAGCAGCAGCAGACAAGAAAATTTTGAAATGTGTCCCAATTCGTAGCATTGACTAGTACTCATTTACGTTGTGTTTCTCATTACATCATGATTAAATATGCTGATTACAATATTGTAAATTACTACATTTTAAAGGCAAAATTTTAAAGCCATCATTGACTTTTGATCCGTCTGACATATTCAGCTCATTAATGAAGCGGCATATATTTTTACTCAAAATTTCATTTAAATTTACGAGCAAATGAAATAAAAAAAAAGTTAGTGCCTTAACCACAAACATACTAGTAGCTCTAAAGACAATCTGTAGCGGTCGACGCGTCCGTCTGCGACACAGGAAAAGTTTAGTTTCCGCCCGAAAACCCGTGCCATTAATGTTTTTGTAACTCGTGTAGAGATAGCATATTAATGAACCTGCTTGCTTTACCAGTGAGGGAAAATCTCATGAGGAAACCCGCACAGGAAAAGGTTGTCTAAGACAGTCGAAGACATGTGATGTCCCAATACGCACTGTTCAATTGTGGTGCGGTATTTGTTCGGGTTATATGTAAATAAGCGGTATATACTGATAAGACTCACAAAACTAATGTGAAATTTGTTCGTAAGTAAGTAAAATTTTCATAAAATACATTTATATGAATTACTAGGCCGATAATTATTACTGGAACAAAATTGACGCCCATACTACATTCATTTTTGAAAGTCTTATGAAAAAATATATTCGAAATTCAGTTTTAATGGAGGACGGCCATCAGGATATAATTTGTTCAATATAAATAATGCAATATAAAGAATAAAATCAAAGAGGTGCATTAAATATTTTAGAATTAATTAAATTTAAATTAAATTAAATATGAAGTAATTAATTATTTATTATATATAAAAAAGAACTAAATAATATATTTCAAGAGAGAAAGAGAGAGAGACTCGCGTTTAAGGAGCATAACGCTTTTTCGTTATGTTACGATTTTTATTAATCAACTCTTACCGCAAACCGCGATAAGAAACGTCGTTTCAATAATAATATTTGCTGGTTCTCAAGCTATGATTTCGATTTCTTATATCCGTCCAATACAAACCGTACACAACGCAGCGTACTCAATTTCTTTTTGGAATCACTGATAGTACTCTATACAACATAAACAATTTAATACATTTTTTCATTTTTTTTTCCTTTTCAGTTACACAATTTAAGTGTATACATCCCACCTATTTTTAATAACTACATAAAGTTCAAATTAAAACATAGCCATCGACATTTATAATTATCCCATACATTGTTAAGGTCCATGTTGAATAACGCCAGTCAAATAGACTAAAAATTATGTAAAGAAAAGAGAATATCAACGTGTCCCGTCCAAACAAGAGAACATATCGCATTCACTCGGACAACGGACACGCGCCCCAGCCGGGGTACTGCGATACCTCAAGTCGAGGACTGTTTGCATTGCAGATAGTCGACCGTCTCACGTCTAGACGTTATGACTTCCACGTCGGTGGTGCGGTAATGAGCCCGGGCTGTGGAGTGGGCCGGGCCGTCACGTACGCGTATATACGTTTTGAGATAATCTATTCTCGCGTTTTTACCGCCTCCGCCGAGTGACGTCTAATGTTTGTTGGCTTTTGTGTAGGGAGAGGATTACTCTCTCCTACATTTAAATATAGAAGTCTAGAAAATGCACCTGTTTGCTGGCAAATCGTCATTGAGACATTTTTTTTTTTTCGTAAATAATTGAACAAAATTAAAAAAAAGTACTTAATAACTGCCATGTTATATCTGATGTATTCAAATTTTAACGGGTTTTTTAATGAATTAAAGTTTTAAAACGTAGTCTACGAAAAGTAATTATAATGGACTGTGAATTTAAAGTAACTATGAAGTAAGTTTTAACCACTTCGCCAATTTGATAACACTTTAAACAAGCGGCGGCTAAGAACGATAACTCCCCAGATCATTCAAAAAATACATAAAAACCAAGATATTATTCCTTGTCAATTAAAAAAAAGTACATTAAATGAATTGTAAAACTTGTAAACAAAACGTCAACGTTTTATTGTTCATTTATTTATAATAATTAATTGTTTTTTTGTGATCCGGTCCTTGCTAAAAATACGTTAGACACGTGATGACAGGCGTTGTAACAGTTGCGTCTTAGCTTTCATCAGTTTTTGACATACACTTCATTCAAAACAACACGTTTTTTATTCACATAATTACATATTTAGCTAATCAATTTGGTTGCTTAATATTAATTATTGTATTGATGCTTTTATCACGATTATTTCTTTATTTATCTTACTCTAGCTGGCACTTTTTCTAAAGAACTGATTATTAATCTTAATTCAAAAAAAAACTCTACGTAATCAATTCTGATCCGGTTTGATCTCTTATCCGGGTTTCCGTTCTGATTTCGATCCCAATCGTAGTCAATTCTGATCCCGTTTGATCTCTTGTCCGGGTTTCCGTTTTGATTTCGATCCCATTCGTAGTCAATCTGATTCCGTTTGATCTCTTATCCGGGTTTCAGTTTTGATTTCGATTCAAACCATAGTCAATCCTGATCCCGTTTGATCTCTTATTCGGGTTTCAGTTTTGATTTCGATCCCAATCATAGTCAATCTGATCCCGTTTGATCTCTTATTCGGGTTTCAGTTTTGATTTCGATCCCAATCGTAGTCAATCCTGATTCCGTTTGATCTCCTATCCGGGTTTCAGTTTTGATTTGAATCTCAATCGTAGTCAATCCTGATCCCGTTTCGTACACTCGTACACTTATATTCTATCATTCAATCTTGCATTGACGTTGACATCGTCATAATATGGCAAAAGTAGTTTAATTACGGGCATTGACTGGTTCACTTTTTAGTCTCTTTTTTAACCATTCCAACAAAATATTTTCCAGGATATCTAAGATGTTTTATCACTATAAACAGTAAATTAATTTATGTTTAATAGTATTGCTTGTCTATAGAACAGTTACAACATTTTCGAAATCAATTTAGTATTGTTTTCAGGTTATTCACTCTCAAATTAGGTTTGATTACCAAATGCTCACTATTTACAGAATTGTGAACTTCCAATCTGAATTACTTGTACTGCTTAAATTATCAATTAACATCATTTCGTACGGACAAACAGCCAAAACAAAAAACGTTATAACATTACTATTACTTTGGTTAAAGTATCGATATTTTTAACGGAAACATAAGCAAAGATGATTTTGAAACCACAAACACAGTTTCAAATTGCTTTGTTAGCATTAATAATTGGAAATGCATTACTCGGTTAAACGGTGCTGTCTAAAGGAAACAAAGAAATAAACGTTTCAGGAAAAATAGAGAGAAAATTTCAACTGGTATTTCAAAGTTGGACTGATCGATAACTTATTTGCGGGCTTTCACAGGAGAGAGCTTACTTTACTTAATGGAAGTTTTAAGACTCAAACTCATCGATGCAATTTGATTCACGGGAAGCGAACGGCGGTTTCACTTATTAATTGTAATATTTTTTTTATTACGTGACTGATTAAAAATACATGCACAAAGTGGCCCACGACTTTTAAAAGAGCAAATGACCAAGTAAAGCTTCGGGCAGTACGAAAACACATTTTAATTTTATTTAAATCTTTCTTCTTCACGAATACCTAGCGATACTTCCGTGAATAAAGAAAGACATTTACTTCAACAGGCCAAATAAATTCCTAGTCAAGAAAAGAGATAATGAATGCCTAAGTTAAGCGCGGACGGATTTGATCAAAGCTGTCTTTAGGAATGTAAGTAGAGTTCGTTGAACTTGCCTTTGTGTTTCAATTCAGGAATTCAATTTACAATTCCGAATTGTTATAAAACAGTTCGATAGAAACGATCTGGTTGGACTATATTGATTTAACGTGCTTACCGTCGGATCATTTATATCCGTCTTGTGATTTTGTTACTCTAGTCTAAATTAAGCTACGAATGTGCTGTTACGTTGAAGATATAGCGAAAGCAACGTTTGAAGCGTTGATTTTAAAATTCACATATTCGGATATATTACATCTTATTGGCTAAGAAGTAATTTTAAATGCATAATTCATCTGGATTCTTTGTTACCGACACCAAAAAAAAAAGATTCCATATACCAGGAAACGACAGAAATATGAATGTTAGTTAAACTTTAATCAACGTTTAAAATTATTAAAAATTGTATTTTTTTTTAAACTTCTACATGTATATATAAAAGTACGTAAATATGGTACACATCTTATACAAGTAAAGCTTTTGATAACTTATTTTATGTGAAAACAATGGGCGTTTAATAATTTTTAATTACATTCAGACTGATTTGAAGTTAATATTTTCCTACAAATAATATCACTATTATGTGTTACGAAAATAGAATAGTACCATACCAGTTGCGACCCCAACGCCAGCGTATACACGTAAAGTGATTTTACCCTTATAAATTTTTCGTTCTCACAACATGTGGTCCGTAAGGCTCGTCAGATGTATGATTGATAGTCATATTTAACGCAAAAAGTTTGTTTTGTATTAAACAATATTTTTCTTTATTTGATGTGGTAAATCTGCTGCCAATCAGAATACTGCATGACGGTTAAGAAATTTACCAATAAGCTTCCAAGAAAATGTTTACTTAGTTTCATTTTCAATAAAGGTCAAAGAGACAAGATTTTTTATAGCATTTTCAAGGGTCGAACGAACATGCGAGACATCAAACAATAGGTGGTCATTTAATACATACATTTTCCTATCATATCTAAAAAATACATTCGTAAACGTCCTTCGTAAAAAAGTTATCACTTTATTTCACCGCTTAATGGACAGAATTTTAAAAAATCTCTCTTTAATGCATCCTTGATGTATTTAATTGGTATTTTCTCTAAATTTAAATCATCTTTTAGTCTGGGCATTGATGTATCAGTTAGTAAATGTAATCGTATATTAATAGATAAAGTTCGAATATGAAATGTGGAATATTAATTATCCAAAAAAATTGTGCACTAATATTAGTGATCATAGCAATACAGCATTATGTAACTTGGTGAACAGACACTGTTGCTGAACAATTATCA
Organism: Eumeta japonica; assembly: GCA_005406025.1. Classification (NCBI taxonomy): domain Eukaryota; kingdom Metazoa; phylum Arthropoda; class Insecta; order Lepidoptera; family Psychidae; genus Eumeta; species Eumeta japonica. The sequence goes on from BGZK01000025.1 coordinate 267,944, forward strand.
ATACAATTAAAATGTTATAACAAACTGAATATAAGTAAAAACAGTGTTCAATCGGCCAACACTAAGAATTTTTGTTTACTAATATTCTGTTTTATTAACTTATAATTTAATATCAATATAATAGACAAGATCTGCTACGTGTTTAATGTTTAAAAAAATTGGCGAAACCGTCCTACGAGCGATATACTCACCTTGATATTATCTTTATACAGAGAAAAAGACATGGTCGTATAAAATTATTTATTAATTCATGTATTTACAAATAAATTGTAATGGTCAACTATCAGACTAATACCGTACTATTGGAACTGCATGTGGTGACACGTATAAACATTCTTTTTTTTATATGGTCGAGTGTTGGTTAGTCTCTGTACATGGCATGCATTGAAAAGGTGAGCGGATAATGTCTCGCTTAGCAATAACTGAGGACCCTAAATTGAGTCAACTCGCCATAAACATTCGAGCCATAAACACACATTTCACACCTAACAAGTCTACCGACTGCTGTTGTTCCGCTAATCTCGCCAGATCTACGTTGTTGACGTCGTGTGAAATGTACTTACTTGTACATACCCTCTCCACCGGTTTCATCGCTTTGGCCATTGCTTAGTAATAATACTTTTCCCGCCTTGTTTTCTATGGCAATGGTAAACTCTATGTGTCAGGTTATATTGGCTTTTTTTCACAACACCATATGTCAATCGATACAAAACTAAATATTATATCGTGGGACACACGCTAGAGAAGAATTTTTTTACGCTATCAGACGAATATTGTTTATAAATTTTGCTCAAAGGATTTTGTAAAAAAATAATCTTATGCTTTTCATTTAAATGATTTGTAAATATGCTTAATTATTATATAAAATAATAAAAAATAGCTTGTGTGTATTGTTGTTTTATTTTCTATTTAACGCCTTTTTTGAAGCGCTGTATGAGTAGACGGATTTCCCTTTCCCTCTATCTCTTCCTCTCCCTCTATCTCCTCTTCTCGTCCCTCTCCCAAAGGCCGTTATCTATATTTATAAGCAGTGTGTATAGATGGAGAGACAGAGTTTAACGCATTTGAGTCACGTGTGATTTTCGATGATCAACCCCTGCTACCGCGACCTGCAATAAGAAACTACGTTCCACTTATTATACTTTTAGAGTTAATTGTTTTTCGTATATTGACAGAACAAAAATGCCTACAGATGTATTCAATCTTTTTTTATTATTCCTTCAAGATTAAATTTTGTTTTTTTTTTTTTGATACTTGTCCCAACAATAACGAGCTAAATATTTATTTTCAAGACACTACTAGGTAAATACGATTTTGTTGTTCGAGAATAATTTCTATTTCTCCGTTTCATCTTCAAATCCTAATGAGAAATAGATACATTTAATTTGCGGCACCGAAGCGCGTATTTACAAAAAATACTATTCAAAGAATGCAATTCTTCGATCAGGTAAGAACCGTGAAGAAAACGAAAATAAACTAAGCCAGTACCCTGCGTCTATTTTCGGGGGTAAATTAGGATCGTACCCGATAAAAAAAACCGTTACCCGTACAAGTAATTAGCAACATCAGGGACTGGGAAAAGACAATTGGCGTAACTCAGCGGCCGGCGCCGGTGGAATACTCAATTATCAAGCCGCTTCCTTTGCGAGATCCGTAGGTAGGTGTATTAGCTGTAATTCGCAGTAGTGCTGCAGTTTCCTTGTTTTGCCTCATGGTATTTATGGCTTTTACGTTCGGCTGTATGTCTATTAAGAGAGGAATAATGTCGGTTTACGAGTTAATTTTTCTGTGCCATTAGCTAATTCTTCCTCGTAACCGCACCGCAGTGTCGAAGTTATCCCTCTTGAAAAGCACGTTTGAACTTTGCTATAGGCTTCATTGATTGAAACTAATGGAACTTATTTAGAAATAAAACTTTAAAAATAATGTGCGTAGTTCATGATTCTGCCACTTTGTATTCGGACAAGGGAACACTATCGTATATATCCATTCTTCATAGTATTCGTCGCGTATATATACCTTAGATTGTGGTTTCTGTCTTATACCATCGAATATCCTTACAGTATTTCACAAAACATTTTGAAATCTATCATCAATAACGAGTACGCAATAATTAATACCTACCTTATAGATAATGAAATACTTCTCAATGTACTGAATGAAACAATAGATTAATTAATTTTATCGTTACACGAGGACCACTCTGGAATTATCGAGGTAGTATCAAACGCCGGTGTTCCCACGATTATGATTCAACATGCATCTAAGCCCATTTCGCTGCAAATGCAAGCAGTAATCACTTGTCGCATTTTTAAACGTAAGTGTCGTAAAATATATTTCTATGAAACAAGCAATGTATTCGAAACGTGTGCGTTGGCGAGCTATGACATATTATGATTTTAAAGTTGGTTTATACGCAGAGAAATGTGCACAGTAGTTAGTGAACGTCGCCACTTCGTGCCACGTTGTTTCGATGGTTTAGAGGATAATGGACGCGACTCAATTCAAATTGAAGAACATACTGAAAAGCCTGTTTCAACAGTTGCTCCAGATAATGTCGCCCATTTCGTAAAATGATAAAAGATGACAATCGATGAACCTATCACATGATTCAGAAGACTCTTGGAATTGAACCCACAGTTGTGGATAAGACCTCGCATGATGAAATAAAATTGAAAAAAAAATGTTTCTCGTTGGGTTCCACATCATCTTATACAACACCAAAGATACGAGCGCCTAAGGATCAGCCGACAAACATCAAAATCGGACACCGTATAATATCTAATATTGTAACAAATTATAAAACGTAGATTCCCTTTCATGACTTGCTTAGACATCAGAAAACTAGGGTATGGTTTCATAAAGATGATTCAACACCGACCATCATGAAAATAGTGCGTACACTGAAAAAAGTTATGTATGCCGTGTTTTTCAGAAGTACGGGCTTGTGCGAAGCTATTTAACCAAAAGGGCAGAAAACCGGATAAACACAACACTGCTTGCCAGAAGTTTTTCAGACTATTAGAGTTAGAGCCTTAACGCTGCACTACAACAACGCATCCCCTCATACCTCACTGTCAATTTTTTGAAGGAAAATAACATAATGGTCTTTTTATGATCCGACTTACTCACTAGCTCGCAATGTGCGAATTTTAGTTGTTTTAATTAAAAAAAAAATAATGGTCGCGGTTTTACATCAGAAGAAGAGATCGACTCAATTATTATGAATATTTTGACTCTTTCTGTAGGCGATAGCCGCGATGCTTTTCCGCGATTACAGAGGGCCATTGATGAGCTGACGCAATGGCTTCGACTCTGGCATATAGAAGTAAATCCGGAAAAGTCAGCATCCTTGTATTTTGATTTTTGCAGTCGTAAATCAACAGTTGCAGTTCCAGCAGACACTCCCCTTTTGAAAATTCTTAACCAACCAATTCCGTGGCAACACCGCTATAAATATTTAGGTATCACGATTGATAGACATCTCCACTTCAAGGATCATATCGCTCGTGTTAGGAAAGTCGCGTTATTCTACCTATCTCGGCTATACGGTATGACAGGTAGAAAAAGTAAAATGTTGCTACGCAACAAGCGTACGATATACACGATGTGCATCAGGCCTGTCATGACGTACGCGAGTCCAGTTTTCGCTCATGCACAGACTGATGCACTATATGACTTGCAAATAGTGCAAAATAAATTTTGTAGAAGAGCAACGGACGCACCATGGTACGTCAAGAACTCTATACTCCACTGGGACTTAGAGCTCCCAACTATTTCTAAATTTATGAAGGACGCATCAGAGCGTTTTTTCGATATAGCGAGTAGCCATCAGAACCCCTTATTAGTCGAGGCCGTATCATACGAGCCACCTCCTCCAAATCACTTTTGCAGAAGACCACGGAATGTCCTATTAGATCCACCCGACGATCTCACCTTCGAGGTGGAAAAATTAATTGAAATAAATAAGATGGTTACTGACTAGGAGTAGGGACCAACCCAATAATTACGACCGTTAAAGGTCATCAATTCGGAGAGTTTCCCACGCCCCCCGGAGTCCCCCTTTTGAAGTTGCAGTCCGTGCTTTAACCTTCACGTGACCTCCTATGCCGAGGTGTCTACTTATAAGACACCCATAGGGCAGTCACGCGCCGACGGCATCACTATGCCGAAATGGCCGCGGTTTCAGATGAAGAAGTCATTGCTTTTGGCTTACTGCATGCAGATAAAAGTTGTTCAGGAGGTTTTTAGTCTGTGAGAGTCGGACACACCTGTGTGCCCGGGCGCATGGACGGCCCATAATGGGTTTTTCTCCTCCTTCCCCACCCCTTTCGCACGGAGAGAACTACAAAAAAAACCGCGATGCTTACTATTTGTGGATAATTCTTCTACAGAAGGATATTGGCGCTGAAGGCGAGTACTTTGAACATGCGCAAAGATGGTGCCGTGGTAAATCTGGTGGTAAAGTTTTCCCGTATATCAATAATTTTGCAAGTGAATTTCGTATATAAAAAGTTGATCTTCTCTAAATGGATTGGAATAAAATTCTATTAAAAAAATATTTACAAGTTATATGTAATCTAAGCTATCTGAGTTGATAAGTACAAATAATATATCCAATACATGAACAATGGTGGCCGAACGAAATTTAAAACAAAATGCAAAATTTTTTAACAAATCCTGATAAAGGGGACAAAATTAGGATAATGAAATCTTAAATAAACTAGATAAGTAATAATATAAATAATTTTGCAAAAATATCGCATATTCTTGAAACTTAAAAGAAACTAGACATTCTAAACTGTATTTAAAGACTCACGCTATGACTACGCTTTAAGCCTACAATTGCTGGTGCTTGTTACAGTTCACCTAACCCATCTACCCTCCCAAACTGCATTCCAGTGCATGATTAAAAGGCACATAATCTTTATAAACAATAATTCAATAATTTATATGTGTGATCTTATTCATATGTTAATCAATATTTTGCACGCGTCAGTATATATATATCCGATGTACTACCTATTTGACTTTCTATTTTCCATTGTAAATCTTGATATTACATCTTAAAATTATATAAATCTTTATGTTGTGCATATGACTAATGTGTATGTATTGTATAAATAAAGTTATGTATCATTACATATATTGAACACGATAATATCGAAATGTGACCGCCATTTTTAAGACATTTATATATTATATTATAATACATATATATTATAGTTTGTAGCGACTGACTCTATGCAAGCTATTAGAACTCAACGATTAAAAAAATGAAATTTTGTCACCACAATTTAACTTTGTTACCTTTACATCATTACTTTTGGCAGTTATAACACATCAATCTATATTCATTGACGTAATATCTTTTCCATGCAAATTCTATGTTTTTGTTTTTGTTGTTTTTGCTGCAGATTTTTATTTACTTCACTGCTGAGACATATCCTCCCAACAAATCTATTTTGCTTCTTATTCCTACTTTTCAATTATTATTATCGGTGACAAAAAAATTGATTAACTTAAATGTACGTCAATAATTATTATACGCAGGACGTATATGATCGTATATGCACGACGAAAATGATCCTGGTCCTTTGTTGAATTTTCTTCTAAAACTTTCGATCATCCAAGTCCGTGCAATGTGAACAATTGTGAGGTACCGTGATTCATCAAATAACTTTCCGAGGACACGTAGACTGTTATGCCCGTAGATGTCACACCGCACTTGAGGCGTTCTCTAATATTGTAAGTAATTTCAGGACTTTTCAAGCATATATTATTGACTTCACATTCTACCAAACATCTGAATAAGCCATAATTATATCAACATGTATATTGTTTGTTCTGTTGGGTGTTGAGTCCCTTCCAATGGGCTCAACACTCATATTTATTCTAAGGTAGAATTAGAACATTGTCCTTGCATATCGCGGTTCTCCTGTCCAAAAGCACATAATTGTGTTATAAGTGATACATCATAATTTTTAAACTAATTTATACAGGAAATTATACAAAAAGCGCGTTAATATAACTTACTTTTCCTTGGATACCCACTTTATCGAACACGTTCTTAACGTTTATCACAGATCAAATAAAACATATTTTTATACCTTCTCAAGTACGTAAAGCGAAAACGAATAACATCAAAAGCGAGTGCGTTTCTTTTATTTACCGATTTTAAAACATTTTTATCCGGCACGTTCGGAGAATTTTATTTTGAAGATATCACTCTCCAAAGAAATTCGTTATCCTTCCTTAATTCTTAAAATCCTTTTATACTCTAGACGTTTTAAAATTACGCCAAGCGAGTTGACCGATTTTCACTAGTTGGCTGCACAGGAAAAGAAATATTTTAAGACTGAGACAGAATTTTAGGTGGAGCTGTATTTTTCACACGAAAATACGCTTGGAGCTTTTTTTAAACAGCAACTTGGCACAAAGACGAGGCGACTTTTAAAGAAAAAAAAAACTCCATGCATTAAGACACCTTTTCACTTTATAAAAAAGAAAAGGAATGGAGAGTGCGTAATCATAACCTCGTCCATGGAACGAGTTAGGTGCTAGTGTGTTTTTTATGTCAAATAAAAACAATCTGAGACGCTGAAAACATAAAATGGTGTGTAAATCTCAATATTTGTATATCTTACAAACAGCGATTATTAATGTGATATTATTTTTTTGGTATATTCATAAATTTGTTTATTTAAAGCTGCCGATGTTTCATAATATTACTTTTCCACCTCTGCTAAAAAAAAAACCAGAAAGCAGCGACAGCAAAATCGGAAACTCATTTCGAGAACGAGACTTGAATTTTAATCTAAGGTCAGAATCACTTTCCGAATCGAGAGCAAAAGAAAGATCGAAATAAATACTAGTAATTCAATCGAAAATCAGATCTAAGTTGAGTTCGGAATCGACGGCAGACCACGATCGAAACTGCCACCGAGGCATCGACATCGACATCGACAGCGGGACAGAGATCAAATTCAAAAATGGGACCAGAATCAAAATCGACAGTGGCACCGAGATAGATAACAGACCCGGAAGCGACTGGAGAACCGAAATAAAATAGAAAGAAAAGCCCGGAACCGGATCGATTGATATAAAAGATAAAAGAATTAATTCTACGTCAAAGCGAACGAAGCCGCTTTTAAAATATATTTAGTATTATATTGACAAATCACAGCTTCTTTTCTCTAGACGCGCCTCAATTGCTACTAAGTAAATTTGATGTCATGCAGTTACAGGACAATTTAGTACGCCATGAAAGTTGTTACATCTAAGAACTGGTTTAAGACTTAGGTTTAACGGCGTCAAATAGGATTTCCGATTTCTTTTCATCAACTGTTCCAATACCGTTCTAAGAATCTCCATTTCATGAAACTCATATGTGATCTTTTTTCCAAAATACAGATTTGTCATATTTTTAATCATTTTTTAGTATTTATCCATATTTTTGTAAAGGTCGTTGTTATTATAGCATGCATTTCTTTTTCCTTTGGTTTTAAAAACTTCCCATATGTGAGTACATATATACGAAAATACATATTTCTATTCAATTACAACAAATAGCTTTTGATTCAGCTCCAAATTATAAAGTGTGTTTTATTACGCATATAAATATAATGACGACAATCGCAGGTCCGACTTGATGAAGTTAACTATATACCAGAAAACTGTAGACTAATGTTTGAAGGCGTTTCGCTTTCACACAATGCTAATGCTTAAATAATAAGTGCTGTGACCATGGCCTTAAAGTTATTTAAGGTAAAATTAAACGTTATAAATCGTCCAGTACTATTTTGAATTTTCTTTTTTACAGTCAACGCAATTATTTTATTAATTTTCCGCAACTCTTTTCGAGGAGCGTTTATTTTTATTTTTGTACTTATACAATAATCTTCCCATTTTAACACTTCTAAAATTTCATCAATCATTAAATGACACTATTATCGTTGATCGTCACTCGGGATAAAAGTTTATTTCCAAGTGTCAAATGTGGTAAAAACGCTTAACAGCATCGGTAGTTGACCGGGACCATTAGAAAAAAGGGTTGTTTTTTTTTTATTTTTAATTACCAAATTACGTGGTAATGGCCCAGAGATCCAAATCCGACAGGCGAACTGAATGACGGCTTTTTAACTTAAGTTAGATTAAATCACTCGCTCTTGCCTATGAAAACACGTAAAGTTGTCGGTTTTGGATTCGGGTGCTGAAGACAGAGACACATTAAACGGCACTACAAAATATTGATGGAGGGTACGTCCCGGCCACAGCGTGAGGAAATCCTGACGCAAAAAAAAATCTAATTTAACTCTTATACAGCCGGCCAACAACCAAAGTTTCACCTTAAAAATGAAAACTATGAATTCCTGGAGCTATCTGCGTACAGTTGTATTCCTATCCCACTGAATTACCGCATTTCGACGGGACGACCGCATCTTATTAAATGCATACAGAAAAGGCGCGAAAAGTTTCTCATGCACGTGCGAAATATTGCGAGTAGCGAATTATGCGGCCGGCGGGCCTCCGGGCCGACTCAGTTCCGCCTCGGTGACTTCGAATGCGTTTATGGAGATATTAAAATGCGATGGCGATGCACCCGGATACGTTCCGGCGACGGTCGTAAACTTGAATAATAGATTCTTTACGAGCTATCCGGCGGAAATTCTATAAGCTCTCGATTCCTGGAGCACTTTCGCCTTAATTTAAATTTTCAACACGTGAAGTGGAGTCGGATTCATTTCAATGCACGGTTTTCATCTTGCATTTTCTTAATCGAAATCTATTACAGTATTTACTCTCCACAATAGCTCAAACAGCTTGGAACCGGTTTGCACATGGACTGTCATTGAGAGTTTTTGTTTCGTTAGCATTTGCCCCGGATTGGTCAACGTAAGTGTAACATTGAATGGATAACTTCGTATAGATAAGGTGCTATTTTGAAAGAGATATTAAAAAATATTCTTGAAACTCTATAGGCTATTATTATTTTACTAGCATTTGTGCCCTACTTCACCTGCGTGTTTGTAAGCTTTGTAATATGAATCCAACTTAGATCAAAATTTTAGATACGTTTATTAACATTCAACAATTTTTTTTTATGATCCAAATATACACATAATTTCGCTCTAGTATATATAGAATGAATGCTTTGATTTTTATTATTAAACGCTTTAGCTGTCAATTCCGGTTCCCATATCAGGTCCGATTCCGGTCCTTTTATTTCAAAACGGTCTTGATACCAATCTCGGCCCTTCCTTGGCCATGGATAATAGTGACAACGGATTACCATTTTTCTGGTAATTACGCTCTTTTTTTTGACCGCTAAATGTTCATAAAGGATTTTGTATATTTGACTCATACCGATACCTAAGTTTATCCAAACCTGCTGGTATGTCACTCTTTTGTCGATGTCTATCGTGAGTCGCACAACACTGATGTTGTTTTCGATTGTCGCCGTAGAAGGACGTCCCTCGCGCAGATTTTCAGTCAGATTTGAACTCATGAAAACAGTTACAAAAGTAGCAAGGGACGAAGCTTCATTATGAAAGGCCAACCAAAGTCTTTAATAACATTCCTGTTTGCTTAAATGGAGACTAAATTCATAGAAAATCATTGTATGAAAATGTTCTCGCTTTACATTCGAGTTGACGTTAGATAAACCAATTCTTTTTTGCGGCCAATTGATAAAAACGAATTACAGATGAATGCAATATACATAATAAAATTGATAAAGGATTCCATTTTTAAATTTAAATATTTTATTTTATAATTTCTAAGGGCCTCGTTCCGAAAATCTGAAATGTCACCTATGTAAAAAAGTTAGTAAACTTATATAATAATCGTAACAACTAAATAAAATGTTTTTAATGCAACAAAAACTTAATAATATAATAGTAATGCAGATTAAAAATACGTTAAAATACTGCGTACAAATGTCTTATAATAAATTCGCGCGAAATCTGTACCCACGCTTGCTAATGTAAAAGCGGACTCATTTCATGTTTGAGTAACAACCCTTCCAGTGAAAAGTTATTTCGACAGTACATATATGTATGATCGAATAGTAGTTTTGCGAATGATCAAAAAAACACACAATAAATAATTACGCAACAACGGCACATCAAAAAAATTATTGACGTGCCGCCCAACTGCGGGCGCGGGGCGGCGAACGCCTCCGCGACCCCGAGCACGAGCAGGCTTTTAACGAGCTTTGCTATCGAGAAATTCGTTTGGGGACGCGGGTTGCTTTTGTGGATCATATTCATACAAGTCGCTGTCGATATGTATAATGATTTAGTAAATTCCCGTGGAAATGATTCATAGAGCTTTAAGGGAAAGTTTCAACGTCACACAAGCACACTGTGGCCAACTTGGGTGCAGCAAGTAAATAGGCGGTACAGAATTCAGACGTGAAGTAGCAGCTTTCACTGTTGCGTTTCATTCTATGAGTGAAATAACAGGTGCTCCGTTCCTCCCTCAACCCGTCAGATATTCTATTCCGTCCCGAAATGCCAGCAATATCTAGTAACTCGTGCTCGTTTGTCCTTAAAATGATATAAAAAGTGCTTTTAATTTGGAATATCATCAAAACTTCGACATCGTTAAATTTCAGTAAAGTCATCTATTAATTAAAAGCTAAATAACGAAACATTTATTACAATAACTTTTTTTTCTTTTAATTTCTAACTAAGCTATTTAGAATCGCTCAAGACTAACGCTTTAAACTACTTATTAAAATTTAGATTATTTTTAAGGCGCTTTATGAAAGTTCCTTAATGAACAAACTTCGAGAGTTCTACTAATAACTTAATATTATACATAAATTTCAGTGCTATATTTTATGAAAAGTTTAAATTTGAAATAAAAATATATATTTAGATGTATATGCATTACATTTCTTGTATTTAAATTGTTCTATACTACCATCTTATTACATTTTCTAAACATAGTAGAGTTTTAACTTTATAACAATAAACACAATAATTTATATCCAAACTTTTTACTTTATACTGAACTCAAACTAAACTTAATATATTTATCCGGCTAAGCATGGCTCAACGGAAGAACGAGGTGGTGATTTAGTGCACATTCCATTCTCGGGGACAAGATTCCGTGCGAGCTCGGCAGATAGCGTGCGCCCTCCGGCGGCTGACTGATGGCCCTTTTGAAAAAAGGCAAAACGCTTCGTGAAATCTTACTCAAGGCTTAGCGGCGGCAAACGACAAAATTATCGGCTTTTTAGCAAAAGATATTGCCGGATTCGCTTTCGTCGAAACGTGGACTATGAACCGCTACTGTCCATCGCATGCAAAACAAACGTAAATAATGAACATATGTATGATTTTATAAAAATTACTTTTACTTACTTAGAAGGTTTCCAAACTTATGTTTATGACAATAAATGCAAACAAATCCAGTTTCAAACAATTGAAAAAGGTACCGGATATAGACATTTTGCATATTCTCTAATAGAAAACTAATTTCCTACTCCGACTTACTTCTTCTCTCTTTTTCGTCGAACCTTAACAAAAATACGTTTTCAACCGATTTCAAAAAAAAAGGTGAGTTTCTAAGGCCTTTTTAGATTGTTTCGTACTCACGAAATCAGGCTCTGATGACCAGATCCCAGAGAAACCAACAGATATCATCAAAAATTTACTGTTAAATTCTGTTTTTAATTATTCAATTTTTTTGCAAATGATAGTTATCATCTCATGCTAACTATTAGAACAACAGAACAATACAACTACACACCAGGAATCACTCATTACTATAAAATATTAAATAAAATTATTAGACTTACTTCTTTTTTAATTGTGTAGTACCTATGTTAATACGTTGCTATAATTAAATGTTTTTTTATGATAAATAGATATTCTTCTTTGATTTTTAATTTTATTTTTTATTAACTATCACACTAAAATGTTACAATAGCAGTGTGCCAATCAGTTACTTGCGTTTTCAATAAACTTTTGTATAGATTCCATTCTAGTCTTGCTTCTGATCTTGCTCTCAATTTTAACCCCGATCCAAATGACAATTTGATTTATACACACACGGATACATGCACACACACACACACACACACACACACGAACGCGGTTTTACGCAATCAATCGAAACCTTCACACTCTTTTACAAATACAAGACAAATATTTTCAATAGGGCATGTCTTGATGCTGGACTTGTTCGGAGGTCAACAATTTTCTGACATAAGCGGCTAACAAAATGGAGATATTGTATTCGATTAGGATTGCAAACAAAAAATTCTCCTGGAAGTCGAAGTCGTTCATCGAATACTAAGTCTGCCGGTGAACAACCAAGATTCTCTTTCCACGCAGTCCGTAAACCAAGAAGCATGACAGGTAAAGGATTAGCCCAGTCTTTATTAACATGTGCCATGATCACTGATTTTAAATACCGGTGAAAACGGCCCAAATCTGTCACGAGGAAGACGCAAAAGCAAAATACATTATGTACTTGTTCTGAACGTGTAGTTCACTTTTAAAAATGACCTCGTCATCCGCGAGGGGGTCCTGTGGAGTCTACACAACATACTTATAATTTCATTTCTTTTGAACTTATACCTTTTTCGTCGAAATGAAGTAGTGAAAAAATGATGAGAGTGAGTTTTTATCCGAGTGACACGAAAACTACAGTATGAGTTCTCGGAAGCGGTTTATCGAGCGACTTCAGACCACTAAGAACTGATGTGCCAATAAGTTTTGCCACTAGTTGGCGCCTAAGCAATTAATATTAATTTGTGAGTACCTCATTGTCTGTCGTAGAGTAATATTTATCACTCTTTATCAAAATTTGTCCTTAAGACACCATTTAGATGACTTCAAAATACTAACCGCCCTCTCGCTCATTTCTTTGTAATTAATTATAGTACCTTCATATTAATTTATATTTATTTTCCATATATATATATATATATATATATATATATATATATATATAGGAAAATAAATATAAATTAGGGTATAGTACTGAAGGTATATATATTATACCTTATAAGAATATATATATATTCAATGAGTTACCAATTAGGTGACTTATCCCCTTTGAGTGGTAGCTTTTTAATTTTCTCCCTGTTTATATATAAATATATTTCTTGTGTCTTTATGACCCTCCTGTATCACATCCTTTCCTTATTTACTGTTTCCTGTTTTTTTAAGTTTCCTGTCACCAAGTAGGTGACCATATATATTCCCAAGAGGTACTCTCCCTCATCTCCTCTCAATTGATGATTTTCTACCCTCCCCATTTACCTCCTTCCACTTACTTCACTCCTCTGCAATCTATCTCGGTGATGCGTGCTCCTAGAATTTTAAATTGGGCTCGTTTGAATCAGTATTAGAAGAGGAAATTTTTGGCCTCGGCTTATATTCTAAATTCAATCATTCCCTTAGAAATAACATTAATATATTTAATTGTTAACTTAATAATTATTATAATTTCAATTGAAAAAATAAAATTAATATTACATCGTATGAAAAAATAATTGTTAATTTATTTCATTTTTAAAATTTAAATTAAACTTTATCAACCGTATCGACTATCCCACTCCAGTTTTTTTATTATGTTATTGTAATTAATTATTTGCAAGCAATTAAAAACAATTTTATTAGTATGTTTATAGATTTAAGGTAATTGTCGGTCTGTATTATTATTTTTATTTGTCAACATTTTAAATTATTATTGTGAGTACATTAGTATTTAAGAACTAGTTCATTCTAATTATTTGTGGTATATGAATTGACTCTGTATACGTATAGAAAACTAATTATTTTTATATTTTGCATTTATAATTTATAGTTTACAGTTTATGTTTTTTGCAAACATAGAGAAATGGCACGCAGGACGAAATTTTTGGAGTTATCTTGTTTTGTTACACCAAAGAAGTACAATTTCTTACCTGCATACATAAGTACACACATTCTAATTTTCGAAAAGGTCTTTTGTAAATAAGTGCATGTTCATTATGTTCACTTGAAGTTGGAATTATTTCGTTTTACTTTTGTGATTTATCAGTTTAATTGGGTACAGTGCAGTAAACAAAAATAATAATAAACACAAAAAGAATAGCTTCGCAAAGCGATAAATATATTAATTGGGTGAACAATTAACTAATTATACACAGCTTAGCTCGTAATTAGTTTTCCGGAAGGGAGACCGAAGCCGTCCGTCGACAAACCGGAAACAAGCCTCAAATCATGTCGAACGGGACGACGCTCGGACGTCGCCGACCCCCTCGCCCGCTCGACTGACCAGCGGACGAAAGGCTAGCGAGCGCTTCGCACATCCGATTGGTCCACGTGACATGACGACACCGTTAGGGTTGCCATATTGCAATCGCGAAAAGCAGGATATAATTGATATTTCTCTCAAAAACTATGAATCCCACAAAGATGACGTCAGCAACAGAGTGGCGGATTTTTATATTTCTCAGCATATTCATAAATATTTTTTCGTCCTAAATACGTAATGGTACGTATGATACATAATGGGACAGTATACAAAATATATTTTACGTTATCGAAACTATAAATAAATAAGTGTTTAAGAGGTAAGTAGAACAAGGTAAATAAGTCGCTGTCTAAGGATGATTAAGCATTGAATAATAGCTTACAAAAGCTTAACATCACCTACATATTTCTAGTTGGTCCGATTAGTGCCACGTAATCTTGCTAGTAAACACCAAATGATGCTACATTTCTCTGAAGTAACAATGGTTCTGCTACTAGACATATTAATACATGACGTTATTGTATTTTCATAGCCGGCGTTACAATATTAACTAAATATGAGTATTAAGAAAAAACAATAGGAATAGCGTTCCTAACAAAGGAGATTGTATGCTTCCTAATGCATAGTTAGTATAGTATCATTACTAAATATTGTTTATTATATACGTCTACCTAAAAAGTTTCACTGTCATTTGAAAATTTTATTACGATTAATAAGTTGCCGATAAGCCCACAACAAAATGCCGACATCCCAACGGCTAAATTATGACAACTTTCCAATATCATCCCCGACGTATCCGCGGGCGCGCATTCGTAAGCCCTCGGCGTACTTATAAAAGCCGCAGTGAACAAACACCACAACAATAACATGTGCGTAACATTAACAAAACAGAGGAAACAAGAGGAACATAATTTCGTGCTCGTATCCTTTCATAACTTCCCAAGTCGTGCACGGCCGGAAGGTGCTCCGGCGAGATCGCGAACGGGTCCTCGTTTGACGTCTCGCCGTGGGACGCCACAAAGCCCTTATCTCGTGCCCGTTCCATTGCTTTAATAACGCGACGTGAACCCCTCCCAAACCTCCCTTTACCCGCCCCTCCGCGTCCCTCTTCGTCTCTGCCTCATAACTTTGCGTACGAAACACGATTAAAATTAACTTTCCGACGACGACACGAGCTCGGTAATAATGTAAAGGAACTTGACTCCGCGCGTTTAAGTTAGAGAGACGCATCGTTCGATGTACGGGCGAGCTTAGCGGTTGCCGCCGATTGCGGTGAAAATGAACGTAATGAAGAGGAAAAATAAAAGAAAACAGTTAAAAGTTACTACTCGAATGCGGCGAGTTATTCGTCATTAGATTTGTATTGATTATAAAGAGGAAAAATGACGTAATGCTAGCTGCAAATTGATTGCCTAAAAATAAAATTACTTCCTCCCAAACCGTGAATGGGGTATCAAAATTAAGAATTTTAAAAATAAATCATAAAATTATACACAATTTGTATATTTAAAAGTTATTTAGTATAAGAAATTATTAAATAAAACTCGAATTGTTTAACTACTCAAAACTCCCATTATTCTCCAAAGACGAAGTATACGCTGCTTTGAATAAAACTAACACGCTTGAAGGCTTGGTTTTTGTGCACTAGACGCAAAAGACTTTTAAATAAGTCTCATGATCTGAACTCTTCACGACAATTAAATCGTCTACAAAGTTTTACACAAGCCGATAAATACATCGTGTAGATAAACAATAACAGGTACTGAAGAATTTAAAGGACCTGACTGCAGTGGGTACATGGCATTTTAAAGTTTAGTTTTTAAACTGAAAAGCAAGAAAATAATGAATAAAGTTAAAAAATACATAGGTTAATTAATATATGTTGCGCAAAGATAAATATGTCTTTAAACAAAATGATACCCATTTGCAAGAGGTAGCTCTTGCCTGTTTTCAACTTTTCGTTAATTTATTAAAAAAATATTATATACTATAATCACAATGTGATCTCTATGAACAATCGTTAAACTTCGCCAAAGTACAGTACTTTTTATTTCTTGGTGTTATTTGGACCTTTTTATTAATGGAGCTAGGACAGTTACGAACAAATATGCTGTCCAAACTAAGTTATTCTAATTGAATATAAATTATTTCTCAGAGTTATATAACAATCTCATCTATCAGATCGGGCAAAACGTTTCTCATATTTCATTTACAAATTAGGGATAATTTTTATAACATTTTATTTACATTTAATTCTACATATTTATATATAGATAAGCAATGACATGATCCATTTGTTGTAGAAATTTTGGGACTTCTGATCAAAAATTGCTACAAGTAGTTTGACAGTCCTCTCTTGATGTTAACCTAACACTACTTAAAGAATTCTGAAGATACCGAAAAAGGTACAAATCTGGGGGTGCAAGGTCAGGGCTATATGGTGAATCCATTAACACTTTCAAACTTAACTCGCTCAATATTTGCTGAATAGCTAAAGATGTATTTGTCTGGCGTTGTCATGCTGAAAAACCACACCCTTTCTGTTAATAATTCTGTTAATATTTTGCAGGTAGTGAATAATTACATTGCTGTAGAAATTTTGGGACTTCTGATCATAAAACTGCGACAAGTAGTTTTGCAGTCCTCTATTAATATTAACCTAATTCTACCAAAATAATTTTGAAGAGATCAAAACAGGAGAAAATGTGAGGTTACAAAGGCTATTTGGTAGATGCATGAACAATTCCCAACTAAACTCTCAATGTTAGTTGAATGACTGAAGACGTCTGTGGTCTGGCGTTGTCATGCTGAAAAACCACACCCTTTCTGTTAATAAATTCCGGCCCTTTTTTCTCAACCACTTGCTTGAGCCTCATCAGCTGTTGGCAGTAGAGATGCGAATCGATGGTTTTGCCCGACGGTAAAGGCTTACAATAAATAATTGCCTTCCAATCCCAACATAGACGTAGCATCATATTGCGAGTTAATCCGAGTTTCGCTATAGTCTGTGCAGCTTACTTACTTTTGTCCATTATCTTTTTCGCACGTACTTGTCACAGGTAATCCATTCTACAGCATCAGTGATCAATATTTTCAAAAACGGTTCGTGTTAATTACGTTTCAATATAGAATCGCAAATGAGTGCACCATTCACTAGATTTCTTTGAGTGAACTCGTGTGGAACCCTAATATCGAGCTTTTTATTATATGCAGCTTTTTTCAAATGGGTCAAAATTGTATCGTAATCAATTCTTAACTCTTCAGCTATGTCTTAAAACTGAAATGCGGATCTTGCTCTGCTTTTTCCAAAATGATATCGACTTTATCCGTAATAGGTCGACCAGAGCGAGGTTCATTGTTGACTTCAAAATTACCGGATTGAAAACACTTGAACCAGTTTTTTGCTACTTTTACCGACACTGCATTAGGTCCATAAACGTCACAATTTTTGTGATTTGTGTCGTATTTTGTCTTTTTATAATAAAGTTTCAAAATGTATTGAATTCCTACGTTAAATTCACTCATTTCTATGGACAGAAAAACGATAGAAATGTAACGAGATACCGTTTTTATTTTTAATTTTTATTTTTTAAAATATCTTCTATTTTTGGTATCAAAACTAACCAGATACAAGCAGCACGACCAAAGAGATTTTACTGCAACTTTTTACTTCTAATGTATGAAAAACTTTTCCCCGACCTAATATAATTTTACAATTAAAAAAAGAGATTTTTAAACTAAAGGAATAAAGGTTTATAACAGCAAAAAGTATGTTATTATGCATTCATAACTAGAATGTTTTTAATAAAACACTGTATTTTGTTTATATTCACAAGTTCACATGCAAAATAATGGCTTCTCAGAAGGAACTACGTAACTCCATTTACTAAAATTATATATTTTTTTCTAATTTATTATTTTATAATTCGAAATATAGAATCGGACGAATTACATCTGTAGATGTAAACGACGCGAACGCACAAGAACGTACTTTAGCACTAAATCAACCGGGCGAAGGGAGTCGATAGCCCGGGCTCGAAAATAACCGTAATAATACGTCCGGATATCCAGCACACCTGCCCCGCTCTGAAACGAACGCATAATTAAATATTCAGACCGCTTAATCACGGAGGTCATAAATACAGGCCCCGCATAAACAACAAACATGAACGAGCACGCCTCGCTCGGGCCCCCAATTATTTTGATCGGGTCGATCGAAACGCGTATCGCACTTCGACCTTGTTTAGGTCGGTCCCATTTTCACCTCCGTACCCCTCCCGTCCGCCCCGTACTCCCTCTCATTTCTCTCTCTCTTGCCGAGACGATAAAACACCTAAAAGTATTGATTCGATTTCAGGTTGAGTGCTTTGTCGCTCAATTAAATTTCAACGCTCGGGCATTATGATGAAAGCCTCTACGGAGTTGGAGACTGCCGGGCGGTTTGATAGTACGAACTACCAAACCGCCAGATACCTTTCGTATCACCCGAAGTAAAATGTGAATGAGGAATTTCCAACTACAGACCTTCATAAAAAATAGAAGCGGTTATAATTACCGTCGTGTCGTGATAGAGCCATGCTGTTGCTGACTCGGCTGAAAACGGACCTGCTCGTCCGACAAGACTACCACACTCGCACAGAATGCAGACGTGAAGTGACAGCTTCTACTGTTGCTTTTGTCTAGTGAGTGAGAATTTCGGTGGTCCACTTCTTTTCACGACCCTACTCCTTCTTCCGTCCACCCGCTCCCCCTACCATCAGATATCCTGTTGTTAACTAAGAGACCGGCAATGTATTGGTGACTCTTGCCCATGTTTCCATAAACGAAGATGACTTCTTGGTCTCTTATGGCTCGCATGCACGTTTGCTTCTCAAAAATGGTATAAAAGAAATTAAATAAAGGCTCTAGATGTCTGAAAATCGGTCCAAACGAGCATGTTAGCCATGTTCGTTTGCCCTGATCACCATTACCAAGCGAATTTACATAATATGTAAAATTTCAACTCAAAATGAGCGAAAGTTATTACCGTCTCGTATATAATACGATGAAAACTCATAATTCATATAATGAACGTCCTGACGTAATGCATAAAATTAGGCGTATACAATTCACGACCATCTTCGTTTCGTCAAAACAAGTTCCGTTCCCTTTATGCGCCCGCGTCTCTCGGATAAGACGAAAGAAAAATTATCACACTCGCGGACATCAAAGGCCCTCCCGCACTTATAGAAACAAAAGCCCCTAATAATACCTCGTTTTCGCTCGCGCCGCGGGTACGAGCGTCCGCGCGGTGGCCGTGTATTCCTCTTCCGCAGTGCGGCCTAATTTAAAAGTCGGCATTATATCCGCCGATTCGCTCGCAGTCACGTCCGGAGGCACTCGAATGAAAAACAGCCAGCCCTTATCGACGTTCGGGAGGAGGGCTGCGGGGGAGGAAGTCTTTGCAGACGATGCCGGGAGGAAAACGAGAGGCGAGCCGGGTGGATTTTGCGGATGGTTTTTGTTTTGTAAAATGGATCGAATTATCATTTAGAGCAATAGTTCTATATATGTATATATGCATAATCCGATTGAGATGATGGTATTCATGAATACAATATAGCGTATGGGTTGTTTTTAAAAGTATATAGAATATGGTAATTCATTAAAAGAATGAATTGTTTTCTTTTTGACTATTTTTTTGTAATTTTCTCTCCTTATTTCAATTTAATAATGCTTCTAAAAGACTAATACTTATATACAAATAACGAAAGGTATGCATATACACATCATGTCGCTTTTAAATAGAAAATTTTTAATAAGAACTCTGCAAATCGACATGAATTGCTTATTCGGCTGTTAAAAGTATTCTATTCTTAAAGAGTACTTTTTATTTTAAGTTCTTTTTTATAGCATTTTTGAGGAACAAACGAGCGTGCAAACAGTCAGACAGTAATTGGTCACCACCATCTGCCACCATCTCCCGATGGTGGCAGATTTATATAGAATTTTCAGTTTGGAATAAAATTTCATTCTAGAGGAATCAACGCCTTAACAGAATTAACAAAAACATTGAATTTAATCTGTTATATAGTGATATGAAAGTACTTAAGGGCTTTAAAATGTTCTTCATCTTACGGCTATTAATAAAATAATATTAAGAGCCTTCTACTCTTGACGAGATAAGGTAAAAAGTTACTTTGGATAGCGGCATAATAGAGCATGTATGAAATTGAATCGTTTATTTGTTTTTAATAAATTGTTTATTTAACACATACGCTCATAAGAGGGCTCTTAAACACGCCTGAAAATCTACCCGCAATTCAGAAATTAGTAATGGCCATAAGAAGTGCCAAGAACCCCAACAGTAATCCATATTGAATATTGAATACTACTAATTGTTAGTACAAAGCATTAATTTATATGTAATAGTCAAATTAGTTTACTTCAAAAATCACAAAACTATCGGGTTTTCGTATTTAAAAGAAAATGATCTAACAAAATGTCTACAAAGTAAGCTTAAATTACATCTTAATTGAATGTGAAAATGTTAATGTTAATTACTTGCCTGTTATTTGTTTAGATTAACTATCTAAGAAAAAGTCCTCTTAAAAGAAAAATGCTTTTTGAATTGAGGTCTATGACCATCAATAGATAATTTTAAAATTCATGGCAGAATTATAGAATCCGTTATTTTTTTCCTTTAGCTCGTTTATACCGACTTTCATCTGAATTACCTTGTAGTGTAAAACATCCAGAGCTAAAAACATAATTTTATGTGAAAATGGCCCAACGTGAACATACCCATATGTAGTGTTTACTCTCAAAATGTATAAAGACCCTTATTTTATAAACCATTGAAACATTGCGTACACACGCAGTGATTTGGCTAATGAAATGTTAATGTAGGAACGCATTCGATCATAATCGAAATTGCATTTCTAACGATGACTGGTGGCTTGTGAAATTCGCGTTCTATTTTCAGTATCATGACACATTATGCTCGAAGCGTTCATGCGAATTTAGACTATATTATAAAAAACAAAAGGTATAAACTAGTGGGAGACACTTGTAGTACCCTTTCAGAGCGTGTAAAGTTCCATAATAGGATAACTAATCACCCTAATTGAATTCGTTGCAGCGGTCCGCGCCAGCTCGTGCTTCGAATTCAGTTAATTCTGTTACTGTAACGGATAACGCTTGTTTCTCAAAAAGGGTTTACACATTTTCTTCTAGCTTTGCGGTTTTGTTCCAGGAAGCACATTTAGCTGAAAAAAAAATATATATAAAATAACATGTAAACAAGTATTTTAAGGCGCAAATCCAAATCGCCGACTATAACGAATAGATTAAATGTGAGATTACGACCGGAGCAGCTCTGGCGCCAGTGACGCTGCGTCAGAGACGCTGCAGCTTTATCGCGGCGTCTCTGCCGCTGTTGGGTTCCGAGGTCGGCGCCCGTAGCACCGAAGCCTTCAGTCATTTTGCTACCGGCGTGCTAAATGGTTGCGCTATTTGGAGAGCATACTCACTATGAAAAGAATATGAATCAAGCTGTTGTGAAATATGTGCTAAAAATATTTGTGGATGAAGAAGACGATGATCTGTTGCTTTTATATTATTTGAATACTAAAAACCCAGTCGGCCAAATTTATGAGTCTCCCAGAGAATAGCGATTATTAGAAGTTTATTCACTTAAGAACTTTATTCACTGTTGATTTTATCACCCTTTCACAATAAAAAAAAATCTAGCAGTTCTTTACTTTTTTGCAATATTTCTCTAACGAAATATTAGGCAGGCCTTATAAATTAACGAAATAAACTAGATTTGACGTTATCGATGTCTTCAAAACAAAAATTCTTAAATTTCATTTGCTTTCGTTTTTGTTTTTATTATTACTTAGCACCTAAGATAAGTTTGACATTAAATATAAGGAACGCTGAGATATTTGTTATTGTTTTTTTAACAGTTATAAGAAGTTACTTATAAAAACAACAACCAAAATAAATCCTTCAAAACCGGACGAGTGTTTCACACACAAATAAAAAGATACCACTACAATTTTACATTGTATTTTTACATTTAAACACTATGTCAAATTTTAGGGTAATAATAATTTCAAAACGACGTTAATATTATACACAGATGGTTTTGAAACAGAAAAGAGAATAATTTATCGTTCCTTAACAGTTATCAATCATTTTAACTATTTACACATCAACACAGCCTTAATATTAGGGAACTCATCATTTGTTCATTTCATTAAAAAGACAAAGTATAACAATTCATGCACAAAGCAGAACTTTATCAATTTCCCTAGAAAAAAAATAAACTACAAACTAAACAACCATAATTTCTCAATTATACAAAGTTTTTTTTTTCACTTTCTGCATTTCTACAAAATTTGAAAACTAGGAATTTTTTAAGGTTCTGAACCAATAATCTATGTAAAATCTTTGTTGTGATACAAATTTTATTTTTGTACAGGAATTATTAAAACTGGTGCCAAACACTCTAGATAGAGTGTTCCGACATTTTTTTTAATAGTAAATTTATTATTTACGAGGCTGTTGTGGACATGCGGATGAAGTCACGGCTATCATTAAGCCTTGATGAACTTAATAATCATGCTGTAGATTGTATTTTTAATTTCCATAAATTAATTTTACAGATAATAAACTGCAAAACGTATAAGGAAAATATATTTCCCATTATTCATACATTAAAATAATATTCAACGCATTTATTGAGGGAAAATTAAACCAAACAGGGGAAATTATTGACAAAATATTGTCAAAAAGTCCTTTATACCTTAGGCGACCCTGCTTATGCAAACTGTATTTACCACTATAAATATTTTTTAGTAGCGGAATTTTTGATAAATGAGACTAAATAAAGTAGCTTGCGTAAATATTTTCAAGCAGTGATGTGATTTTCCAGTTTTGCGAGTCCTAATTTACTAAAACGTTTATTTCGTAAAAGAAGAGGCTTGGTGGGACGACGACAATCTATTAAATTGTTTTAAAGGTGGTTGCTCGAGAATAACTTTAAGGAAGCTTTTAAGGAATATTCTTTTCATTATTATTAAATTATATATATCTGTCATTATAACTTTTCATTTTAGATTTTGCAGCCATAAACAATGTTTATTAATCTAACACATATTCTGAATATTGTAATTTTACCAGCACATTCAATAAGTTCTCTATTTGCTAACACGGATATAGTGAGATATATAAATAACTTAGCAAATTTTGTTGGTACTGTAACTAAAACAAAAATGATGATTTTGTGTATTTATTACTGTTAAATATAATAAATTCATGAATCAAAATAATTTGAACAAAGATTAATGTGTATATCTTTTACTCATTAAATTTAGATTGCCAATAAAAGTTATACAACGTATAATACAGAAATGTTTATTTACTTGTAATAGAGCGGTAAATATTTATTTAGAATTCTTTGATATTATTGCTTTATATTAACATTATTAATTAACACTTCACGATTGCGAATTGACACCCCACAAAATAGAACATAAATTTTAGATCGGGGAAAAAGTTTTTGCGTGTTTTATAAGTAAAAAATCATAGTGAAATTCCGTTGCTTATGCTGTTTTCAGCTAGCTTCGATACCATTAAATAGTTGATATTTTAAGAAACAAAAATTAAAATTAGAAGCGATACCCCGCTATATTTCTATTGTTTTTCTGAGCATCAACTTGTGTGAATTCAACGTAAAAATTCAATACATTTTAAAGTTTTATTATAAAAAAGGGAAAAATAAGATACAAACCATAAAAAAAATGTGACGTTTATGAACCTAATGTAGTGTCAGTAAGAGTAGAACAAAACTGGTTCAAGTGTTTTCAGTCTGGTAATTTTGAAATCAAAAATGAACCTCGCTCTGGTCAACCCGTTACGAATAAAATCGATGCCATTTTGGAAAAAGCAGAGCAAGATCGGCGTATCATTACTTAAGGCATAGCTGAACAGCTAGGAATCGATCACAATACAGTGTTGACCCATTTGAAAAAAGTTGGATGTATTAAAAAGCTTGAGATTTGGGATCCACACGAGCTCACAGAAAGAAATCTAATGAATGGTGCACTCATTTGCGATTCTATATTGAAACGTATTTAACACGAACCGTTTTTGAAAATATTGATCACTGATGCTGTAGAATGGATTATCTGTGACAAGTACGTGCGAAAAAGATAATGGACAAAAGTAAGTAAGCTGCACAGACTATAGCGAAACTCGAATTAACTCGCAATATGATGCTACGTCTATGGTGGGATCGGAAAGCAATTATTTATTGTAAGCCTTTACCGTCGGGCAAAACCATCGATTCGCATCTCTACTGCCAACAGTTGATGAGGCTCAAGCAAGTGGTTGAGAAAAAACGGCCGGAATTTATTAACGGAAAGGGTGTAGTTTTTCAGCAAGACAACGCCAGACCACAGACGTCTTCAGTCACTCAACTAACATTGAGAGTTTAGTTGGGAAGTGTTTATGCATCTACCAAATAGCCTTTGTAACCTCACATTTTCTCCTGTTTTGATCTCTTCAAAATTATTTTGGTAAAATTAGGTTAATATCAATAGAGGACTGTCAAAACTACTTGTCGCAGTTTTATGATCAGAAGTCCCAAAATTTCTACAGCAATGTAATTATTCACTACCTGCAAAATAGTAACAAGTTGTTGAACAAAATGTCATATATATATATATATATATATATATATATATATATATATATATTATAATTAAATATACATAAAATATGATGAAAAATTATATTTAATTTGCATAAAAAATACGAATAACCTTTTTCCCTGACCTCATATTAATACTATTGATAGCCACATTACACTATTAAGCCAATCGAAAAAAGATATTTCTCGGAAAAAAACTCAACGACGCGCTTTTATTGTACAAGTAGAGTAGATATTTTGTTTTGTTAACGAAAATTAAATATCATTACCTATAAAAAAACATTTTGTTTAATTTTATTTAAAAAAAAAAGATTTTACACAGAGTTACATTCGGAAATATTGATGTAATGTAAAAATCTTAATGTAATATCGAAATTTCCTTATTCTTCTTCAGTGCAAACACATCAAAAAAAAACTACTGTTATTGTAGAGGAAATGTGGTATTTTTAAACTTATCCAGCAGCACCACCGCCATAATATAGGCAAAATTTTAAAAATGGTTTGTCAACTTTTTCACGTATTTAGCGAGCCAACTCTTTTGTTCGATAAAGACGAAAGCAGTGCAATAGCTTCGCATAATTTTCATGTCTATTAAAAGCGAACTGTCGTCGGAATACAAATACCCTGGCCATCGACCCAGAATCAGGGCATTCATCTTAGTTCTGGAGCTGACAAAGATGAGCACACACCATCAAGAAGAGAGAAATTATTTCGTGACAAAGAAAAAATTTTTTTGGAGAAGGCACTTATGAAGCAGATTTTCGCACACTTTTTATTCGAAAATGTGACCTCGTTCTAGTAGGAACGAATTTCAATATCCCCGTCCTGCTCTTGGTTGCGATCTGGGTCTCGATCTTACTTTGGAGTCCATTCCCGGTCCCGCTTTTGATTACGTCCCGATCGCGATCATAGTCCTGGTTCCGCTCTCGATTCAACTATCTCAGAGAAAGGCATTAATTTACATGAAAACACTATATGCTGCCTAATTATTTTATTATGAAACAATAGCGCTCCCGCTCTAGACTGAGGTGCCGGTCCTGTTCGCAATTCCAATCCCTGTGTCGATCTTAATATTCATTTATATCGATCGTTTGTTAGTAATATAAATGTTTAGTACTAACATTACTAACAAGCTATCTATATATAAAAGCATTAAAAAGTAGAGGTTGTGTCCAACTAAAAGTCACTCGGTTCGATCCTGACCAAGAAAGAATTAATCAGAAAATTTGTAAGTGGATTCAAATTAATCCAGTACCACCGTGTGTCGGAGAAGACGTTAAGTGTCGTGCCTGGACGTCGTCACCGCATTAGTGACAATTATTGTTAGCGGTCTGCGCTGGGCCAGCGTAGAAGGCTTAAGGTTCAACATCTTCAATCTGATATAAAAAGTATGGCACGACATACCTCACAGCAGAAATACATTTAAAACCTGACGCAACAAAAAAAAAATTAAAGAAGTTAGTCACTATAGTAATGATCACGCATGTGAAGACGCAGGTAAAAGTATTGGATACTAAAACTTGACCAAATAAAATTTAGGATTTTTGAGTTATAAACGCACAGACGGATCGATAGACACAGAGACATTGTTTTTTTTTTATACTGTATGAGCGTACACAGTATACTCCGAAATGTATTCATTTTGAACCAGCCAGAATAAAAATTGCCAGAGTAACACCATATATTACATTTTTCACTTACAATTTTAGAATCATACAAAATAAAATCACAAAAATCAGAACGTCTAAATTAGGCAACTGTGGCTATATACCGATTATGTAATCATCTCCACCTATTTTAAATTTTCTCCTTATGGCGTATTGTATGCGTCTCTAGAGTCATTGTACATTCCATAAATTCTCCATTTTGATATAAAATACTAATCTTAGACATGGCTGGGTATAAACCCTATCCCAAAGGTTAATATGTTCGAGGTGCATGATGTAACTGCAACAAGATACCGGTGAGATACGAGACTCTCATAGGATACAGACGTCAAGCGGCAGCTTATGCTGTTGTATTCCAACATGTGAGAGTTCCGGTGGTCCACTCCCTCCTCCTTCAAATATCCTATCCCTTTATAAAAGTCGGAAGACTCACTAATGACCTCTCTGGTTTTACGAGCGTCCATGGGAGGCAGAGATTACGTACTTTCTGATGGCTCGCATGCTCGTTTGCCTTTTAAACTCAATAAAAAAAAACAATATGTAGACACGACATTACAGAGATTCACGGGTGCTGTGACTTATTAGGTTAATCATAACATCTCGCTCAACAGATTTTGCACAGCGAATAAATAATATTTAAGGCAAAAATGCTATATTGCAGTGATCGATCTACGAGGAAGGAAAGCAAAGCGCTCGGCCGGGCGCTCCCGCGGTTAAAAAAGGGAACACGCAAGTGACGGCGCACTCGCCATAAACAATTGCGCTTTGTTGCGCGGCCGATGAAAATTTCAGGCAACAAATATGTCTTACCATATTTTTGAAATGTTTTCCGCGTTGCGACGTAAAATTTGAAATCAAGAATCCTTTTTTTTCTTTTAATCATACTTTAAATATCGAGTTGATAAATTGAAGATATTTTTTTAAATGGTTATCGAGTTTTGTGAAAGAAAATAATTGATAATTTACAAATAAAATAAAATTTCTGACAACCAAAATATAATAGTTAATTTTAACATAAAATTTACATTTTGATGCATATTTAATCTTTAAACTTTTTAAATACATACTTTTTAAATTTCTTTTTTAATAATATATTGTGTTATAGCGTTATTTACAATAGCCTCTATATAATAACTAATAACCTCAGTGTCTATTGTCTAAAATAGTGATTTTAGACTATACCAAGATGAAAACGGTAATTAAAAAGAATAATTAATTACATAACCATATACGAATATTATAATAGAGTAACTTTGTGTTATGGTAGTTTGTGATTCTTAAAGGAAACTGTTTCTTCGTTTGAACTTTGAGAATCAAGAAACAAGCACGTAACACTTCTTTTTCAGAAAAATTCTAAATACCGCGTCCACGGCGTAGTTTAGCGACTCGTTCGCCATTCGAACCAGCTATAAATTCGCCAACGACAGAGTAAGACATCCAATTTTCTTTAAAGGAAGAGTCCACTCGAAATCTCAGTCGTGATGAATAGTATGTCATTCGACAAATCTCACTTGTTATTTTGTTGACATTGGCATTTTGCTTCGAATTTTAATATAAGTCGAAAGAATCTATCATTTTCTCGTTATTCACGTGGCTTTTCACTCGCAAATTTGCTTTGAGTGTATTTGTATTGGTATCTTTGTATGCGAAAGCTTTATCAAATTATTGTAATGTATACGGTTTTATTTCGCTAAAATCATTATTATTATCTATCAAATTACTCTATCTCGATTCTTTGCTTACGCTCGTCGCAGTATAACGCACAGGAGACGCAATGAAAATATTTTTCAGCTTAAGTACTTTTATTTTCATTCATCCAAGTAGATTTATTGGACAAGTTGCAACGAACTTATATAAACAGCTA
Source organism: Eumeta japonica (assembly GCA_005406025.1). NCBI lineage: Eukaryota > Metazoa > Arthropoda > Insecta > Lepidoptera > Psychidae > Eumeta > Eumeta japonica. Next base: position 296,433 of record BGZK01000025.1, read on the forward strand.
CGCTCATATCCATGCTACAAGGTTTAAATTATTTATCCTCGGGTGTACAAATAGGCAGCGGTAAAGTCTGGTACGTATTTTGACCGAGTCCAACTATTTAACTTGTTAATGTGTTACTTTGTTTATTCTGCATTAAGTATGCGATTTAACTCTGTATGGACGTATGCTCCAGTTTAGTATTAAAAAAAAAACATCACTTACTGCTGATGTACTTATTATTTATACTCTCGTACACATCAAATTGAAAAGCACAAAATAAAACCTGCAGTATATCAACACAATTAGTTGTCAGTTTAAGTACCAAGCTGTTTTTATCAATAAGATAGCTTATTGACAAAAAATGTGTGTGTGTGTGTATTAGTGTTCACACGTAAGAAGTGAAACTTCTTTATGACATCATTTTTCGAAACATTTTTCGAAAAATGATGTATCATATCTGATATCATATGGTACATCACCTGAATGATGTGTCATAACGAATAATGGATCCATTATTTACAACTTTACAGAAATTAGTTAAATAAAGCTAAATTAGATAAAATTTAAGCAAAAAAATATATTTTGTATTAAATTAACGCTATTTTATTATTACAATTAATTGATGTTTACTAGATTAACAGTCGTATTAATTAATAATTGCTAGTTTTAATGAAATTTTATACATTTACTGATATTTACAATAAAAAACTGAGGTTAACCTGAAATAACCTAAAAAAATAAATACCATAATCACGCCCACGTGTTGGATGTTTTAAAAAAAGATATAATTACTTACTTTTGTCAGAAATCCACTGGAATTAGAATAAACCCTTTTATATTTTTTTTTGCCTATCGCTTTATTTTGTCTATCAATTTATTATTGAAATATTATTTTTCGCGCACAGTACTAAATTTTAGAAATAAATAAGACGCGCAACAGAAAAACGTGACTTAGAAATAAATATGGCGCGTAACAGAAAAACTTGATGATTTTTTTCATATTGCTATAAAATTTCTCTCATACGTCAATAAACAAGTTTCACTTCAACAACTTGGGCGTTGTTAAAAATAGTAAAATACGATTGTGTAAAAATATAAACTAACAGATTAGTATATAGGTAAAGTAATTATTATAGGTAAGGGTAACTTCCCTTATAAAATTCACAAAGATTTGATGAAATGAAATAAAACCTCAGGAAGATAGACAAGACAGATATTTTAACAAATTTCCACCAAAAATCAAGACACAGAACAGGGAGCTGCGTAAACTTTACCGGCGTGTGCGCGCGCCGTCGTCGCACATCATTGTCGATCCGCCCTGTGGATTATAGTAGGTCACGCTTTTTAATTTATCGACCTTATCGATAACGTAATACACATCAAAATTAGAACAGTTATAGGTTATCAACGCCAAATGGAGGCCGGGATCGGTATCAAGGATGAAACGTGTATTAGAATCGAGAACGGAACCGAGATTAGGGATGAGCATGATTGGGATCGGAAAGACGAAATCTAGCAATTTACTAATGGAGAAGGTGACCGAATCCGAGAACAAGACGTAAGGCAAGATTAAACGAGGATAAAATCGAAATTGAAAGAGGTATGGGGCCTGAAATCGAGACCATACCCGAAATCGTTTTTGAAAGCAATACTGGTAAAATACGCGCTCCTTAAAAGGAGGTTGAAAAAGAAATATAAGGCGTGAACAAGAAATGAACCGACAGTAGAACTGGAAACGAAGTGAAGACGATAGAACCAGAATCGAGATCAGACTGACAACAAAATCGATACCACTCAAAAGATGGAGTAATTCATTTTACATTACATTTTCAGAGTAAGTTACTTTTGGTTGTGTGGCAACCTACAACGTATATGCGAAACTATGAGCTACATAATAGGACGCTGCACCGTACACTTCATCGCCTCGCCACCGCAATATTCGCGCGCCACTTCGCCTTCATGATACAACTGTCCACCGGGACGTTCGCTGGCCGAATGAAGAACCGGAGCGGTAGCTGGGATACTTAAACTGCTACGCACAAATGCGCCTGGCATTGGGCCACTGGCGCGAAATCAATCGAAGACAATCGAAACGATCAAAATCAATTAGGACATTAAGGGTAAACGCAACAAGTGGATTTCATACAAATTTATTTCGTCGTGCGTTTTGATTCTATAAGAGAAATCAATACATCAATGCCATTAAAAAAATGTTCGCAAAATGTGAATTGCGTTACGTGATTTTGAAGAAATAAGATCACTTAGTTATTTTGATATTTAATTTTAAAATTCATGACAAACCGGCAGTGTTTACGTCCTTGTAAGTGCACACAGAAATGAATTTCTTGTGTTTGATAACACATATATGAATTTCTATAAACTACAACCCAATAGGCCAGTTATGTTATTATTAGTTAATATTTACTGCTATGCATTTGCTTACGATTCGTAAATAATTTACTATGTAGAATTTTGCAAAATATTTTATACACAAAATGATCGTGAACCATAGAAACCTATATCACGGAACGTTTTTCAATTGTCTCCATACTAAATTATATTGAATTAATTATAAAGGTTCTCACTAATTCTCACGGAAACTTAAAAAGTTATTGGGTTTTTTTGTTGGTTTTCAATTGCCCCTATTATAGATGGTATAAAAATCAGTTAAATTATAAGATTTCTGAGCAATTTTACGGAACCCTAATATCCTTTTATTGGTTTTGATTTGTCCCCATTTTAAATCTTATTAAAATTTATTAAACTAGAAGATTTCTCAGTTATTCTGACGGAAACCTTAAACTGTACCGAATATCCCTTTCCTGGTTTTTACTTGTTTCCATTCTTAATTTTATTAAATTCGGTTAAATTGTAATGAGTTCTGAATAATTCTCACGGAATCCTAAAATTGTATCAAATATCCCTTTACTTGTTTTCAGTTGTCCCTATTCTTAATTTTATAAAATTCGGTTAAATTAAAATGGTTCTCAGTTATTCTCACGGAACCCTAAAAATGTATTGGATATCCTTCTATTGGTTTTTAATTACCGCCATTCACATTTTTTTTAATCAGTTAAGTTATAAAGGTCCTCAGTAGTTCTGAGCGAACTCTTAAAATGTATCAAATATCCCTTTACTGATTTTTGAGTTGTTTTTAATTCTTGATTTTATTAAATTCGGTTAAATAAAAATAGTTCTCAGTCATTCTCACGGAACCCTAAAAATGTATTGGATATCCTTCTATTCGTTTTTAATTACTGCTATTCACATTTTTTTTAATCAGTTAAGTTATAAAGGTCCTCAGTAGTTCTGACGGAACTCTTAAAAAGTGTCAAATATCCTTTTACTAGTTTTTGAGTTGTTTTTAATTCTTAACTTTATTAAATTCAGTTGAATTATAAGGGTTTTCTGTAATCTCATGAAACCCTAAAAATGTACTGGATTTCGTTTTATTGCCTTTTAAAAATTAGCCTAATTAAAGGGTTCTTAGAAAATCTCACGGAACCCTATAAATGTATCGAATATGATGGTATATAACACTATGGTTACAGTAGTGTTTAATTGTCTTCCTTCCCATTACCATACTATGTTTTGATTGTTAAACTATAAGGGTTTTTAGTATTCTTACGAAACCCCAAAGAAAAGTCAAACCCTTAATATTTTTTATTGTGGATAATTTTCCTCCTTGGCTTCACCCGTGTGGACATAGGATTATTGGATTACAAGTGGACCTTTGACTCAATAGCAGTAAAATTATTCCATTTTTAAATTTTCCTATAATATCACGTGAAAACCCTTAATGTGTATTATTGTTGTAATTAATTTGAAAAGTCACATAGAAGTTCATCAATGTTTGATCATTGAAGAATCGTCAAACAATATCCTTCTTACATATTATTTGAACATGTTCATAAATGCATCATAAATAAACATAAAATTTTCGAGCGACTGGCTATGCAGTACCCTAGTGAAATACTTTTTTGAAAGAATTTGTCGTAACCTAAAAAGGTGTGGCCTATGAGTAAAGCCACTCCTTCCTAAAAAATCTGCCAATTGTAGTAATCACGGACATGTTTGTATTTGTGTATAATAGCACCAAACCAAAAGGTCATAAAGGCAAATAAAATTTTACCGTATTATTCCAATTATGTAATAATTTTATAACAAATTGTGCTCTTATATGAAAAACTTAGAAATAGTTTTCTGTGAAACTGAGTTTGCTTGACCGCAAATTAGCATTTGGGATAAAATTTAACATTTTTCTGTAATACAGCCGAACAGCGCCATCTCTCGACACTTTAGCTTTTTTTAATCATTTCAAATCACCTTAGCGGTCGATTCGATTGAATAATATTTAGAATTTTCGATTGGCAAATTTTATGAATCCATTGTTCGTGGAATATTATATACAAGAATAATCCTATTGATGATATTACACGCAATTCATAAAGGTACTAGCTGTTTTACTGAAAGCAAACTAGCTGTCTCCGTCATAGTATTACCTTTGTACTATACACTGGTTACACACGTATACTACAAAAAACACACATGTACATAAGTATCATTAACACAAGAAAATCATATTTGAGAGCATATTTACTGGTAACTATTAATTTATATATTGCACATTTATATTGCATTTGGTTAATAACAATTTATCATTATATTCGATAACCTAGCAAGCGATATTAACGCATTGTCCGTCTCTGACTCAATGCTTTGTGACTTAGATCAATGCGCTACCTTAATCCAAGAGCCAAACAAAAACCTTAAAATACTAAGCCAGAATATTCGTAGCATAAATCATAATTTTCTAGATTTTTTAACATGCACACAGCGATCACAAATAGACTGGGACATTTTGGTTCTAACGGAATGCTGGTTAACTACTGTAACCAATATTCCAAAATTAGATGGTTATAATCAACATGCGACTACACATAATCTTACCCAAAATGAAGGTGTGGTCATGTTTATTAAAAACTCAATTAATTGTTTAGTTGAGGAGCCACAAATTTTCAACGCAAATTGTCTAACAATAAAAATTGACAAACATACACTTATTATTTCCATTTATCGACCGCCCGCTCGCTCAAATGTATCATCATTTTTATGCTCTTTAAACGAATTATTAGCTAGTTCATCTTCCTTTACTAATATCATAATTTGCGGTGATATAAATATAGACATAAGTCATAATACTAGCGACAGAAATTACTCTTATTATTTGGATCTACTCGCCTTTCATGGACTTCTTCCAGCACACAAATTGCCTACTCATGGAAATACATGTCTAGATCACATTATGATCAAATCTAAACTAACCTCAAAAGTTTTAGTTGCTCAGACAACATTAACTGATCACTATTCAGTAATTCTTTGTCTCAAATACAGCTGCTCTTCTTTACATAAGCCCTGTGTTACTCGTGTTAATTTAAAAGCTCTTTCTGAAGAGATGAAAACTATCGACTTTAGCCCTATATACAAAGAAACTGATCCCAATATAGCTACCACGATGTTCATATCCTTACTGCAAAAAGTTATTTCACACAACACTGAAACAATAAAATACTCTAAAAGAAAGCATATTATTAAGCCATGGATTACCCCGGGTCTGTTGAGATGCATAAGAAATAGAGATAACCTACACGAAAAATGCAAACGCTCACCTGATGATCATATCCTCCGTACTACTATATTAGATACAGAAATTTTGTAATCGTATTCTTAAAAAAGTTAAACAAGAATTTGAAAAAAAAAAAAGCAGGCAACTCGGGATAATAAAAAACTCTGGGAGGTAATTAACCGTGTTACATCCAGACTTAAACCTAAGAATACAGCCATAGAATTAATAAATAATGACCAAAGTATCGATGACGTTAACCATTTCTTTGCCCACAGGAAAACACCTAGCGGAGAAACTTATTTCGAACTATACTGCCCCAAAATTCAACACTCCAATCAACCTACCACAATCCCAATCGATGGCTTTATTGCCTACAGACCACGAAGAAATAGAATTACTCATAATGAGCCTTAAACGTGACTGCACAGCTGGTTGGGATAATATTTCTTCAAATTTACTCATCCAAAATAAGTACCTTGTCGTTCCACCAATTACTCATATTTGTAATTTGTCACTTTCAACAGGTGTATTTCCAATGGCTTTTAAGAAATCTATAATACATCCTAATTTTAAAGATGGCGATAAGGGTGCGGTAAATAATTATCGACCCATCTCTATACTTCCTGCTATCTCTAAAATTTTGGAACGCCTAATGAATAATAGATTAATCAATTATTTAGAAATGAAAAGTCTCCTTTCATCGTCTCAGTATGGCTTTCGATCAGGAAAAGTACATCAGATGCGGTGCATGAATTATTAAAATTTATTGTTCATAACTTAGATAGTAAAAATAAAACTTTAGCTGTATTTTTGGATCTCACAAAAGCTTTTGATACGGTGTGTATTCCCCTACTTTTGCATAAAATGGAGTCTTTAGGTATTAGAGGTACACAACTATAATTATTTGAAAATTATTTGTCCTCACGCTCACAATGTGTTAAAATTGACAATAGCATAAGTAATGACCTTCCTATGACCTACGGTGTCCCCCAAGGAAGTATACTGGGTCCACCTTATTTCTTATATATATTAACGATCTTTGCCAAACAAAATTTACAAACGGAATAACCTTTGCTGATGACACAGTACTACTTTTAGTGCAAAACATTGGTCGGAGCTATTTCAGAATGCACAATCAGGACTGAATTCAGTTTGTGTGTGGTTAAAAATAATATCTTAACTCTAAGCCCAGAAAATCTAAATACATAAATACATAGTTTTTTCTATTACCAATACACTCACCCATAAACGAATACAATTTAGTGGCCCACAAATGTAGCGATTTACGAAAAAGTTGCTTATGTCCTAAATTACAGAAAGTGGATGAATATAAATATCTTGGTGTTCTTATCGACTATAGACTTAGCTTCCGACCACACATTGACTTACTTGCAAGTAGAATTCGCAAGCTTATTTACATTTTTAAATCACTGAGGCACATCGCTGATTTTCCGACTCTTAAAACTGTCTACTACTCTCTTTGTCAATCCCTTATACTTTATTGTATTACTTCTTGGGGCGGCGCATGTAAAACCAGTATTATAAACTTAGAACGGGCTCAAAGATTAGTACTGAAGGTTAGCTCTTTTCTTCCTTTTAGATATCCCACCTTAGAACTGTACAAAATCTGGAAAGTCCTAACAGTCCGTCAACTATTTATTCTGAATACAATTCTTAAAGAGCACTCGGTGCTCACATTCGATGCATCACTCGTAGATTTAAAACGTGGAAATGTGTGCCCGCTAAACAGAACTTCGACTACATTTGCACAACGTTTCTATGAGTTTTTGGCACCGTATCTATATAACAAATTGAATAAATCCCTGTCAATATATGCCTTAACGAAATTTGAGTGTAAACATAGAATCAATCAGTTTTATTGAAGCAAAACTATGATGATACTGAGGCTCTTTTAAACATCATAACATGAAATTTAGGAATACTATTTTTTACATTTTAAATATATTTTATTATTATTGTTTTCATATCATTCATTTACATATTTTATTGTTTTCGTCAAATGGCAAGTCGCTTGAGAATTGTTGCTTCTGTTTATATTTTTGATGTGTTCTACTCTGAATGAACATACATAACATGCTCTTAACATGCACTACATACACTTATTCTATACATTCATAATAAACATGTGACCGTGATGCTCAAGGGTGGGTGCCTGGAAACCTATAACACAAGTTGAACTTAGTTTGGGTTCCAGTCCCCCACAGTAATTCCTAATGTTGCACATTTTTTGTAATCTTGCATTCTAAACTATTGTGGAGGAAAATAAAGAATTATTATTATTATTATAGTTAATGAGAGCATTAACTAAACTAATTAATATTCACAATAATTATTTCGTTCACTAAACACTTATTCTTATAAAAGCAATAGTGACTATTTATAAACATCCTTATAAATAATAAAATCAATATCCATTACATCGTACAGTGGCCCTTAAGAAATACTTACATAGGCATTTTCTCTGAACATTTCTTTGCTTATTCAGCATCTAGCGAAAGGGTAAACCGGTTGTTAAAGCCAATACATCAGTTTTAGGGCTCAAACACAGACTAGGTACATCGAGTCCTGTACCTTTTGCAAACGAAAGGGATATCCGCGTAATAGTTTTATTTTGCGAACATGTTTTCGTGAAAGGCCACCTGAAAGGGTTAAGGCTACGAAAAACTGGCCCGGTAATGAATGTATCGAAGTCCGCGCCTTCAGAAAAGACGCTCGGTATTAAATTGGTTACAAAACGGGCAAGATTTTTTTTAAAGGGTAACGCAAAAATGTTACTATTACATTGCCGTTTTTGGAAGAAAAGCTTACTTATCGACATTTTGAAAGATCTTGTGGCGTCAGTAGAAGTTTGTTACGGCTATATAATAATACAGAAGAAGTCTTACTTATAGTATAAATGAATTAGCAGTCAGCTCGCTTCTTTCAGTCTTATAGGAAATGAAAGTTAATGAAAAAAATTTGAGGAGTGTAAGTAATTCATTCAGTGTAAAAATTACATATATACATACGTATGTATGTAGTTCTCAGGCATATGCAAGTATTTTGTATGAGTTCAATTCGATACTAATAATATTAATTTATTTGTTACTCTCGGAGTCTATGCTCTTCGACACAGCGCAAATCTCTCTCTACTTTTTAATCATCATTTGTGAGCCCATTTCAAAATTTCATTTTTATTTGAAAGGGTACATTTCTGAGTTGGTCTCATAGTCACCAAGTCAGGATCTGATGATGATATCCCAGAAAAATCGAGGGAATTCTTCAAATATTATAAGCACATATAATGTGTTTGTGCTCTTTTTTTAGTTGCTCAAGTTTTTGCACATTATAATTATCATATTGCTGAGCTTATGCTGGAAATCACAGATCTTCTTATCGGTTAGGAGTTAAGCGATAATAGTGTGATTTGTCACCGAAAACTGCTCTTCCATGGTCATAAAATTAATTATTTGTTAATCTATTTACATATTTTCATTAATTTAAAAAATTGCAATGTGATAATCGTAGCAGAAATACATCAGAAGTCTTAATAATTGTTATTATTGTTATTGTAATAATTTAATGCGGAAGTGAATGAAAATGTAATCTTTTTGAATTGTAAAGCTTTTATATTATATAAAATAAGCATAATTTATATAGTTTGTATAAGAATAATTTGGTAGTTGCTCTACAATTAATAATGTAAAGACCCTGAAATGATTATATAATATCAAAGGACAATAAATACGAGATCGGAACTGCTTTTCCACTTGCCCCTTACAAAAGTTAAGGAGATGCCTGGTCGATCTTATTAACCACGGCCTAATCTACATTAATTATGAAGTTTTAATTAATCGATAAATAAAAAATGTGAAATAAAGTAATGTTTAAAGAAATCTTTTTTGACTCAGTATTTAACGTCTCATATTCATATTAATAGATTACATGTTATATTATCTTGCTTTAGCTGGAACCAACTCCAAAAACAAGTGATTAGTTATTTTTGAAGTCTGTTTAAGTAATTATTTAAATAGATTTTTGAAGTAGATTTCTACTTTTACTTTTAAATTATGTTTTCATGAATTCAATAAGCTTTCGGTATTTGAAATTCACCTTTGAACTAATGTTCGCGCGACTCAGTACGGAGACCGGGCGCCTCTCATGCTACCTACTTGACCTACATATATATATGATTCTGCGTCGAATGGTCAAAGTCCCAATAGATACGTTCAGTCATAGGCATATTGATATAACATTTGTCTATGTGTGTATCAAATATTGTATCGATAGATGTATGCGTTCAGTAGTGTTTTATTGATACCCTACTGAACAGTTGTTATTGGTACCATTGGAAATACTATAACAAAAATCAGTCAGTGCAATTGTACAAATTTCTGGTCATTATATATGAAAGCGAGCGCTGCGAAGCTCGGCAGTGTTCAGCTATTTCACAATTTAAAATGCGGCATATACAGTTGCTGTCGACAGCCCTTTAAACCCTAGTATAATAAATGATGTATAGTTTTCATAAATTGTATTTTCAAGAGAACCTCATATATAGTTGCTAAAGCTTCGCTTACAAGTCATCGTTTGCGTATCAACGGCACCCCATTTACGTGAGAAAAAGTTTAAAAGCGTGTTTTTCCTAGGCTGGGACATGATCGAATTTCGCCGTGTTTGATTCAAAAAGAAATGGATGAGGAATATTTTTACGTGCGTCTGAGAAACTTTTATCAATCGCCTTCCGAGTGAATTTGAATTAGGTTTGAATCTAGATATCTGGGCCGACGAACCGCAATATCGAGTAAGCTCGAATTCTCGGTGATCCATTGATCTTTGCTCGGCTCGATCTTTTGACCTTTATGGAAAATCTTCGACGTTTTGCATATTCTGTCGGATTTATTTGGGTATGTTGCGATGAATTGTTTCACCAAATTCCAGCTCCTAAGTCCTACCGCTTTACCGCCCTTACTACATCTAAATTTGACCTCAGTCATGTCAACAACTGATAGTCTACCGCAGTGCGGTTTACGAGAAAAACCTATTAACCTCACGTTGCTGTTGGCGGTCTTTCTAACAAATTTAGTATGATTTCTGAACCATTGAGAAATGGCTGCCAGTCTTTTTAATAGACCATCAATGCGTTGGCAACTCCCCACCGATCTTGTGGACGTTTGAGGGCGGGGGGCGTTCTTCTAATTGTAAGGTTGTCCCTTTTCGTGGGGGACCTATCGCCATTCACGTCATAAGAAAAAATAATTACACATTTCTTATATGTAGAAGAAGGGCTTCATACGGTTATAACGATTTATTTACAAAAACAAAATACAAATTCATAATTCGGCGTTGTGCAAGTCTTGAAGATAAAATATTAATATCAGGCAGCTTCCGGCGCAATAAAGAAAGATAAAGATGGAAGAAACGTATTAAAAGTGAGAGCAGAGAAATAAGTTTGTAAGGCGAGCTGCGAGGTACAATCTTGAAGCAGCGACTTCGTTAGCTGAAAACAAACTTTATAAGCTGGGCGGTTTTAGATGCTAATAAAGTATATCGAAGTTTGTAGTAGTTGCGAACAAGTTGCGGGCGTATTATGCACTACGACCGATTCGTTTATCAAATCATTTCCGACTCGATTGGGAAACGGAGCGACGTTTTTAAGGTTCCGTATATAGTAAAAAAAGGAAATCCTAAAAAGATCTATGTGTCCATCACGCTCTTTTAATCTTAGAAACGATTAAAATTGGAAATTTGAGATTCCCGGCAAATTTTTAATTATACCAAATCACGTAAGAATGTGTAAGTAGAGCCATGCTGTGGCTAAAATAGCTGCTTTTGAAATTTTAATGGACACTATAGTGTCTATTAAAATTTTAAATGGAAAAATGTGAATATACCATAAGGATAAATAATGTAATATTTTGAATGAAAAGATGCTGAAAGTGCAAAATCAACTAAGTCTGCAAAGATTGATCAGCAATTGCGTATACTGCCTATGTTGAAATGGAAAATTGAGCTTTAAACTGAGCTCAAAACAAACTTTTTATTTTAACCTACGTCAAAGAATAACATCAACGTCTCGAAAGTAACTTTGTGTCATAAAATGTAATATAAAATTGATAACAATATAATTAAATCCAGTTATGAGTTTAGCTGCATCCATGAAGGCCAGACCAACTTCGAAATCATTACAACGTCTACCATTCCGGTATTCGGTTTCCGAATTCATTAGATTTATTAGTTATTACTGGCATCTTAGTCCAATAACTTTGATATAAAATATGACATATTATGTATATGTATGTAAATACATAATATATCACATTATAATGATATATAACAATAGCCTTTAATAAATCGAATACAATTATATCTTTTACACATAAATTTGTATCGAGGAATGTACATAATATAGTAAACTAAGTTTAGTAAATTTTATTTTTGATACATATTAGTTTAAAATGTTTTTGAGTGAAGATTTTAATGCTGCTAAAATAAATTATATACCTTAATCGTTTTTAAAGCAATATCAGAGCATGCAAGCCACAAAACCTCACACGCCGTCTGTCTATGCTTTGCGAATGACAGTTTACTTGCAATAGCACTGTATGTCTATTAATTTTATTAAGGGCCATTGCACAATAACAAAAAATAAACCAATAACCACAAACGACTACCATTACGCTGTCACCGGGCACGTCGCGCAGACGGTATACGCCACACTGTCCGCTCGTTCTTATTTATGTCAGCGCTCTGCGCAAACTCGGCTCAGCTTATCGGCCGGCGCTGGACGCGCGCGGCCCTGTTACATCAGCATGCGGAGCGGATTTCTTATCTTGTCTCTTCCGTTTCGCTTTATTGGCCCTTACGCGCTGTAATTGTATTGCATCGCCTCTCTCTACGTCGGTCGTACTTCTCGTCGCGATGATGTGCTTTGAGATGAAAGAGAAATTTCATATGAATGGTTTTTGTGCTCTAGAGCAATTGAAAATATCATAGGATACTTGATTGTCTGATACAATGCCAATTTCTAAAATCCTTATGTGTATATATATCATATTCATTTCGAAGGTTCTAAAAGTATATGTAAAGTGATACAGTGATGAAAAGGGAATTTTTGTTGCTCGTTTTCATTTAATGCATGAGTTATGAGTTTGATTTTTAAGTATATGTTCTTTAACCATTTAAATTAGTCTACCGTAAAAGAAATACACTATTCGAGAATATTTTCTGGATAGAATCAAATTACAATAACCGATTTCTCTATACTATTTTTTTTCAAAATAATTTTCGTATAACAATTTTTGTTTAGTAGTATCCTTTTTAAAAGATTTTTTATGTGGTTTGGCGTTAACGTCTTTTATTTTAGGACCACGCGCACTGCTCCAATTTAATTTTTTGTATGCGCTAATATTAATAGTCGTTCTCGTTAAATCATCGGTCAAATGGCTGTCATTCGCGATGTGAACGCGCGGGACACTTCTCGCCGCGGTATCGCCTTAACTGTCCGCTTATTTTGACATAAGAATAAACGTTTTCTAATATGTTATAGCAACAATACATTGAAGTCAAATGACACGACGTTAATTACATGAGTTATAATCGATTTTGTAGATCCAAAATGCTGTTACTTGATCCTTATAAATTAAAAAAATATTCCTTGAAAACGAATAAAATTCGTTTAGGTTCTGCAATGTGCGAAGCAGCCTTATTATCTAAAATCAGAAATTGCTTTCGATTCTGAATCGTTTTGTGAATCAAATTTGTTGGGTTATAAATTGTATAAAAAACTAAGAAGGTCGTTTGTGATTGACCCGAAACTTGTCAATGTTCATATTGCATAGGTGTTTGCGCCGCTACAAATCAATAGTAAACCTCTATAAACCTTTTTTCAATTCTTAATGGTTTATTAATTAATTAAAAATCAATGGTTAGTTTTCGAATGTTGATGGTGGTGAGTTATATTGTTGAAAAATTATATTGTTAAATTATTTTACCCTTATACAAACATATTTTGTCTTTTTTAATTTTTAACAGATTGATCCTAATTTTCCAATTTATACTCACTGTTACATTTTTAAGGTAAGTGATTATGCTATACCTTAAGATAATTGCTAAGTAAACGTCTGTATGTAATCGAATAAAAATCGAATTATTTAAACCAAAGCAATGTGAATAAATTTCAAAAGAAAATTTTCTCCGCTTCTCATAAGGGTACGAAAAAGATACAAGAACAATAACAATGATCAATCACTCAAAAATCGCTATAACCCAGTTTTCGCTCAGATAGGTAACTTTAGAATAATTATGAAACCACGATTCCTTATGTATTAGGGAATTTTAAGCCCTTTCCAACTATATTTATTAACAAATCATATTATTTATTATCTATCTCGAAACCAGTTTCTGACTAGAGGTTGCACGAATACCGGCTGGGCCTACACTAGCGTCACTCTGCCGTCTGGAGGAGCCAGACTGGAATCTGCACCTCCCTCTCTATAATTACGCTCCTTTCGGTGTATCGTGACTTGTCCCTTTCAGTCATTGAGAATAGCCTGCAGGTTGACCGACGATGATGATGATAATGATGATCACTATAAGAGTTCCCTGTTTTAATTAATAGCATTACCATCAAGTATTTGAATTTAGGAATACAAAGTTTAAAATTACTAAAATTATTTTAAAATTATTGCCAAAGCAATCGCTTTGTTTTAGATAATAAGGCTGCCGATTACGCGAAAATACTGTTTGGATTGCGATCAATGTACATTACTTTTATTTATTAGACATTTGATCCTCACCTACAATAAATATATTAAGGCTACATCTTAGTGGTTCCTTTAAATTTTTTGAGAACCCCTACAATTCTTCCGATTTCAATAAAATCTAGAATAAAGACAACCGGAAATCAATGAAAGGACATAGGCATCATTTTGTAGTATTCCATGGTTTAATTCCGTAAAAATTATTGTACAAACTCTTATAATTCGACCGACTTCGCTGTAATTTTTACTGATTGTTTAGACTGATTTATGGAGCAATTATATTTGTTACTATTGCAATTCAACCTATTTAAGAATAAAACGATACCAAAACAAATCAGGCTCGAGGGTGGGAACGGATTCAAACTGTAGGTCATACGGGAGGTGGCGCTGTTGCCGCGACGCGATAGCTACTTAATATTAATACAAACCTGTTTGAGTAGGTAAAGCCACGGGAAAATATTCAAAGGAAAAAGAAATGTGTCTGTATGTTTGTCTTCTTTTTCGTAGATCCAATTTTCATAAATTTCCCTAGGTAATCTGTATGCTGAAAACAGACATGTATTACTTTTTATTGCGTGAAATGATCTCGAAAAATTCAGGTATACAAATAAAAATAAAAGAAAAATTCACACCTTCGCAACAATCGGAAAAGATGAGATAAATTCCGTCCACGCCGGAGTACCTGCTGTCAACAGCAATAATAATAGTACTAGCTTCTATCCGCGACTTTGTCCGCGTAGACATAAAATGAATACCTTCATCGTGTATATCGTCCTATCACGAGATCGAGATCCCAATAGCTTACCCGTTGTCTATTCTGATCCCGATCCTACTCTCGGTGACGATGTCAGTTTCTTTGATTCTCGATTCCGATCGCAACCCGCTTTAGATTCCGACTCCGGTCTTTGTCTAAAGAGATTCCGATTCCCCTTTTCGATCTCGTTTCCGCTTTAAACCTCGATCTCGGCACTGCTTCTCATTGCGATTTCAGTCACGCCTTGGATTCCAATATTGATCCAACACTCGATTTTGACCTTGGTCTCATTCTCAATTTCGACTCTATTGTTCATTTTCAGTTCTATTTCTCATCCTGTGCGCTATTTCGATTCTGCTATCCGTCATCGTTCTGATTTGTATGAAAATGTAACAAATCTTATATCAAAATAAAATTTGAGCTACATTACTCGAGGATAGTGTAGCCTTCCATGAGTGATTCTTTCACTTTTAGAATCATTAGTGGCAGAAATACGAAAGAAAAAACAAGGTTTTTGTTTAAAACTTCTCGTACACGCATATAATCTATAGTAACCGAACAAGTGGTGTAAGCACACAAAAAGAAAGTGGATAAAATACAAATGCAGATTTCGATTATCCATAAAGCATTTCATTCCTTAATTCACCCTCTTAGAGTTACTTTTCCAAAATTGATACAGGTCATTATTTTTCATTTGGAATAAGCAGCTAAAATATAAGTTTTATTGTCAAAAGCTTCGGCGGCTTCGTTTTTTAAATGTAAAAATTTTAACTCTTATTTCACCCCTTTTATAGTTACTTTTAAGAACAATTAATGTCATTGTTTTTAATTAGTAATTATTGACCAAAATAGAATTTTTACATAAATAGTTTTAGCGATTTCGATTTTCCATACAACACTTCATCCATCATTTTTACCCTCTTCGGGGTTAATTTAAAAAAAACAATGTATGTATTTATTTCTATAAGTAAATATAGTGTAATTTAAGATATGTAGTTGCACGGTGTGGATTTTTTGTATAAAAGTGTTTTACCATTTTCGCAGTCTCAGGGGTTGAATTTGTATAAATCCTTTCTTATTGTTTGCCTATATTATATCAGGAACCTCTGAGAAAAAATGTCAAGTCTTGTATACATTTAATCTAATGTAATATACAAGACTAAGTTTCCATTAAACACCGATACTTCCTTGGGATACGCCGCAATTTCGTTTTACTTAGCAACATCTTTATACACACGTCTATCTTTCTACGAACGCGTACGGAATTAATCCGAAAAGCTTGCACAACCTAAGAAACTCGCAGCTGAAAATTACATTTAGCGCTGAAATTCGCGACGCTGTAAGAAAAAAGGGAAAAATATGTAGTCAAAGTTAAGGCAGTGCGGGAGCATTTTAAAAGCGCGGATGCGGCACTCCCGCCGGCGGCCGGAGCACGTGTCGCGCAGCGCCGGGCGAGCTGCCGCCGCATTCAGATGTTTGCACGAATAGCGGGAAGCGATATCTGCGTCTTGAGCGAGGTGAATCTTTGAAATGTTGTTTTCGCTGAGCTTTTGCATTGCGTTACTAGAAAATTCCATTATTTATGATGCTCTCCTCAGTTGTTCTGCTTTGGACTTGTTCTACGCGGATAACTGCAACTGAACTTAAAATGGCTTCATCTGTATAAACATATTGCCACTTCCAGAAGTCATTACCTAACTAGATTCCTACTTAAATAGAATTTAATACAAATCTATCAAATTAGCTCGAATTGATGATTCGGGAATATAAAAATGATATATATCTTAACATGTACCTATGCAGCTTCTTTTGAAGGGACTTTTATGCAAATTTTATTTCATTAGTAAACCGAATACCTTTATTGTATTCAAAATTCATTTAGCGTAAAGTGTTGCCTCTCCCTAGATAAACTATGTATGTCTTCCAAAGATAACATAAATTTTTACGCGAATCATCAATAGGAATATTATTGTTATATTCTTCATAACTATGAAAACTACAGATTTTTACATGTGTGTCGATTAATAGCCGGACTATGAAAAGGAAACTACTTAGTCATTAAGATGGTGGTAATGGTAGAGCGCGTTGCTTTCAAATCAGAAAGTCACGACTTTTAGACTCCTTTCACTTGACTCTAGGTTCACTTGAGCCTAGGTGATTAGCTTTATAATAATTTGAAGAAGAGCTATCATCCAACGCTCATTTCCCATATATACCATTGACAACCACAATTCTATGATCGTTGTTATTTATAAACTAGACTATGAATGCGTTATCTTTAGTCACAAATGAATTTTCAGGAATAGAAATTTTAAAAATATCTTACCGATATATCTAATGTATTACCGATCGACATTTACAGATTTTGTAAACAAAATGCATCCACATTTATAGTTTAAAGAAGTGAAATTCTAATCTGTTATATATTGATAAAATATATATTTAACTACCTTATATTTACTTTATCAATGCAGTTCGCAACAATACCATGCAATACATTACAATGGGATTGTGCACATCGTGACAGTGTGATATGTACCTTTGATGCTATCGTGTGACGCTTGCCGCTCAAGTTTACTCCCAATCCATTCGCAATCTCCGACGCTGGTACTGAAAAGTTTGGATTCAAAATCCCTGAAACGCTCAAAACGTTATCCACTCGTGCGCTTCACGATCCGAAAAGCGAGAGCGAAATAAACGCGAATGAAAACGTCGAAAACCTGATGGATGTTAAAATGGAATGCCATCGCTGCATACGCGATTATTCCCAGCTAGCGTGCACAGATTAATGTAATACCTAATTAATCCAGAGAATGACGAGGGTACACGCCCGACAGTCCGATAATTGCGTTATCATAACACGTCCAGGCGACGCCCGCGCCGACGCCCGCGCCGACGCCGGGCAATCGTTTGCGGCATGTTTATTTTTGCCGAGCCGAAAATTTCCTTGTTTGATTATTATATGATTAAACAATATGTTTTAGGCCGATGCGAAATGGATTCGGGTCGTTAGTTAGAAAAGACACGAAGAATGAACGAGCATACTATATGATGAATCCGATTTAGTTCGGATCGTTTAGAATTGTAGATGATAGAGTTTTATGTAAACAAGTAGCTTATAAAGGATAATGAGGGGTGCAGGGCTTCCGTCCTTAATCTAATTTTATTCATGCAGTGGATTGAGCGGATGTAGCTGACTTTTTTCAAATTCAGGGTAAAAAAATTGTTACATTAAGGTTTATGAACATTTTGGTCTAACGTGTAATAATATACATTAGACCAAAATGTTCATCTTATCCATAAGGCTTTATTTATCTTTGACTTGCTAAGTTTAAGCTTTGAATTAAAACACTAGCAAGTAATAAGGTTAGTTGCGGTAAACATGAATCGCCGTCCAATATTTTTATAGTAAACTATCGTAGCTCTGTCTCTTAAACTAATTTCATGAATTCAGTAAAAAATAGAGCATTTTAATTTTGTGCAAATATTATCTAATAAACAATAAAATTGAATTGTTCAAATAACGCACATTATCACCAAATGCTCGTAAAAATTTATGACTACGAAAATATCTCAAAACATTTCTTCGATTGCTACATACCTTTTAAAATATTACGTGTCTCATAGTCAATCCAATCAGTCACTTATGTACGAAAACGATAGTTCGCCCATAACATGGTCTACTAAATAGCTGATAAATGTATCGATAGCAGTGGCAGTCAACAAATATCGAGAAACTAAACTCAGTCGCCGATCCGCACTGGGTCAGGATGTAAGTAGAGCTTAACGTCCAAACCCTTAATCTGAACGATCGTGAGAAGACACGCTTTAGCATTAGGTTGATCTAAACCTGATCCAAAAACAAAACTTTAGCACCGGTGCGTTGTAATTGGAATTTTCACCATTCGACGCGGAAACGTTTGTAGATGGTTATAAGCCATTCATAATACAAAAAAAATGTAAAAGTGTTGCAAAATATATGAATGGACGTTTGTCCATTCAAATATTTTGTATGTACATGTACAGACGGCTGGACGATTGTAATCAAATTTGGCATAGAAGTCGATTATGTTCTCAAATAGGATAAAATATTAATATAAAAAGATTACAATATATTACATAACAAGATTAACTTTTACTTAAAGAAAAACATATAAATACCAGTAAAAACGATACTGTTATTACTAACATCCACGGCCAGGAATGACCAAAATTTGCATCAAGACCGCTATTGCAACAGCGGGGCCAGGATCGGTCCCGACAATTGAATGAGAATTAACATCGATAACAGGACTTTATCGGCAGCAGAATTTACAGCAAGGACGGTTAATATCAATAATGAAGTGATTCATTTTTGCATACGCAAGTAAAACCACGGAAATATCTGAATCGTAAAAAGAAGAATTACTACTTATTATGAGTTTACGCTCAGTGAAGCGGACAGGTGACGGCTATAGCATATGTAACGAAAATAGCTTTTTGTCAGGCAATCACTTAAAAAATACTGAACGTATCTGTGTGAGGCTTTGACCGTTCGATGCAGAGTCGCTTATAGATGGTTTTAGAATTCTTATAATATTATAAGGCGACTCCGCGTCTTACCTAAGCCGTGCACACTAACGCCACTTGTTTCCTCCGTCGTCCTGTCATCGTGCTCAAAGGTACCATTTCGACAAAGGAGACAGCAGCAGACGACAAACAGATGACCGCTACAGAAGACTGCTACAGATACAGTACGTACAGTAGCCCATCCGAGACTGCGACCGATTAGCATTTCTTTAGCAAAATCAAAACACCTATAAAAGTAAATACAAAGGGTGTTTTAGGCTAAATAAAAAACAGTTTAATTATACACTAAAATTAATGAACAAAAGTATTAAAAACAAGGACACCAAATCACTTAATGAAAAATTGTCACTAGCATTAAGGTAAGTTTTTTCACTTATTGATTAGATTAATGGAAAGATGCAACTTTCTTGGTCGTTTGCAGATTGTTTCACAGTTAAGTTGGTCGGTTTATTACTATTGACAACATTCAATTGTGTTGATTGAATAGTTAAACCGGTTAGTTCTGGTATAGGAGGACTTGCAGCTACATCAGAATAAATAGCTAGAGCAAATGTCACATTTGAACGTAAAGCATCTTGCTAATCCAGTTGTAATGTTTCATAATCACTAAAAATATCAAATATTTAATTTTTTACTTGAATTTCCAAACGTGTGTGTAGCTTTCCCATTTTAAATTTGACGCGGTTACAGAACAAAGAATTATCGCAGCCAATTTTCTTCGATTCGGATATACACTTTGATAATAATGCCTGATAGCAAATTTCTCGTCTCTTAGATATATCGAGTACTTCGTTGGATTCCTCGCGTCTTGTATTATTTTTTAAGGATGTCGTACATTTCTATTGTGGTGTTTCATGTTGTTGCTGTCTTCAACTTGAGAACACAATTGCTGTCATTGTTAATGATTACATTGAATTCTCTAACTCAATATTAGACGACGTATTCCTCGTCGTTTGAATAATTTTCAAAAACGTGGGTAGATCCACTTGTCATTTTATGTTTATGTTTAAAACGGTTGTATGAATCACCAATACGTACGTTTTTTTTTACACTCACCACCAGAAAATAATAATAATTCATAAATTACTCGGTTCCAGATTTAGTGAGCATAATGGAGGAGCTAAATTTCAAAAAGGTATCTTTTTAATTTTTTCAATATAAATAAAAAGCTTTTTACTTTAAGCTATATTTTTTTTTATATCTTTTTTTGTATTAGTGATAGAGTTTAAGATTTTCTACCAGATTAGTAAAAAAAAATTTTGAAAATTTATCAAAAGATAATCTTTTGAAATTCAGCTCCTTAATGGTTGTTAACGTGTGTGAGAAGGTGTGTTTGTTTTAATTACTTAGACATAGTTTATAAAGGTGCATGAGAGAGCAAGTGTGTGTGCCTGAGGATATGTTTGCTGTGTATATATTTTATTTGTTCCATATTAATAAATAATGTTTTACATTCAAATCCTTTTGGTCTGGAGGTTCGCACGGCTATTCTCTATTCCGGAAAGCTGGGGTCGATTCTCAAATCGAACAGTATACTGTGTAATTAATGCAATTCTCTGTGACGTTATTATTATTATGTATATAGTTAATATTTTTTTTTGAAAATTTATGTCTATCTGCGAAAGTTACGCATCACTGTTCTATGCATACAGCGTATCACATTGCAATATATCTAATATTATCAAGTTAATTCTCGGACACAAGTAAAAAACTATTACCGATATTTATGTCTCAACCTATGCAAGATGATTTTAAATGAATTTCTTAAACATTTTCGTAAAATGGTATTTTCCTAATTACGTTGAAGCGATTGATGGAAAACATGTTCGAATTAGAACACCACCAAAAAGCGGTCCATTATTCTTTGATTATAAAGAATATTTTTCAATTATTCTTTTGACCATTGTTGATGCGAAATATAAATTTATAGTTGTAGATGTTGGCACTTATGGAGAAGAAGATAGTCCAATTTTCGAAAAATCGATTGTGGATGCCCAAATCATTACAAATAATTTTATTTATTTTTTCTGAGCCATCAATTCTACCAGGTATTAATATAAAATTAAATTGCTTTTTTAATTGAAGACGAGGCTTTCGGTTTCGATAATTAACCGAGGATATCTTATCCGAAAAGGTTGCTAAGACCGACAAAACAAAAGAAATTATGCTGAAGTGCAGCGACTCTCGCAGCTGCCTGAGGCGTATCCACAATTCTTTTAACTTACAATTATTATCATCACTATATCATCATATTTTATGACCCAAATTGAGTTTAATTGTCGTTCCCAAGGCAGTGCTCAAGCAAGGCGAGGCCAAAAGAACCCTGAAAAACGTGTGATAATATGAAGGTCACAAATATTACGTAGTTTATATTTTTAAGGATGGCTATTTTTTACGTCTGTAAGGAGTTATCGAGTGGTATTTTTGCGTTTACTGTTATAACGTTATTTCGTTTCTTCTTATAATTAAAGTAGGGCGTAGTAATTTAGAAATACGAAGTGTTTTAAGTAGTTACAAAAACTGTTCTGGAAGATTTTCAAGAGACCTCTGACCTCTGACCTTCTAGCTGACGTGTAGGCGGAGCCGAATATGTTTTTTTGATCGTGCACCTCAACCCTGCGTTAGCTTTATGCCCCCGAAGTGTGTTTTTGAATTATTTAACTGCGTGGCCGTCGACCCTAAGTGAGTGTCGTCGCGAAGTGTTTTGTTGACTTTTTTTACTCTGGCATATACTGAGGCTTCCAAATGTAAAATTTTGTAACAACTATTTATAATTCACATTGTAACTAGAAAGTTTCTCTAATTTTGTAATTATTGTGATGTATGAAAAGATACAATAGATTCTATCTAAATCTAATGATATAAGTAATCTTGGACCTTCCTTTTTTTAACTATTATTTCAAAGATAAGCCAAGTTATTACACTGATTTCAATAACAGTGACTTTACTACCAAAATCAAAAGTTTAATAGGTATGGGAAATATATTACAACTTATACCTAAATTTGTTTTTATTTGTAATTAAATTTATTTGAGTATAATAAAGTTATTTACATAAGCATATAATAACAATTATGAAATAAAAGCCGATCAAGAACATGTCGGCATGCTTAGTGTAGAGTTTCGTAGTTGTTATTGCAAAGAAATCACTATAGACGAAATTTTGTAATAATTTTGTATTGCAGAATTTTGGATAGATAGGTAGGTATATATCAGTATTATTTTTTCAATTTCAAGGGGTGAATAATACATTTTGGTAACTAATTATATAACAAAATATTGTACAAAGTTGATATTAAATGTATTTCATTACCGTTAAATGACCATATTGTAATGTATTATATTAAATTCTAAGTGCGTTAAAACATTACAGTCTCAAAATGTGAAAATACGATGTGAAAAAGTGCACGCGCCACCAGAAGAGCGTATATTCATGGCATTTACATCTTTTTGTGGAGAAGTGCAGTTTTTCGACAACAACTCTAAAACCGACCGATAAAACCGATCATGTTGAAAATAATTTTCGTTGAAGCATTTATCAAGCGTTATTTTGTATTTTTTTTTTATTTAAACAGACAGACGGTTTAAAAAATAAATTTATTTATTTACTTTCCAAGCGATTTTTTTTAAAGCACTATCGAAATAAATGCCACATGTTGACGTTTGCTGATTTTTTTTTTTTTTTTTCAGCTTCTATTACATGTATGAAGAGCCTCCCCGAGAAACATTTGTTTTAGTTATTTAACTACCAAACTAAGCAGCGGTTTATACTATACACCTATATTTCAAATTTCATCAAAATTCATTATATAGTTCTTGAGTGGAATGCCTGTGACATATGGATGGACGAACATAACGAAACTATAAGAGTTCTTTTTTTATCGTTTTGGCTATGAAACCCTATAAACCAAATTATAACTATGCATTGAATTTCAAAAATTTGTAAGGATACTAAAACTATCACATAATTTATAACATCTTTATAACAATAGACAGAACTCCAATTGATATTTGTAAAAAAAGGAAAATATATTTATATATTTTTTTTATTAGATATAATTAATGCATCCAATTTTAGTATATCTACATAAAAAAATATCTAGATGGTATATATACGCCATGATGTTTCAACACAATCTGAACATATCGTACTATATTTATTCTGTTTGAATTGTTCTCAATACTGATCGTCAATTTCAATAGATATACTATAATAGATTACTGTATAAACTACAGAGAGACCAACAAAATATTTAGCCAATAAATTTTCCAATAAACCTATTAAACATTTTAATAGATTCCCTATGGAAATAGCTATAATTAATTGTATCCCGCCCTGCCAAACTACAGTCCCATAACCTCGACCGGGACCGCCCCCCACGCCCTCCGCTCCCGCTCTGGATATACCCCCGACTATAAAAGTAAATTAAACAGGGGAAAGAACAATTCTTGCTGTTATTCGCTGAAACTCTTTATATCCTCCATGGAGCCGAGCTTTTACTGCGCTTCTGGCGTCGTCGATGGAGACAAACGCCTCGGATTAGACTTTTCAGTTTGGAAAGCTGTATAGCGTATCTGTTATTATTTTCTGTTATCTTTAAATATTTAAAATATTTGTAAGTTTTTGAATAATTAAATGTTATTGCGTTTTTTTTGGGTGGAAATAACGGTGACTCGAAGACTATCATATTCATTAAACCATTCAAATGGAAAAGTGAAAAGGATGGAGGAAATAAAGAATGAAAATTTTATAAATGAACACTTCGTATAAAAATAGCTTGTATTTTCCAATTAAGTACTGAAAATCGTTTATATTTTTGAGGCGAAAATGGCAAAAAGTATATTGTTGCTTTAGAAGGTAAATACAAACGGAAGGTATAATGGAAAATTGTCGCAAGAACGTTAAAGTTTGCCTGTTTCCTTTTTCCCTTTTTTTTTTATATAGATTCTCAAATGTTCTTACTAAAATCTTTTAGATTTGGATCGGATTGGAAAAAAAGATTGTGAATCTTAACGCATTTTTGTAAGTATTGATGTAATGCAATCATCTGATATCGCTGATTTGATTCTGCTGAATGGTCCATGCGTCATATCTGCCAAAAATCATCTAAAACGTTGATGTATGCCATGGTGGTACATTACAATCTAAATATATCGTACTATGTTTACTCATTTTCAAATGTACTCAATACTGATCGTCAATTTCAACATACATACTATAATAGATTACTGTATAAACTACAGAGAGACCAACACAATATTTGGCCAATAAGTTTTCCATAAACCTATAAAACGTTTTAGTAAATTCCCCATGGAAATAGCTACAATCAATTGTGTCCATCTTTTAAAAATTCATCTTTCAGCCATCATTAAACTTCACCACGAAAACGCCATGGCTTCTATATAATATTGCTATCGATAAAGGCTCATAATCTAGATAGTTCATGGGTATATAGTCATTGTGAGTGTGTGCCGGTTTTGAGGGCCAAGCTGAAGGTGTGACGAGTACTCGGAAGTAATCAAATTAGATAAGGCTTTTTAACGCGAGATATTTATTGAAGAAACTGATAAGTGAAAGTTATTTCATAAAAGTATTATTTTCATCACAAGATTAGACTAAAATTAATTACTATCGTCTACAAATTAAAAATATCAGACAATAATTTTGTTCTCCTAGTAAACAAATTTATGTACACTGTTTTGTATAAAAATTTTACTTAAATAGTTTATCACATTATAAAAAAGTAGTTTTGCAACCGTATTTCATGTTACGATCATAGCTTACTCAGTTTAGTTGATCTAGTTTTAATTAGTGGTGGATTTATATTTTTTGTAAGTGCAGGCCACTTTATTTCCGCCGCCCCGTGTACCTTTCTAAAATAATGATTTTCTGAAATTTGCCGCCCTTAGGACGCTGCCGCCTCTAGGCCGTGGCCTATGCGGCCTATTGACAAATCCAGGACTGGTTTTAATACCAGAAAGTAGAAGAACATAGCATGAATGGGATCGCTTCAATATCAGCCTGTTCGGGGTCAACGCTGTATAAACCACATAATATTGTTTAGAGTTGAGAGAGGTGACCCCTACATAGCGATGTAAGGAGGGGATTATTGTCCCTTTTCTGTTTTTGAAACTTCATTCATATTTAATGTGAAAAGTTGCGTTATAGGGGGAAGGAGTGGTCAGCTGCAAGTGTACGTGGCGTTTGGGGTGAGCGTGCGAGGGAAGAGAGAAAAAAACACTATATTATTTAAAATTGATCACCACCTCTCAAGAAGAGATGTTTCACTGTTGTACTTCGATGATTGTAAAACAGATGTGATGTTGTGGCTGTTTGGATGTAGTTGCCAAAACATCGAAATACCATTAATTCCTCTTGCTGAAATAGGTAGAGTACAGGTAATCCAAAACCACAAATGTTCACCAAACTTAAAATCAATACTTTCAACTGATTCTTAAGTTATAACGTGGCATGTCAAATTTAGCATAGGTATCAAATTCACAAAGTTGATGTTGACAAAAGTCATCTTCCGACTTTTAGTTCATTAGAAAACCGAGCTTTTTTTCACTTTTCGTTTTTTTGTGTACCTTGAAGGGACTCGACAATTTCTTTACAATTACAATTTTAGTACGATATTGAATGTTTTATAAAACAATTAGCACTCTTTTCTTCTTTATTTCTGTTTTTAATAGAGATAACACACGAGATTTTTGTAATTGCTTGGTAAACCTATAGTAATCAAAAACATGTGCTTGCCGAATTTTAAATTTCTAACTCGCAATATAGTCTGTAATGTGCCTGAAATTATACATTCTTTCGTTTCTATATGGCCCGGAAAAATTAAAAAGTTAACATTTTTCAAATTTCATGTCAAAAAGAAAAACTATGCTAACTTTTTCGTGTTCACAATCTAAACAGGGGTAAAATCGACTTTTTTCAACTTTTATAGTTTTTTTTTATCTCTATAATTACACAAACTCCAAATTTCGAGTTTGTAGGCCAGTAAGTTCTTCCACCATTAAGAGGGGTACCCTTAATGGTTAAATAGGAAGCGATCTAGGTTCATCTACTTTTTACTTTATATCTGCTTTCCTTTATATCGCATTAGCCGAATCCTATGTTCCGTTTCACAAGAAAGTGTTTATTTCCTTTTCCAATACATAAATCTTGTGACCTGCATTAATTACACACGTATTTTGTTTATTACAAAATAAAGTCGATCCGTAAACCTGTCACTGCATTGCGTAAAAATTACGGAAACTAAAGTGGTACGAGAATCGAAAGGAGCGATTACGAAAATGTTTTCCTGCATCGATTCGATGGCATTATAATAAACAATGAAAATGAAAGGTTTCGATGTAATGGTTTCATATAATTTAGGCCTAATGATCCGGAGGGCCTATCAAAGGCCCTATCAAAGTTTAGGCCGTATCAAAATAAATAAACCCTGATATCAAATAAACTGTCTTGAATTTATTTTAGTCCATAAGAATTCGATTGTAACATTGAGCACTGTTTGTACAAATCCGCCTTGTGTTAAATATTGTGAACAACCAATTTAACCAATGCACCTGACTGACCGTATGTACACTTTGACTTTAAATGTATTTAATACCCAAAAATATGTCCATTGTAACGGTGTAATTTATGATAAAATATATTAATGTGTTTTCATAATGTCATTTCATCTATATTTCAATACAATGAACACACTATTTGTTTTCCTGTATGCCACATTCGCAAAAACTTTTAGGTTATTATTATCATAAACAAATATATTATGTATATACACAACGCAATGTTTCGCGGCTAGTCACGTATTTGTAATTTATCGAAATAAACACGCTATTTAAAAAAGTATTTGAAAAACATTGATTTAAATAGACAAACGAAATAAATAATAAACAAGGCAGCTAGAGCGAGTGTGGTTATGCCTCAGTTAGATATTCAGGAAATTTCCTCTCAAACCTCCCGGGGAATTAAAATTGTTGGAACTTTTATTACCAAAGAGAGGAAGGACGGACATTGACGATTTTTAGAACAAAATCACCTTAATATTAATTCTTTTTAAATTTATTCTTACTATGGTATATACTTTCTAAATTGTAATTTTGCTTGTACCCGCATGAGCATAGGCGAATTATTTATTTTAATTTTATGCATATTTTAATATTTTATTGAAATATAGCATTATGAATCGCGAAGGGGGATATGTCTCAAAAGAGAGTAGATAGTCAACGACGCCCATAGGCACATGCAACCACCAGGAAATCACTAATATGTCGCCGGTCCTTCAGAACGGAATGAGCTTTTTTCTTGCAAGTACCTTCATTGTAATTAATTCAGAGAGAATAAGAATGAGGGTTGATCATTCCAAAGTTTTAAATTGTATGGCAGAAAATTGGCCGTGAAGCCTACGGTGGTAGAACGTGATAAATGATAAATGATAATGGTGTTTCTAAAAGTGATAATGGTATTTCTAAACAGTGGGATAATGACGGAAATCAATGGAAGAAATGAGATAAATAATTTTTTGATATAACTTCCTGTGGTATATACGATAAAACATCCACAAATGTGCAACGTCTTTTCATAAAGAGAACAGCTTGGGCTGACCTGATTTTAGAGAGTCGCCGAAGACTTGAAACGCTCGACATTGAATACAGTGTAAAGGCAGGAGTCGGTGTTGAAGTACCCCAGCCCAGAATTGACAACGGTACTGCGAGCGTGGTCAGACCTGTGCCTTATAACGTAAAAGCGATGGTCTGGCTTGAAGTATCATCTTCATGTATTGACCATTTTTTTTTTGACCATGACATTGTGACCAGTTTTTTAAAGACCAGTTTCGCTTCACTCTCCTAATGATAGCGAAACTAAACGCTTTACGTTACATCGTCACTTATAATTCCTATACCGGGCGTGACACTGAAAGGTAGACTTCCGAAGACTATAGAAGAGAGAAAAAAGAATATTGTTTTGAGGTTAAATTGGACAATTACTGAATTATTCCACCCGTAAACGTCTGTTAGAGTTCACAATAAATGTATGCACGACTTGTTACCGATCAAACAACCAGATTGCTTAATCCACGGACGCATACGTAGAAAGGCATTTTTGAAGCTTATAATTCGTAAGGAATTCTAAACATACATTATCCTTACATCCGCTAGAGGGTGCTCGATACGCGTACATAATAAAATCGGCATACACTCATGAGGGTACTTTGTATGGGCGGCGCTGAAAGCCTTAAGGAAACTTTGGAGTGCTGTATTCTATTCGACATACGTCGACCCGTCTCGAGGCGATGTTTTACTTAGTTCTTGTGTTGTGTTCTACTATTCTGGGATTGCCGCTTTATATAACATTTTAGTGTTTCCGAACTTACTTGAAGGAGAAAAACAATTGTTGTGTGTTAATTGACAGTGATAAAAATATTGTTTCGTTCATTAAATGTATGAAACTCTTAGATTATGATAACTATTAACAAAATCGGTATAGAAATCGGTTTAAAAACAATGAATTCATCAAAGATCCTTACAATCTTTTTTTTATAAAAACATAGCTTCAATACAATATTTATTGGCTTATCAAACAAAGGGCGTCACAATTTTCTAATTGCTCTCACCGTCTAAGTGGCAATTTAAAACGTTCATATTATAATTAGCGTCACTACAATCTTTCTATGTATAATAAAAAATACCTATTCAAAGATAGTGATAAAACTACAATCTAGTTCCTTATTATGTGATCTTCACGATGACTCCGAATGTATAAACTGAACTTTTTTATTTATATGCTTAAGATGTGGAAATAACTATATTTTAAAAACAAATAAATTAATACATGCAAAAACAAATTATCCCATTAGCACATTAATCGTTCCGTATAAAAAATATTTAACAATAATGTTATATGTTACTTATATTATAACGTTCGTAGTTTACGGTTCAAGTAGATAGAGGGTGGATAAAAAAACTAACAGATTTTGTTTTTACTGTGCATATCTTGAATATCAATTTTTTTTCTTATTTTATCTGTTTGAGATTGTTTGGGTACGTATAAAATATACGTGAAATACGTTTTGATTGTATTAAAGTTCTTAGTGAAACAGCAACAGAGATTTTACTTAGGATAATTCAGTATTTGTTATAATAAACAGCGAAATTTATAACATGTGAAATTTGTTAAACGACGTCATCATTATCTAAATTCTTTGATATTTCTTCATTCGCCCCCCCACTTTCGCTGGCCTACTACTTCATGTTTATAAATTACATAAAATATTTTCCTTTATTATTCATTAAAAAATGAATCGTAGACACCATTGTTATAATTTAAAGCAACTAAAAATTTTTATATTCCTAATACAATGAGGATAAATCCAAACGCGCCGTAATAACCGAAACCTACCATGGATTAGGTGTAATCTAAAACAAATTAAACAGGCATCGGAGTCTATAATTAATTTCCTCTACCCTCCTGATATAGTACAACACTCCCCTGAATAATATTTCTACACGCACTTAGGGCTCCGGGCGCCCGTGAATAGGTCAAGGCCGCGTTACTTTGTGTTCGGCGAGCGCGGCGGTTTTCCTCA
This sequence comes from Eumeta japonica, assembly GCA_005406025.1. NCBI lineage: Eukaryota > Metazoa > Arthropoda > Insecta > Lepidoptera > Psychidae > Eumeta > Eumeta japonica. The sequence continues at coordinate 326,720 of BGZK01000025.1, forward strand.
TTTAATTAAACACTCCCAAACACCCCCGCGCTCCCCACGAAGCATCATTGTCCGGAGAAAATTAATCATAATTAAGCATAGCTTTTAATAACTTCCCCTCCCTCGGCGCGTTTTTACGATGTAATCATTAGAGTGAATGAAATCGGAAAAAATAATGACTCGACCTGCTATTTCTCTAAACGTCCTTGTTTTTCTATTACAGATTTATGGATTCCAGTTGTCATCTAGCTTCGTCCAGTCGTTAACAAATAATTATTTGACATTGTAATCGTCCTTGAGTAACCTAAATTATGGCTTATACGTAAGTAAAGCACAATTAAAATGTAATACCGGGATAGTCCAGTGATGATCAATGTCTTGCTTATAAATCAGAAAGGATTCTGACTTCTGACCACAATACACGAAGTGACAAATGAGTTTTTAGCATAACGCCCTTCACGCCTATTACAATGGGCCAGCTTGCGAAACTTGAGACCATGAATTCCAAATCCTTCAATTTTTACATTTAATAAAGTTAAATGTTTGTCTGTCTTTTCAGTAAGACTGGATTTTGGAATCTAGTATTGGGATCGACTAAACACAACGTAATCAAATTGTGGGTGAAGGTGGATGGATAAAAAGTATGTCGTGTCGTATCCAGTATATCTTTTGGAATACAACATATATGAAATACTTTTATCCAAAAAGTGATGTTTGTATACAAGTAAAATATCACAATGAGAGCGGCAGCGGAATAGAAATCGGAAATAATCAAAATAAATTGTCAAAAGTGAAGTGGGGAAAAACGCCTAGTCTCTTGCAACTTTCCGAGGCTATCTCCTCACACCTAGTGATAGTTATAAAGTTGCGCAAAGAAGAGAAAGTCTTTAAGTGTTGATAATGATAGGCAGATGCTCAATGAAACGACACCATCGATTGTTGCAGATGCGTGTAACGCTCTGACTCAAAGCTCCACGTGTCCATAGATCGACGTAATGCACTAGTTTGTTTAAATGCTAAATTTACAAAACAATAGTTCTATGCGATACACAGCACATAATTCATGCGCACCGCCAACGGAGTGACAAACCTGTCATTACTATATTACTTTAATTAATACTTCTACGTTAATAACGCCATTTTTCGACAGTTTTTGTCGTCTCATTCCGGGGGCACACCCTAAGCCATAGCCCTAAACACATTTAGTTTGACTAATGTTATTAAATTTGTTATCTATAGTATTACCGAGGAATTTATTTTTTTACATCGATGCGAGCTCTTTATTACCTATTCATTTATCAAGAAGCAATTCTCGAATGATTTATTTCCTTAACTAAGGACATTAAAACGTATATCTAAATACCGCTTAATTTAAAGTTGCTGTGGCACGAGAAAATAGAAGAAGTGCTACCAAGTTTTTCTTATCAATTTTGTTGGCACTAATTGCTTTGTAATTTCTAATTGTGACGGATATGATCGTCGAGTATAACCTTTAATCTGAATTCAGAAGAGAATAAATGAAATAATCAAGATTTAATAAAATTTGTCATTCAGGTAAGAAAAAAAAACGGCTGGATAATTTGTTTAAATACATACAGGATACATAAAAATGTCGTTACACACATCATACACCTACAAACATTTGTAGACAAAAATCTTCTCTCTCGTACCTTTTCCCTCGTTTTTCTCTATCTCCATCTCCCGGTTGCCGTTCATCAACTCGATTTATAAGCACTGCCATTATTAATCCGCATATCGGTAGCACAGAATTCTAGATGGTTAAAGATATCAAATATATAGAACAATTATCAATTTATGTCGAAGCGCTGACACTTATGAAAAATACAAAAGTTCTACCTTGAAATACGAACTAATAAACTGACTGAAAAAATCCAATTAACTCTGTTGATCCTACTGAAAATCTACAACTCCTTAACACTGATTTTTAACATCACCAAACGCACAATCGCTGATATGTGAAATAAAGCAACCAAATTCGTGAGTTAATAACTATAATGGCGAAACAAAAAGTAGCAAGCGAACCATAAAGGTTGAACAATATCGTGCCTTTCAATTACTGGCTTATTTAATTCTTAAGATTTTGGATGTTAGAAAGAGTAGACACTATGGGTTATTTAAACGAGTGCAAGGAAATAACAGTAGTGTGTTAGGTACATACTTTCGTATTAGAAAAATTAGACTTTTATATAAGAATATATAATTTTCATATAAGAACGAAAATGTTCTCTATGGCGAAGACAAATCGCGTTTTGTCTACATTCGCGCTGCTAAGCCAACACAATTGTGAATAATAGTGAATATTTTGCGGCTTTATTTGAATTAAGACGCGCATCTATTAGATTTAACAAAATTTATATCGAAGACTTGGGGATTGTTCTATGGAGGATAGATATGTGGATGTTTAATGCTATATATATACGTGTAGGCATACCTGTATACATACGTATAACTTATGCCTAAATGTAAGTAAGACAAAAATCTTCCAAATTTACCGCAGACGAACCTTACAGAGAAATCTTGGATTATTTGAACTTATTTAAAACTTGAATTTATTTGTGAAGGATCGAACCTCGTTTTTTTACTCAAACATATTGCTAAGACCGAACAATTAATCTTTTACCTGCCTAAAGAAATGTAGGATTTATGGGCTATCTACACGGATTTCTTTTGACTGTAGCATATAATTTGCCATGCATAAGTACTAGTTAGAAAATTACTGTTTAATGAGCTCAGCCTCGAGTTTATTCATCAATGAGCAACGAACTTAGGAGAAAAACCCGATGTCTTATACTACAAAAAAAAAGTGTAGTTTTGTAATGTGGCATCATTAATGCAGTAATTCTAATGTGGTTTAATTAATGGTTTCATAATATCAGCAATATTTTATATAAATATATATAAAGTTATACACAAAATACATAACACATTACTTATTTAAAACATTGTATGGACATATATACATATAGAAGCATTATACGCACAATCTCCTGCTAAATAAATTTACTTGGGCTCGACGTCACTACCAAGAGATGCTTCCCTAATAAATTTTCTTTGATATATTTTGCTAGAACCTTGTCCAAAACATAAGCTGTAAGTATTGAAAAAAACTATTACAAATAATACGTACGACGAATAATTTTCTCTTGTACGCTTTATTTGCCAATCACAAATAAAAGTCCCGACAAGACTTGATTTCATGTAACTATAATATATTTCTGCATGTCTTAATATAATATCAACGATTATATTTCAGTTAGTTAGTTAGTCAGTCAGTAAGTTGGTAATCTAAAATGTTAATAAATGTCGATTGAAAAATCTAATGAGAAACACCGATTGAGATGCAACTACTTTCTTTAAAGTAATATCTATTGTGGCGAATTGAGCTCGCAAGCTAAAAGTAAATTAAAAGTACAATATAATTCCTTATCAAAAATCGAGAATAGTACTCTATACGTAAACAAGTTCCCCCCTCGCGCCCCCCGCTTTCCCCTTTGTTGGCATTTCTCATGCACGCTTACATTTTTAAATGCATTTTTTTTGGATTGGAATTTAATAGATTGCAATAAATCTTGTTTATTTATATCAGACGTGACATGCTAACGACATATATCTTCTAGATAATTTACAGATTTATTTATATTATAAAAACATTGCAAACGCCTAGCCGAGACAAGTAAATGCCAAAGTTTGAATTTTATTTTTAAAATCAGTGCGTTCACAACCCAAGTGCGATCAATAACATGCGATTAAATGTTTCCGTAGCGATTTATTGTAACTGTGTGTTTCTGAATTAAAACCTTTTGTTTTTCTGCATATTTTCTTTTCATCAATTAATTCTTAATACTCCAACTATCAATAGAAACTTTAAGTAACATTATAATGAAAATAAAATAAAAATCTAAGTTTCCTTTTGCTTCGAATAGAAGCTAAAGATAAATCAAACTCAGTTATGTCTCCTTAGAAGAAGATTTCCTTTTTGACTCAATATTTAACGTTTCGTAATCATGTTTATACTATACGTTCTTTTTTTCTACTTTAGCTGGCACTGACTCCAAAATTAACTAATTATAATTGATTGTTTATGAAAAATTGTCTAAAATTTTATTTAAATAGGTTTTTGAAGGCAGATTTTATTTATTTCTGTAAAAGTTGTTTCATTTCACATTTTATATTTAATTAATTTAATTTCTAATTCATTTAGTTATTTTGCATGTGGATTAAGCTAAGGTGAACAAAATTGGCCAGGCGTCTTCTTTACCCTTGCACTGAATAAGTGCATAAGCACTTCTGATGCGGAACTTATTCTTCCTTGGTAATAATTACAGGATCTTTACGTTCTTAGTTAGAATGCAGCTACGAAATTATTTTTATACAAACTATATAAGTTATTCTCATTATTTCCAATATGAAAAAAATCTAAATCGGTCGAACAACAGACAAAATTATAGCTGAAAACACGTAACATAAAACATAGAGATGAACATAGAACTTTCTCCTTTTTTGAAGTCGGTTAAAAATCATTTATAACCCCCGTGCATCTCATAACAATTTCAACTAGCCGAAACACGTCTAAGATACATTGTTTTATTATGGAGCTCCGGTGCCTACCTTCTGGCTTCATCATCAGATCGGATCCATGGTATTATTTTTGTCAGAATCATTTATTTAAATTTGCGCTATTGTGATTAACTGTTTAAATCGATATATCTTATCACCACCTGTGAAATGCTTATCATTGAGAAGTTCCGATGACCACCTGTGGTTTTCTTCGGCAGTTCCACATCACTGAATGGTACTATCAAAATGTACTATCAGAATTTGAGTATACCGTTCAATTCCTCGTGGGTCTCATCATCAAAAATGGATTTTGCAGAAAATGTGACTAACAGGGAAGTATATTTTTTTGAAATAAAAAAAAAGAACTTTTCAAATCGGTTAATAAATAACAGAGTAATCACGTAACAAACATAAAAAACTTACCTTTGATTTGAGGACGTCCTCCTTTTTTGAAGTCGGTAAAAAAAATATACACCCAATATTGTCAAAATTGTAATAAATATATCAATCAAAAAAAGTGCTTCGTAAATGGTAAAATATTAAGATTCGACTAACTGACATTCAAAACCATATCCACATAATCGTATTTTGCATAAATAAAATTTTCTAAATTTTTTTTAGAAACATTAGGAAATAATCATCTTCAAGTATAAAAAATATTCTTTTATATTTAATTGGAAGAATATACAGACAAATAGTGCAGCTAACACATCTACAATACTTACATATTTAGTCAGCCCGTAAAACGAAAGAAAAAGCAACTTGCCACTTAGTATTGTTTTCTTCCGAAAAAAGTTTCGGGATTACTTAACAAGTTAAGGGTTCGTTTGTCGGCGGACAACTTTCTGTTTGAATTATAAATGTTTTAACACGGTGCTCGCTCACTGGGAAAAAGTGTAATAGGTACTTATTTGTGCCTAAGTCGAACATGAGAATGATAAGTTTTATTCAGATTCGTAACGGCGTCCTTAAGCAAATCGAAGCGCGACGGCTTTTTTAAATATCACCAGAAAGAAAAAATAAGAAAATTTCCTATCGACGAAAAGTTATATTTATTTTATTTTTTTGTAGAGAATAAATTCTACTAATAAAATCGCAATCCATATTCGCGTAAGTTCTTAACGTGAATGGAGGTCGTTCAATGTCGGCAAAAAGTCCAAAGATTTGTTAGAATTCAAAATTGATTTCATAGAGATATCAATTTAAGCTAGGTTGATTGATTTTATAATTAAAGTACAACCACGAATTTTCAACATGTATAAAATCGACACGCCTATTCCTATTTATTTAGTTCCTATCGTTTTCAGGGTTCTGAGACAAAAGGGTAAAAACGGAACCCTTATAGTTTCATGTCCATCTGTCCGTCCGTATGTCGCAGGATTTTTTTTTCCAAAACTACAAGACATTTATTGATGAAATTTATAGTGTAGGTGTCTTGTATAAGCCGCTATTTAGTTTGGTAGTTAAATAACAATAATAAATATTTCTAGGTGGGGCATATCATACATCTAAGAGAAGCTGAAAAAAATCTATTTTAGCAAACATCAACGAGTTGTACATATTTCGACAATTCCTTCAAAAACACTTTAAGAATTCTTAGCAATTTTTCTGATTACGTGAATAATTTCCGAAATAATCGTTCCGACAGTTGCAGGAATTTTGGGTCCCCCCATCTATTTTCTAAACCATATGTCCACAAAATATGAATAAAATATTGAAAGTAACACTTAATAAATACTTTCAAAGAAAATTATTTTGAACATTGTCGGATATACTGTTTTTGAGTTATTGCCGAAAAACTTCGCTTCTCAACAAAAGAACGTAAGTGCCATGTAGATACGCTATTTTGCTGATGCACTTTAGTTTACACTAGTTTAATAGTAATAGTCGACAACCTGTTTATTTTTCTAGTTATAGGCGACGAAAGTGCTTATAAATATTGTGTGCGGGAAACATGGGAAAAGTACGTTGCTACGGAGCCCTATAATGAGTACGGACTGATATACTCTTGGCCAGTTTTTTTTTTGCACGAACATGTGAATAACATAAGAACCAATTACATGAGATATTTATAATTGAAACTTTTTGAAGTTTCTAATGTTAGATTTTGCATATAATTCTATGCCATTTTTATTATTTTTTATTTAACATGCCTGACTTAAGTATCTTATTTCTATAATTGGATTTCTGTTACAATTTACACCTCTATTGACTACATAATCATCGTTATATCACACCCCGTTTCATCTCCAACACTAAAGCTTCAAAAAACAACTTCACATTTTTACATTGAAATGTAAAACATTTTTAAACGTTTGCTCTAATGAAATCCTTCCCTGAATATTTTTTTTGGTATATACTATTTTCTTTGTGTTTATCACTACGACCACATTAGTTATATTACCATGTCACATAATGTACAACTTCAACTGATAGCCTCACAACCTCCTTAAAGTTGACATACCATTTCAGGGCTCAATTTCTTTGTGAAAATATTCTTTCACGTTGCGAATTATTTGAGCGAAAACGTTATTAAATTAAATACTATTGGAAAAGTCCCTTCGCTTTGAAATCAATAGCTCGTAGGAAGACAAGAACTATAGAAATAATCTATGATTTCGATTATTATTCAAAATAACTCAAATTGTTCAGAGATTTCCATGAAGTCATACAAGTTATATAACTTGATAAATTGACCCATGATTACTATTTGGAAGCAATTTAAAACCGAATTATTATTTAAATACCGTCAGGGGCGTGTATTTATTTATATACTAGCTTCTAGCCGCAGCTTCATCGTCGAGAACATAGATTTAATTCTAATATCGCTTATACCTAACCCTTAATAGCCCCGCTCTCAGTCTCGTTCTTGATTCCCATCTGTGAAGTATTTTATGTGTTTCATCATGACATAAGGTACGTCCGTCCCATTGTTCACTTTATACAGAATGTCACTCTAATTTTATATACGGTCAATAAGTGCAACCGACACATTAAAAACACAAACTAGTAACTTTATACATATACAATTTTTTCACACTGTAAAAATACCCTATTCGGTCTATGCTATAAAACAACCGAGTGAAACACGTTAGAAAAGAGAGCAAATTGATACAAACTCTTACATCGAGGGCTATATATCAGGAGAGCGGTCCGGGCGCACAGTCGAAGATATATTACACGTTAGGCACAAACCGCTGAAATAAATACGGGAAATTCCCGATAGCTGCCAAATTCTTGGCGATACCATTTAGGGTGGGGTCTCGCCTGAACTTGGTACAGGGTCGGCTAAGGGGATGTCAAGGGCATCGGCGGCACGAGTCGATGTCACGACTCAGTGTGGTTGTTTGTCGCGAACGCAATCCGTCCGGTCGCGTGAGCCGCACGCCAGTAGGTTTTATCGCGAACTAGACGAGCCGCGGGCTGTAGCAACGAGAACTGGATGAAGCCTCGAATAGCCCCTTTGTTTGTTACATCTTCATGTCCCGTGCTGCCACTTAGTATTGTATTAATACGTTTTTTCCATCTATTTTATTTATTATATTATATATATATATATATATATATATATATATATATATGTATAAATAACTCACACACACACCCACTCATATATGTCCGTGCGCGCGCGTGTGTGTGTGTGTGTGTGTGTGTGTGTGTGTGTGTGTGTGTGGTTGTATGTGTGTTCGAATTTATTGTGTTCGCTATCTATTTATTGAATTTTCAAATATAAAAGCATTCTAAATCACACAAATTATATGGCAATTATTATGATAAATTTTCCTTTGTTATTCTGAAATTTTTTAAACGCTGCAACGGAAAGAAATTAATTATTTGTCAATATTGAACAGTCCTAAACAAAATTTTATATATTTTACAGGTCTCGAACAGGTGATATTTTAGTTGCGATCAATTTTCCAAATAGTGAAATAACAGCTTTTTTTTGTTTTGTGTATTAAAATTTATAATCAAATGTTTCTTTCATATTTAATTACAGATTTATCCATTTAAATTACGGGTGCCTTATAATTCATTTTTACACATATTCTCTATTGTCCAATTTTAACAGAATTCTGTAACAAAAAAAATAATTATTCGTGCCTAAAACTAGTCTATTATATTTACGAGGTAAAATATCACTACAATTTTTAGAATCCTAAAGAAATATCATTACATTTTAAAAGGGTACAAAATAAGTATTATTCAAGATAAATAAAAGTAGACATTCCTCTAACTATTAATAGAACGACCTTCAGACAGTGTTCATTCATTATCGTAATCGGAGGATTTCTGTTACAAAATAAATAAGACGAGCCCAAATTTCATGCTCCGAGTATATTACGTCGAGAAGTCTCTGTGACCGGTATATGGCTTGGCCAGTTTTATTTTTATTGGGTTCAGCTCGATCGAATAACGAAAAATATGTCAAATCACAGCACTAGAACTGATGTACAAACGGAACAACAAACTTATTTACATAAAATTATGCTTATAACCTTCGCAAAGTTCGATGTTTTTCACACGATTAAAATCTCCAAAAAAACGGAAAAATCAAATTTCGATGATGAAATGATAGTTATTGAAAATCATATTAATGCATATCGTATTACAACGTGTAATGTTATGTAAGCAAACTATGTGTATAACAAACTAGCTCTGTCTCAAGGCCCCAACAGCTTACAGCGATATCGCGTTAGACGACATGAAGGCAGGTAGCAATTACACGTTCGCGTGTTTATTCAAAATAACTTTGATCCCTGCGCTGGAAAGAAAGGGCCCGAGTTTCCGATAACAGCTACAGAATCTAATTTCTGTCGAGTACCTGTAGAATGTCTCGGTAATGTTATTCGATTTTTTCCCTTGCCTTCCCGTTATCATTTGCCGGAGGGAGAAAAAAGGAGACTATTACCTGTTACAATAATTGCTTTATATCGGAACGCCCTCTGGCGGGGCTTCCGTTTTCCGCTTTTAATCCGGAGCGTCCGGGACTCGCGTAGCCCACAGGAGTATATTCGCAGGATCGGAGAAACTCGTTTGTGTATAATAAATATATACTGCGAAGTGAGCTGCGAATTAAAATTTTGATTGAAAATAACACGTGACAAGGAACAGAACCACCAATCTTTGTTTAGGTTCAGCAGTCTGAATTTTTACATCCCCCTGTTCATATATCAAGAGCTTCTAAAGGAATTACTTTAAATTTTCAGCGTAGACGGTCCACGTTTAAATCTCAAAGATATATTTTATGTAAAAAAACAAACAATTTTATTCCAAACGTAAAATTAGTGTCATGTATTATCACACATATGAGGTATTTAATTTTTTTATAGAAATATACAAGAAAATTATTTCTTTGCTAGTTTTCGGAGGTGTGTATTTTTAATATTACTTTAAAAAAAAACACTACAAAAACACTGAAAAACAAAGAATACATAGCTAAAGAAAAATAATAAACATGTAAATATTACAAAATACATATTCTTAAATAAAAATTTTCGAGTTGAATATTCTTAAGAAAACCATAAAAAATAATCAAAACTCGTGAGTAGTCAATTAATTTTAAACTATTATCGACATACCAGTTACCTATAGCATACATCCCTAGTAAAAGTAAACCTCGTTTAGAAATTGTGTTGACCTCGCATCGCCAAAGGAAAAATCAGGAATTTAAAGCTCAACGACATTATTATTTCGTAAGCTCTTTCCATAGTAGGTATAATCTAGTAATTTAAACCTTCTCCATGATAGCGTTGGCCGAACACTTTAACCTATATTCGACCTTTAGGTAGTCTTTATGTAACGACGCTATTATACCGGAGGTCGTCCTGTTTTTGTGAAGGCCAGAGAAATTTTCAGGCGTAATCTGTACCCAAGAACTAACTATAATGGTGGACTTAGTAGCTTTATTCACAAAGGCCTCCTAGTATGTCTATTTTATTTCCTTTAATACTTTTACCGTGGACTAAGTTAAATGGATATCAATGTTACAGACAAATACGTAAGTCTTATCATGGAACTCTATCAATATAACATTTATCTAAAGATACATTAAGATATCAAATAATGTATTTTACTTAGCTTCGCATTGTGACATTCCTCAAGCAACTTAGTTCGTACTACCTTATAACAATAAAAATAGCGTTTATTATAGTCAAATTATATTACCCGCTGCGTGTTTCGAAGAGTCAAGTCTCGGACATCTGCGGTCGAACCGCCAAACAGCACCGCACTGCACTACATAATACCTATTAAAAAGAGTGATGGATTGTATGTTTGCATTTACTAAGTGAAATCGAAACCTCAATCGTAGTACTATAATATTTTCCTGTGTTTAGCATTCAATAATTCTGACTCGATCTCTTAATCGCCTCAAAGTTAAATCTGCTTAAAAAGCTTTTTCCGCATTATGCAGTAAAATTAAGTCGAAGCAGAAACTACATTATAGTTCTCATCGTCATATTATATCTACTAGAAAGAATAATGAGCATTTTTGGAAGACGTAGAGGTTTAAACTTCTCAATCAGGAATGAAAAGGTTGTGGTGGGTCATAGGTAAGCAGTGGGATGGTCCAAATCTCGCAGAACTCAATTTAGAGCTATTTACCTCACCGTTACAACCGCAACAATCTTTCAGAATCAATTATCTATGTCCTGGTTACATTATTTTTCCTTTGTCTATTTCATATCCGTTCATATTTATTTATTCCTTCTCATATTACCTGCCTTCTTAATGTATATCCTCCTACATGACCCGTATTGGTATTGATTGCGCATAAGAACAAGAATCCTTTCTAAAACAAGTTTAGCAAATTATAAATTTTGTGTGAATAGAGAGATCAATTACGAGATTACATTTGGGGGGTGATATCAAAAGTGAACTATATCTATTACACCAATACTATATCTATTATATGTATATCCAACACTATATAAGATATATGTTAATATAGTGTTGGCTTACAAGAATTGTTTTTACTTTTATTCATAACAATTACCGAAATATATTGTACTCACGCTCTCTAAAAATACAACTTATATAAAGTTTAACTAAGTTTTTTCTTAAAGTATTTGCGGTGCGCTTGGGTTTATGTGCGGATACGAGGCACGTTCCTCAATTTTGACTTCATTAACGGAATCAAAGTTACCCAATACACAATATTAATAAGAGCTTGTCTGCACGTAACATTCCGAACTAGGAAATCAGGGAAAAATCAGAATGTCTGACACAATTCTAAGAGTCACCAAGTCAATTGGCAAATAAGTAAGCCCGTACAGCTCATATATAGAACTAATGACCGTATAAAAACGAATATTTTGGAGTGGCAATACAAACCGGACATAACGGCATGGAATAATTTCCACCAGGCTAACTCATGACCTAGTAAATTTTATAAGTTGTGATCCGCAAATCACAAGTAGTCCAGAACTATTCGTAACGGGAGATTGACTCTAAATTCTGCAATGAGTTGAAAATAACTGATACAGAACAAACGAAGAGATTGTTGACTAACAGTTTTCTTTCCAACAGAAGTCCCATATATGGGAAAAAATAAATCAAGCGTTTTGTGTCACGTGATTGCGCATGCGCGCTACCCCAACAACACAAGCGTTGCGAATTTTTTTGTAAACGAATCACGTAAGCGCTACCTATATCGACTCTAAACGCACTGAACAGCAAACGCACGGACTGGGGACAACAAGACGCGAGGAAATCAGCGGTGGGAATGGCGTGTTTTCATGCATTTAACAGTGAAACATCGACAACGCAGCACAAGGAAATAAAATGCGGGTTTGGTTCATTGATAACAACCAGAAGTTATTCGGTTTTCTGTTAATATTTACTAACTTTTGTCATGCTTATTTTAATTAGAATACAACACTCTGTAATGGAAAATTGACGACGTGCTGTTCATTAACATACCGCATACGCTAACCAGATAGTCGTTGAAAACTTCAGATGTTTTTAAAGATTCTCGTAAAGCCTGACGGCGGTTACCTTGAAATTTGCCGGTGCCGATCTAGAATAGAAGCCGCTCTTTAAATCTTCGACGGGCTTTCTAACCGCTGAACTGGCGTCAAAGAAAAAAGGAAAAGAAATCACAAAATATCGCTAACCAAACCGCGCCGGTAATCTCGGTCTCGTACAAAAGTTGACAGCCTAGACCCGTGACTTATGGAACTGGGATCCAGCTTTCAGACGAATTCTTCTGACACATTTCAAAGCGTAAATATTTCGCGTGTTCGTTCATATTACATTGCTTATTTTCCCTTCGTTGCTAAGGGCGTTGGTTACCTGAACTTATTTTTTTTTATTCGGGCGAAAGGTGTTATGTAATAAATACTCTTTGACGTAAAAATTGTTTATATGTGAAAAACATTGTACTAACATTATTATAAAAGACATCTAGATACTTTGCGTTAAACGTGAGCTTGTTATTTCATTTAAAAACACTTCAACTAAATCATTTATTCAAATCTAACCCTCATTTCTTATTCGTTAAATGAAATAAAACTCATATTAAACAATCATATACGAGTATGTATAACTGTCGTAATATGTAACAACCTAGTGAACATTTAGTTTATATCGACGAATATTTGTTTTCTAAATATTCAAAAGTTGTGTAATACCAAGCATTTATTAAATAGAGATTTTATATTTGTATAAGGGTAATTTTTGTATAGCTTTAAGAAACTGATTATGAACATATTACATATTTAATATTCACGTCAAATATCTTATGAAATCCTTTATAATTATAATAGCTATAATGGCAGTGAAGTCCTATTGTATTATTTATTTAGCAGAACAATGTCATATAAATTAATGTGTACTTCTTTCGGTGTACAGATCTGACGCTTAAAATGCATTTGAATGTTCGATGAAACCAATATATAAGTATACGAGGTCATTAAACGAAGTCAAAGACTGATATGAAATTCCATTTCTTTCCTAGGCTCTAGTGATGTAGCACATAAACAGGCCCGCGCAGCGTGCAGAGGCGGGGGCGTACGGAAGGGCTTATCGCGATCGGGAGACATTACGTAAAGGTTCGCGATGAATGGGTTTTTCTTTCCCACCCCTCCGCGGAGAAATATCGCTCTGATTAATACCCCCTTTGTCCTCTATAATAGGTGCAATTTGTATACTTGTAAATATTTCTTCCTTTTCCCGAGTTAAAAAGATTGTTTCTCGGATTGTGTGTAATGAAATTGCGGGGGATGCCCGCTTATTGCGGGAATTGTGCATTCGGCGGGTCCGAATACGACCTTTTGCGGGCGCGGACCTTTAGCGGAGCGGTTTTTATTTGTTTTATTGTAATGCGACTTTTTTTTTATTAATATAAACTGCGGTCTCGGATTAGACTAAAATATTAGCAGCTTATATTTATTTATACAATCGGATATTCATTAAACATACTGACACGCATTACGTAGTAGTCTACACTGACTGAATACGTCTTGATGTCCTCAAGATTATTTTGTATAATTTAACTCCTCACATAAATAGAAATCAAAAATAATTGTATTATGCATGTAGCTATATTGAATTTTTTAATATATTCAAAAAAATATTTTGAAAAATTTCAAACACGAGGTCATATTAATAATTCACCCTCATCTAATGCCGGCATGATAAGACAGCTGTTACAAATGTAGTTCATAATACATATCTATTATATTAATTTAATTCTCAAATCGTTTTAGGAATTAAACCAATAAAATGCATATTCCCTTTTTAAGCGTGTATATCGATATTTTCAATTATAATAGTACCCACATCGGTAAAAGTGTATAATTACAAATACCTGCGGGTCTCAAAAACAGAAGTCGGAAATCTAAAAAAAAATACCAAAATAATGAATAATGTACTTAGTACAGAACACCTGAAAATGCATAAAATAGAATAATTAAATTGAGAACATATGCAACATACATGTTTTTAATGTATACTAATTAGTGTTAACATTAATTATAAGATGTTAATAGTGCTCCCAACTTCGCAACGTTTGTGGTTATTTCTACATTCTACAATATAATACATATAGAGACTGCTATGTTACAATAATATCAAGTTTTTGATTTCGAGATGTACCAAATGCAATCCATTGTATAACAATCTGCAACAACCCCTAAAATGCTGGTTTTAATCGAGGTGTCATCTTTGTCAGTGATTGTTATAGTAATGTGATAACTTCAAATTTAAATTTACCCATTACGTCTTCACGTAAAGCAATTAAAAATTCATATTCGTGACGTTAATGGCGGAAAATAAGCTATCTATATGGCGCCGATCACATCAAATAACAAATTCAAGAAGTTAATTTTGATCCAAATCGATTATGACACAACAATATACGAAAATAATGAAAAACTTATTAAAGAGTTTCAGTAATGTTTTCAGGTAAATAATAACTATAAAATTTCCTTAAACATATTAAAGCGTCTCCCATGTCTTAGCAGGATCTTAGTATCGATCAATATTGAAGGGGCGTAACTCAAGAGGCATCTAAAGGAACCACAATGCCCGAGCAGGTAGGTGCACTAAATTGATGCAGCCTCGCACAGAGAATCTCTAGTGCAATTAGTGCACACAAGGCATACTAAATATAAAGCGGAGTTACGGCCGTTTTGTATTGATTTTATCTAGCAATTACGAACACGACCGAATCTAAAAAGATGACAGAAACACATGCAATCAAAAGAAATTTCAATTATACCAATCAAAACAAAATTATGAATATGAGAAATATTTGCAGTCGTTAGCATACAGTAGAAGTTGCACCGAGGAAACATGATTTTTATGCTACTGAAATTACTGCTCCTTCCAACCTCTCACTTTCTGGTGAGTTGGGAAAAATTCTGAAAACTCAAAGGCTAATAAACCAACTGACCTAACCGACAGCCTGGCGCGAGTTTGAGTCTGAGGATGAACGCGCACTCCAATTAAAAATTTAGAAATCCTGGAATGATTATCGGCGCCAAAGGAAAATTACGGATCGACATCTGAATATTTATTTTCCTAGTGTAATAGTTAGGACGATAACTCGACCGACTAACTGTTTTAGGCAATGAGTAAATACTAGACGAATAAATTATGAAGTTAGTTATATAATCACAAAAAAATGTTTGGCATAAAAAACTTTTCTAAATAAGTAATAATAACCTTTAAAAGGCTATCAAAATAATTAGTTGTTCTTAGTAGTCGGCGCCAATTAAAGCAAGGCAAGCGGAAGAGAAAATACCGCAATGAAATAGATGAACAGGAAAGTTAAAAAAGGCGACCAAACTCAACAGTTACATCAATAAGGGTAAATACAAAACGTGAAGTATTGAATTACAAGCATGTCAAATTATGAAGGCTGAGTCACAACTGCTTCTGGCATATCTTTAGTTGGCACGGACTCAAAAACTAACTAGTTATTTTATCTTAAAGTGTTTAGGTTCATCATCTCGCAAAGTTCATTGACCAAAAGTCATTAGTACGCTAACAATTTTTTTTATGATAATAGGATAACAATGAAGCTATAATTCATCGAAGATCTTCACTCTTATTTTCTTATTAAATTAAATTTCATATAATATATGTATGATGTTATTGTGAATTATCTTCACTTTTGTCATTTTCCCTACTCAGTAGTTTGAAATAAGTATGCACATGTTAGTTATCGTTCAAATTACTTAGACTTTTTCTCGTTCTCAAGCAAAACATTTCTAATTAAATTAATTGAAAAAATGTCATTTCTAAAATTGATGTACAAATGGTGAAAAAATAGATTAAGAGAATGTCGTCGTTAAAAACTAAGAGTTCTTTAGTATACACAATTCAAAATAAATTTTATAAAGCTTTAAATATCATTTCAAAATAAACTGTATTTTCCTTTTCTTCTCTTTTCTCTACCTTTCTCTCCCTGTTCTCTCTCTCTCTCTCTCTGTCTCTCTCTTGTCGAAGATTTATATGACAAATGCGACTTTAACAACTTCGCCTGTAAGTGCGCTAAGAATACTATTCCAGTTTAGAGCTCCGCGGCTGCTTAATGCCCGACCGAAATATTTCCATCTCCGAGTTGAATTTGACGAATATAAAGAGGTCGTTTGAATAATGTAACGGATGTTGCCCGAAGGGGGGCGCGGCGTCTGAGGCGCGCCCGGCGACTCCCACACAAAATTAACCGGCTATTGTGAATGGGTGGCGTCCAGCGAATAGTGGGTGAAATTGGGTCGTTCGTCAGGCAGACCCGGTGAAACGCTTATGTTAATTTTTGTGTTGATACCGTGCTTAATATTAAATTATAAGTGCACTTGCAAATTGCCGCGAAAAATATATGACGCGCCGGCGAAATCATACCGTCGTGTAACTTGTAAAAAAAAATATTATTATTTATCTAAATGATAGTTGTTAATGATTTTTGAAAATAAGAAATAATAATTACTCTTGATTTCTGACTTTTTTTTAACTTTAGATATCAGAATGCCTTTAAACAAATAACTGTACAAGTTTCAAGGTCAATTTCCTAGTGAACGATAGCTTTTCATTAATTACTACAATTACTTTCTCTTAAATTAAGTGCTTAAGAGGAAAACCAATCCTTAATAGTATCCTGGATGCATTGCACAGAATATCCTCAAGCATTTATGCACTGGAGTAAATAGTCAGAAATAGGACCTCAAGTCTAAGAAAGTCAGAGGCGATTTTTATTATTCAACAAGGTTATTGGAAGATTTATCGTTTTATCTATGGATCTAAAAATGTAAACTGTTTAAAGTTAAACATATAGGTGTTAATACCGTTATAAAACATTAATAGTTGTGATTGGTAAAATACGTTTAGAGGCTTGTTTCATGTACTAGCTTCAGATCAAATTAATGATACTTTCTTATCAACGTATTCAAATACTGCAGTTACTTTATATGTTACATACACCTAGAAATATTTTACGATTACTAGTTATTGTTTTAGTATTTTATGTTTCTCTTCTCACTCATGCCATCTAGCCATGCTGTGATTGGTAATACATCAATTTCCATTGGAATTAACAAATTTTTGAGGACGTTTCCAACATAATATAACGCTACTTATAAAAAAAAAATTGCGATGGGGAAACTCATTATTGTTTGAATAACTGAAACTATAAAATCTACAGTCACATATGTATTATACCATTTAACATAATACATTTGTTAAATGGTACACCACTATGAAATATGACCTTCCTGAAAATACATTACACTGAAATCGGGCAAATTCTTCGTCGTTTCAGAATATGATCTGATAAAGTAGTCCAATTATAAGTTTAGGAGCAAGTAATTGAGAGCTTAGATTCAAATCGAGGTATTTACTGAGGGTTTAGAGACCTAATAAATGGTGGCATATTTATTGAACGGCTAAAACTTCCAACGCTTTATTTGTTTTTAAATGCTATAACTTAAATTGCTAAGGATTTTTCCCTTTAAGTATAAAACTTTTTGCAAGGAGGACTACACTAAGTGAAGAGGAGTATGCTGCGAAGGGGCGTGATGACAGCGCTCTTCTTACTGGGTGCTGGTCCAAAAATGAAGCCCCCTTTTTCTTTCAGGCGAGAGCGGGCGGCACTGGGTAGCCTCTAGATGTTTACGGTCAAAGCCGTGGGTTGTGACTAAGTGCATTTTTTTTGGTTTGATGCGCAGGAAATCGAAATCTTCACGGGCGAAAGGTACCCGGCCACGCAACCTATAGATCGATAGACCGGATCATGTGGGATTTTTACCCACTAAAACTACTCCCTTGGAGTGAATATCGTTGAAGTTATTATCTACGAGTATGATACCATAGTATAGCAACTGTGCCGGACGTCAAAGTGAAAATAAGCAAACAATGCACTCGGGTGCAATGTGCAAAGTTTGGGGACTTCACGTCGTGTGGATGAGTGATATTGTGATTTTTGACCGAGTTTACCGACTCGGTATGGGATAACTAGGGAACCTCATTGGATGTATTAGATTTTATTATTTTTAATAGTCTCCACGAGCGAGGCGTGTTCGACTAAAACAATAATTTTTTCCACGGGACTCGCAGCGCCCTTGAATTTTTTCGCGAGAAGCACGAGTTCACCGATGTCGACGCTAGTTATCACCGACAGTAGAACTTTGATGTTCTCGGTGGATGTGTCATTTAAAAAGTTTTTAGGCGGGTCCTTGCGAGGGCCCGCTGTCATTTTAGCGTATGAAACATTTGCGGGGACCGCGCGCGGGCGCTCGGTGCGCGCAGCTTTTTTTAATGTTATTATTTTTGCGGATAATGTTCCTTGTAAATCGTCTGGCCATACGTCCAACTACTTACATTGTTTATGAGCACCTAAAAAGAAAATTATTGCACATTGCTCTCGAATGCATTGTTTACTTATTTTCGCTTTGACGCCCGGCAAAGCTGCTACACTATGGTATCATAGATGATAGCTTTAACGATATTCACTCCAAGGGAGTAGTTTTAGTGGGTAAAAATTCCACATGACTCGGTCTATAGGTCGCGTGACCGGGTATCTTTCGCCCGTGAAGATTTCCACTTCCTACGCATCAAACCACAAAAAAATTAACGTCAGATAGTTCAATGAAGAGCGGGCCGCTACATACGACGGTAACGGCTGTCCGCTTCACTGAGTACTTTAAGTTTTTCTCATAAAATCATTAAAATTGTATGCATGTTTAGTAAAACCTTTTAGGAATATGTGCTAATTTCAGAAAACCAAGACTAAATAGTTTTCAACACCTAATAAAATTCAATTAATGTATTCAGTAGATACTCTAAAATTGATCACTATTAAAAAATTATGTTGAGATAAATATAAGTAATCATTTTTTTTCAAGGAATATTCATGTCTGAACAAAGAAGAAAACATTACTAATCAATTGTGTATTATTTTTTTTATATGTACAGTTATCGTTGTGGGGCATAAAAATAATATTCACATATATACATATATATTCGCGTTTTGTTAGTTTCATAATATTTATTTACTTAAAATTAATGAAACTCAAAATTTACTCACTTAAATTCATAGATAATAAAGTTGCTTACAATTGACCATTTAAAGAACAATTGGGCTTTATATAATCTAGTCTTTCTAGTAAAACTAAGTAGATACATTGTCATGTAAAAATTGTTTCAGTATAATCCAAAACGTTCGCACTTGTGGATAGAGAAATGACAGAAAGAAAAGAAAATTGTAAATCCCAAGATCAAGTAAGATACAAAAAAGAAGAGCTATTGTTATTCATATTTGGGATTAATCGAGTAATAGTAACTTGATCCGGAGCATAAACCTAGTATAACCTAGTTTAATACGAATTTAAGACGCAACGAACATCATACATACCACATAACCATACAATTTATGTGGTAGAGCCATGATGTGGCTAACTTCACTGCAGCACGAAAATGAGCCGTCTTGAATCTTTAAGGTACCAAACTCTCCCAGAATACAGACGTGAAGTTGTCGCCTCGGGAGGAGTGACTTTTACCATGCCGTCCATGGCAGTACAGAGGTAGGGTAATGAAACCCACAGCGCCAAGATATACAAATATTCAGCATTGCAAATTCAAGGTCGTTCGTTAGACAATGCAACTTAAATTGTTCTGGAATACACCTCTACTGCCTCTGCTACTATCTTGGACAGCCGCTTCTTCCTTTTTTCTGTTTACATCCTATCTCTTAGCTGGTAGACTAGTAGACTCATGGGAAAGTGGTGCTTAGCAGCACTACATAGGCTGTACCTGGTTCTCTGTAGCATCGGTTTACAACGTTTTAGATTTAGTCCATCATACCATTGAACACCCCGCCACATGATAAACAAATAACGACACTAGTTAAAGCGACATGCGGCGCGTAAAGACAATCCGCAGAGAGTAGACGCAACTTATTTCTACAAGCAACTAACGTCTTCTACAAAATTATAAGAAAACAACAACTATTGCTATAATAATAGTAATTGCTGCGGTTATTAATGGAACTCAACCAAACGGGAAAATGACGCATGCGGTTCTAAGGTGTGAACACGGGATATCATTTAAGTCTACTTTAAGATAAAACTATAATTATTTTTAATTTTATACAAGTTACTACCGTATTAAACAGCAGCCAAACATGAAAAATCTCGAAACTACGGGTAGGAATCAAAATTTTGAACGACGGGTCGAGGCTGAGGCAGTGTCAAAGTTCCTCGCTTCGAAGGACCGCATAGGTCGACAAGAGGTTCCGTCTTACACATTTTATCAATGAATACAATAATTAAATAAACAGCAATTTTAATACTACAAATTAGCAGCTTCCGATGTTGCGTTTCGTTCAATGAGTGAGTGCAGCCGACTCTCCGTCAAATACCCTATTCCTTCCTAAAAGTTCCAGTAGCCCACTCCATCCTCCATGCTATAGCTTACTAAAAAGCTGGCAACGCACTGATAACTCCTATGCGGTTGCGGGTATCGATGGAGGGCAATGATCACCTAGTGTTTGGAAGCTTACATGCTTAGTTTATCTCAATGCTATAAAAAAAAACACCTTTTATTCTAACCATAAAAATCTAAATATTTTATCGAATCTCCTATAGCTTCACATTTTAGGTAAGAAAAATATATTCGCCGAAGGCAAGTTCAGAAAAAAATTGATATAAACTTATTGAGATATCGGCGCGGATAGAACGAACGAAGACTTCTGAATTCATGTACCTAAATTAGACGAAAGGCTAAACATTCCCGAAAGTATGAGTGAACTCAAAGCTAAAAAAGACAAAAAAGACTTTTTGGACAGACTAAAGAAGTTAATATTTGAGAAACTACAATATCATATTAGAGTCGTTTGTTTTATAACGCATATTCGTCGAGCCACCTCTGGTTATATTTTGATAACAAGACAATATACCGCTTAAAGTTCAAACTGATAAACTTGACTTGTTGTAAAATACAATCAAACAAACAAAAAATACATACATTCATGTTTTCTATGGTGCGACTACCTCAAAATCATCAAAATGTTTTATTTTTGATTTCGAGCGGCTTCAGGTGTGATTCCCGATCGGGGACCATATTTGTAACTTAATTTCCTTTTCATTGTTGCCTGCTTCACGACAAAAGTTGGGTCTATAAAATGTTGTTTTTTTTGTAAAAACGATTGTAGTAAAAAAGATACAAAAGAATTATTTTGAAATCATCTAAAACTTTCATACTTTAACGAAAATAACAAATCTGCACTAATATTGTAAATAAGTAAAAGTTTATTGATATGTAAGAATGGGTAGTAGAATATAGTATTTGATAAGTATAAAGCAGTAAGTAGTATATATAATGTGCATATATAATACGTATATACATAAATAAGTAATGGTTTATAGATAAGTATTATCTCTGGCACCACTGACCCTGTTCCGAAAATTCTCTCACAAATAAAAAGCTACATTATCTCTGTTTTTTTGTAATATAAGGCATTAAATTAATTTAGTAGTTTCGGAGTTCTATGTTCAAAAAAAATTTCACAAACTCATCTTTATTTTTATAGAAATAGTGAAGTACGATAGACAATTTAAGCTTTTTGGGCTAAGAAATTATACACAAATATACATGCAAAGTATACATGTAACAACATCCATGAGGAATCTTAACTATTGCGCCTACGTGAGTGAACAATGCAATACGTATACAACATTGAATAAAATGAATAATGCAAAACGAAATTAATGATCGGGACAGAAATCGGGAGTTAGATTGGATTGGATCGGGACAAAGCAGAATTTGAATTGTGATTGGATTAAATGGGTTCAGCAAAGGTGTACCTTTTTGTAGAAGTCTCACTACGATCTGTAATTTATAGAGAATCATGTAAAAGTCTCCAATAGCGATGCTGCTATGCAGCATGTCTTACTTTAATACTTTCCTACATATTAAGCTAATGCTAATTTAATGTAAGGATATAAAAGGCGTATAAAACATTTGTTGTCCCCAAAACACTTACATATCTTCTATTTCGTATTGAAATAGAAGATATGTAAGTGTTATAAGAAGATAAGTAGCTTAAATACAAAATTGATCAATTTTGTATTTAAGTTATGTCAGAGTGCTTGAAACTGAAAATGGCAAAGTTTAGTTATTTAGAGCTTATGCATATAATTATTACGTCTGCGCCACAGTTTTATTGTAATCCGAGGAAAACTCCGTAGTATTTGCTTCGCTCGCTTGTGATTTCTAAAATGGATTTCGCCACTCACACTAAAAGCCGCCCGTGCTGCTCGGCAGCCAAAGATTTTTTTGAAAAGCTCTACATCGGTAACGAGGAAGTTTTTTTATTATTTTTTAACTACCCACTATGAAAATTGAAAAACTTTCATAAGTTGGGAAGATGTTATTTTTAGTGCGTTTATCAAAAATCGAATTTTCATCAGACCTTGATGTTTTAGGGATCTATTTTGACGACTTTCAAAATGATGTCTGTATGTTTGCGTGTGTACATTGTGAGTGTGAGTGGGTTTTGGTGTTCGTGTTCGAAGGAGTGTGGGTGTGAACGCGCGCGCGTGTATTTGTGTGTGTGTTTATAAACATCTCATAACTTTTAATGGATTGACGGATCGAAATGCAGTTTGCACATTCGAAAGTAGTCCACTCAACTTTGTCTACCTCAAATTTAAATTAATTGCTTTAGTAGATTTTTAAAAGTTACAAAAAGAAAACAGTTGTTTTATTAATTTTTATACTTCTAACTATAACTTTTACCCATCAATCTCGAAATTTAATAAGCTCTTCTTAAAACAATTCTATCAACTGCCACAAACTACGTCGAATGCCGTAAAGCAGTGCAAATTCCAATAGCAGGTATCATAGTTGAAAAATTTAAAAAAAGATAGTGGTTTTAAACATATATTTGAACTCGAAGAGCTCAAAATAAATTAGAAATATGTCTTTCAGTTCAAAAAGTTTGAAAAATCATTAAAAACGATCTCTTAGCTCTATGAGCTCAACAATTTACTGCTACTTTATTATTCGATGCTTTGAGGTCTAAAGTAATAAGTTTCAGGAATTTTTCGTTTTTCATATTTTTGTCCATAGTGTGTGTATGTGAAGTTTTTAACTCCTTCACAGCTGAAACATACCCTCCTACAATCTTTGAAGATTTAGAGATTTATTAATCCGATATACCTACTAGTTAATATTATCGAATGTAAATTAAAACTTTTAACGTTAAACTTTTTTTTTAAATAATATTACATATTCTCTAGACAATACAATCGTGCGATGAGCATTTCTCGAAAAATATTGTTTTAAAGTATTTATTGGTACCACTTCTCTCGCCATCGTCGGCCCCGCGCTGCCTTTGCAGACCGCATCTATAGGAAACATATAAGAATTCGTTTTATATCACAACACTAATTTCGTATGGCTATTTGTCCGACCATGTACCGAAATACCAGCTGAATAGCTTGTGCCCACTAAGATCGCCATGTATGACACATATATTACACAATTTTAACATTCAACAAATCATTTTTAAAAGCATCGCTGGCAGAATGATTGTGTAATTGTAACACCTCCGCATTCAGAGTGATTCTTCGTACGCAAAAAACACACACATATATATATAGCTTCAAACGTAATATCCATGCGAAAAGTTTTCAAGGAGGGATTCAGAAGTAAAATTAGAGGTAATGGCAGCGGCGAAGCGTGACCTCGCCAGTTTACGAACTCATCACCGGCATCGCCCGCCGCCGCCCGCGAGGTCGGCCACCTGCCTGCTGAGGATCTCGCGGTGCTCCATCGCAGCAGATAGACTGTAGAATTGTAGATATAATTCAGTATTCAAGTTCAAAATTAGACATAAACGTACCCATGAGCTGATTATGTTTCGCTTTCGTTGGTTTTAGGTATTGAATTATTTTCGCCTTTTCGTGCTCAACAGCCGTAACGTATGTGACATCGGTTAAGACGCTCTTTCCTTTGTCCGGGAGTTAGTTAATAACTATTGGATGTATAGAGTATTCCTATGGGACTTTGTCAATATGATGAGGAATCGTTTGTAGGTGATAATAGGCTATTTATTTTTTTAATTCTGTATATACACTAATCATCAATTTTTTATTTACTTCCATTTCACCTAGAGTAGCGGGCGAGTGTGTGTAATATTATTTCCATAAATTTACGATATATTTTAACCTAGTAGACGAAGTACGTAGAAGTACGTAATAATCATAAATCAAATCGTAAAAAAGTATCTGACCAATTTTACGTGAAATTTCATTTAGACAATAACTTTTTATACGATCACTCTTACCGAAAAGCAACCTATTTGGAATCGATTTCATTTATTTAGTCCCAAACCGTCATAAATTATCCCGCCGACCTCTATTTTTCTTGCATTTTGCAACTGCTCAGTTTTTGACACCATATATATCCTATGTCGAGACTAAAATAATAAGAACAAAGGTCAATAACACAAATAAACTAACGAATCGTATTGTAAATATAACAATTTTTTCTATAAAAGTAACACATATATAGTTTCTTTATCAGAGAAACTAAATATGTGTTATTTTCAGGTTTATTTATCATATTAAATCTGAAATTAATACGTTATTATCATAGATTAATGTGGTTTTCAACCACAGATGCATCAAGTTTTTTTTTATCTTGACTTAAAAATATTTATTTTTGATATTGTTACCCTAATGTTTATCGCTATTGCACATTAGATATTGTGAAGTAATGCTTTCAATATATCAATCGTGACGAATAAAACCTTCTGAAACGTACAGTAATCTATAGGCGTCAGCTGTAATTGTAGGTTCAATTCGTTTTGGTTTAGGAACGTATATAAGATCTGTGATGAACCCTTATTGGGGTTTCGTATATCCCTTCCAATTTTGTTGAAACTTTATAGAGATCACTCTCGTGCCTATTTGCTTGCTTTGTCATCTGTTACAGCCTATTTACTATATGCGAAACTACTTGACAAAAAAGTAACGATTTTAACACATATACAGAGTTAGGTGACTTAGTAAGGTACATGTAACGTAAATAAACGAAGTCTATTTGGGAGGATCAGTTTTGGAGAACCCATTAAAAAATAAGTAATGTCAAGCGTGTCATGTAGCTTATCAAAGAAATGAAATCGTTATTAGAAATACAAATATGTATTTTTGTAATTTAAAATTGCACAGTTCTAAATATATTGAAATTTATATTCGAAAATCTAGCACGCCTCTCCTTATTTCCGAACTTACTGCTCCTAAAAATGAATAGAATATGAGATATAGATCCTCCCTCACACCTAACAGGAAAATTTAAACGAAAAAACCTAAGGCTACACATTACCACGAGAAAGACAAAATAGTCGTGAGGAGAAAGTGAGTGTAGAATGTGTGCTTATTTAACCGAGGATCACTGTGATGACTTATGGTACGGAACCTTTCTTTACGCAAACCAGACTAGCAGTCGTTCCAAATGTTATTCGATTCTTTAACCAATATTGAGACGATTAAGTGGAGATTTCCTATTTGTCAAAATTTATAATAAGAGTTGCTAATCAAATTGATTGGGCTGGATCTGGATTTGGAAAACCAAAATAATCATATTCAGCTAATAAAAGTACAATTAGTCAGTGATATTCCTATTTCCAAGCGTTTCCCGAGACAGACCATTTTAGTAGGCAGGTATAAGTGATACTTAACTAAATTTTCATAATAATTGTAATGAAATTAGATATACTCCATTTTAAAAACAGGTCGGACATCCCTATTTTTAACCAAATATACATTGATGCAACCTATTTCATTTCAAAATACAAAATCATTAGTAAGTAATCGTCTTAAACGTTTTTCTCAGAAAAAGATACGTTTATGTAAAAGTAATTCCAAAATGACAACTAAATAATTTCAAGCTCGTAAATACTGGAAAATACGAGGAAAAGATTATATACGAGTGATACCGACCATAACAGAGGTATAACCATCGGTTTGGACGATTAAATTGGTCTGGATATTTTAGAGACATAGTTGTTACTAAATGTCTAAAGTATCTAGACCAATTTATATATGAAGGACCTAGTTATTGGCAGAACCAAATATGCTGCCCAACATGCCCATTAAAAATGCTTCCAAGAAGAAACGACAGCTAGGGATTTACAATCAGCTTGGATACTCCTATGTGCTGATTCGTTTTCACCATTTATCAAGCTCTTTTAGATGCTTTCATTCTCCGTAATGTCGACTTACAAATTCATAGCCGCAACAATTTATTAACCTTTCAGCTGACGCGCAAAAAGAGGGAAGTCTCAGATCCCGCAAAAACTATAATGTAGCTCTGCGTCTCCGCGACCCGCGCTAATTGCGGACGGCAAAAACACCCCGAGCTCCTCCGACACCCTCGCCCCCCTCACTGCTACCCTTACATCACCCCCTGAATAATGCACTACAATTACCTCGAGATGTACCCTTCAGCACGCCACTTCGCTGTAATGAACAAGGATTTCAGACTGGGACTTTTTAACATTTCTGAGCTGTAAAACGAAAGTATTCCCTGTTGCGAAAAAAGGAAAAAAAACGTAACTTCTTATTACTCTCTCGTTTAAAAAGCTATTGTCTTATGTTTATGCAGAAAATAATAATGTTATAAATATTTCTTTGTATAATATATACAAAGAAATACATTTGGAGAGAACAAACTAACGCTCGTAATAAACAAAGAACTCCAGTGGTACACAGCGTAGTCACTTTAATCAATGCATATGAAAAAGGATATAGAAATGTTCGAGAAAAATAATGGTCGACATAATTTGAATACGAGAAACAAGAATAAACTGTATTTATGTAACCAGTGGATTACATAAAGTCACAATGTGCAATAAAGTCCCTGAAAATATTCAAAACTTGCTCTTAAATACATTTAAGATAACTTTTATGCAATTGCTTTTTAAAAGGGTATTATAATTTTTCTGATTGCTTTGGGGATAAAAGTC
The DNA here is from genome assembly GCA_005406025.1 of Eumeta japonica. Taxonomy (NCBI): domain Eukaryota; kingdom Metazoa; phylum Arthropoda; class Insecta; order Lepidoptera; family Psychidae; genus Eumeta; species Eumeta japonica. The sequence continues at coordinate 354,246 of BGZK01000025.1, forward strand.
CATGGACATAACCAGCTCGAGTTCTTATAGGGTTGTATTTTCTGTAGTATTTGTTTCTGATGGTTATTGTATACAATTCAATTTGAAAAAAGACATCGTCAAGTTTATTACTAGATATTTTTAAGGAAAGGCTTTTACGAGTGGTAAATTGATATTATAATGGTAAATCACATTATTAAGACGCATTTCGAGATCTATGAAACTTATGAAATAAAGAATTATTTCGATTTGAATTCTCGCCAGTGGTGTTGCGAATTATGCTCAAACTTTTTAAGAACTTGTTAACATCGGCTAGTTAAAAAAAGTAATGATTTTTAATCCCAAAATAAGTTATTGTACGACAGTTCATCGATTCCAATGCGTCCGGTGTATGAACTGTAAAGTTATTTCGTTTCATTCATATTAGACGTATTTTTTACAGCACATTCCCATTGGGTATTGCTTCTACAATTTATAAAATGCACTTAATCCTTAAGTTCGGCTAACGCACCTCGAAAAATACACCCTTGAAAACTCTAGGAAATTGTTGAATACGTATGCAAATTACATGTCGATGAAAACAAGTGCCCTGTTTTCTTAACAGGACAAACGCGTAAGTACGTGATTATAGTTAAAGATTTAAATAATATATAGTGAAACCATAGAAAATATTTATCCACGTGATTAACGAATGTTCTCCGTCAAAAAAGTTGAGGAACTTGCGTTGTTCTTGTTTTAGTGACCAAAGGTTCTATTTTGGAATCTGAGTTCTACATTTTTGACCTTAATAAAAAGTTTTGTTGAATTATAAGTCTATTGTCTCCGTTTTACAAAAAAAAATCCTGTTGTTAAAATTACCATACAACTGTCGAGATTAAAATAACTTTATGCATGTTTGTTTCATATCTAGTTTGATATACTCGTAACGATCAAAAGAAAAAAAGATTCAAAAGAAACCATGCATTTTAGAAAAAAAAGATAAGAACTCTATAAGACTTCAACATAATCATTAAAGGGTTCAATGAAAATATTGCCGGTTTATAAAATCATATTACTTTCACAAACATCGAGAGGTTTGTCAGAAAGCATTTTAGCGATTTGTATGAGACCAAATAAGGCCTGTAAAATGTTGGACAACAGTATTGCGGAGGCACAGATCTTAATCACGATTTTATTATAATTAATTATTTAAATACCGACGCTCCTCGGAGCTTTTTCATCGAAACAATAATTCTCCCGCGGCCGATTCGACGCGAATCGCTGGAGGGCGCGAACGTCGATTGTTTGATGTCGGCCGCCGCCCGCCCGCCCTCTGTCTCTCCGTTTAAAAAGCACAATTTATCAAAGGTAATGTCGCACCGGGAAGCAGAAAGCCCCGCGACAGCCGAAGAAATGTTTCCTTAATATCGGCCGGGGCGGGCGGGCGACAAAAGCCCAATCGATCAAAGGCCCACCTGCGTACACCTGCCGGCTTAACATGTGCGAATTCGACTTTGAAAACGCAACGTTTAAAGTTCAAAATCCATCGTTCGCGATGACAAAAGTATGAGACGCAAGAGGAGCTCTTATCGCGAGGAAGCCGCGGCACGTATCCCGCCGTAACTTGTGTACATGAGTAGTTTCATAATGTGATCGACTGAAGTTTGAAATGTTACGTTTGTTTGATGCGACAATTGTTAGTTTAAATGTTTCCTCATTCATTTTGACACTGTGTTGTTGCTCGTTTAATTATTTACAGACTAAAAGTTATGAAGCTCAGATAATGCGCTTTAGCCGTGGAATGGACTTCAATTATTACAATCTTCGAGAAAAAAGCTATTTACCCTCATAAAAAATAAAAGTCTTTATTAAGCAAACACTGAAAAAAAGGGTATAATACAATCTCTGAATATTTAGATTATAAATGGACATAATCTGCTTGGCGTCCGATGCAGGTTTCATTTTTTGCCCATAGATTTATATATTACAGTAATTGTATATAATTTTGGTTTGAATAGAGCTACCCTCCAATTTCTTGCTCTTTCTTATTGAGGGATGGCTGGCTCAGGAACGGGTGGTAATTAAAAAAAGTTGTATTTAAAAAACTGCAAATTCTTTAAATGTTATGACATATTTCAAGTGATATATTATAACCTACGAAATAAAAGATATTTTTAATTGAATTTGGAACCGATTAAAAATAAAAAAAAATCCGTCATCACAAGTAACGTATTTCATTGTCACAAAATTATTTTTTATGTATTTTTAATATAAAAATATTACTGTTATTAAATAGATAACAAAATCTTGTATAATATAAGCAATTATTTCAGTAGTAATTTACTTAAATACATGATGTAGAGTTTATAAAAGCAATGACAGACGCAGTTGTAACTCAATGATTAAGAGCGATTTTTCGAATTAGAAGAATAACCGCGTATTAATTCTGAGAGCACGCTAAGTTATGGATCTTGGAGTGGTCATCGTATTGGTGACAATGTCGTCAACAACCCCTAACCCGCACTGGAACAGCATAGACCTTAAGTTAGAGCCTTAAGGACACTTAAGTTCCAAGCTCTTCGAATTTAAATATGATAAAGCTCGATGCAGTACAACAACCGGCCCACCTTTCATTAATAAACTTCCGAGTTGGAGACATGTTTAGACAATAATGTTTTTAAATATATGTATAAAAATATTTTTGAAAATTTTCGTTCTATAGTTTTAAATTCACATTCCAAATATAAAAAAAAAATTAGAGGATTTTGTATAGAAAGGAAAAAGAAAATATAATAAAAAAAACCTTTATCTTGAGAAATATTAACATTCAAAATGTGTATGAGTTTGGAACTTCATCCTTCTATTATGGAAGTAAAAATTTTCTAGGGATTACGTCTCAACGGAATAATTGAAACCTGACTCAAATACAACAACGAATTTCATAGTGATTCCAAAAAAGTCCAAACTTTCGACATATCAAATTCTTTAATTACTTATAATAGAAGTCACTTCAAATATTTTTAAGATAATGTATAAATTAGAATGCCTGGATACATTTCACATATCACAGTTTCGTTCACTCTTATCTTAAATTACAACTATTATATAAACGCTTTAGAAACAATCTCGAGAAAACAAATCTGCTGTATTCTGACGCAGTAAAGTTAATTGCATTCCTATATATATTTATATTGTATATAGAAATGCAATAAAGATATTTCGGAAAAACTACCCTGGAGAGGGATATTAGAAACGTTGACCGACCACGTTTCAGTAGTTATTAGAAATTTAATGTTATGGAACCTAGATAGGTCAGATTTGGAATCTGGATTAAAATCCAAAACAGGAACAAGATTGAGATCATGGGGACTAGAGTGATCGGTCGACACAAAAGAAGTAGGAATTCATTTTATGTTCACGCGTACGTAGCTAGTCGTATGTGTACGATAATACGACGCGCGTAAGATATATATAAGTTTTGTAGGACTAACTTCGTGGACACATTTATGAAATTTTAAAAATTGTCCCTTAATAGATCCTTCCCCAGATGGCGTCGGACTTAGTCGACGAGCTATGGGTCGTCTCGCGTTTTTGTACAACGCATTCTCTGCGAGGGTCGAGACCGCGTCATGCGTGAAATGCGGGGTGTCGCACCCCCGCCCGCCCATTCCGCTGATGAACTACCCCGCATCTTATTATTTAATACGAGGTGAATAGTTTATTTGTTGGTTTTCATGTTTTGTACGCAGTGTATCGGGGTCGAGTTTTGATATCCTTAATCAGATTTTACTAGAAAATTTTCAAAAGTTGAAATTTTTTTATTTACTTTATTATTTCTGTACCTATAGTAATAAATTATATTTCAAATGGAGAAAGGAAATTTTAATTGAAGTCGATAAAAAATTGTATATGCAAGTCTAATATTATGCATGTTGGTGAGTCGTATTTTTACAAGTGTTCAGTAGAGGCGCCACCAGACCGAATTGTAAAGTGATTATTTTTCTTTTAATTTCAGTTACTTAATTTTGCACCTGCAAACTAATCTTCTTGAATAGAATTCAAAAGGCAACAGGTCACCGATTTCTGTCTCAATGACATTCTTTAACTTTTACTCCAGAACTGATGCCGACTTTCCAATTTTAGGAGCATCATAAGGATTTATAGCACGTTATTCAAGTTTAGGCGTCTTAAATTAGCCACGTAAGCAAAGTGCCCGTCGTACTGTAGGCAAAGCATGTCACCTTAATGTGTGGCCATTACGTCGTTACCCTTATTTATCTCACTAGAATTTCACGCGTATTAAACAACTTCCCGGCGTCCAGCTAACACCAGTAAGTCATCTCACCATCGTATAAATCTTGCTAACTTTACATAGAAGCATAGTATTTCATTTTTAATATTTATTCATATAGTGGAACAAAATTCGCCATAAAATTACAAATTTCGCAAGAAATATATTTCTTCTTGTGGTTCATTATAATTTTTCCACATGTCTATAAATGGTCTACATAGTATCTTAAATTGTAGCCATAGTCGAATTACATGCATCTGAATATATGAATAACGTTGAAAATTAAAATGGAAAAGTATCATGGATAAAATTATGAAAGAACTTAAAAGCATGAAAGCTGGAAAAGCTGACGGATATGATACGATCTTATCAGGGATACTGAAGAGCGTCGAAGATATAATGGCAAGCCTACCGTACCAGTTCTTTAGTAAATGATGGAAAAGCCGTTGTATGCCTAATGTTTGGTCCAAGACCGTCATCGTGCGCCTCTTAGTCTAAGATCCGGTATTAGAAATATATGCCCTCGCTGGCCTGTAACACATGTTGCAATAGAACCTCTATGCACGTGTCCGTGCAAATACCCTCCGGTGGCCCGCATACTCGTTTGTCCCTTTAAATACCTTAAAAAAGAGTATCATACGTGGTTGTATGATTTTATAAAAAAGGCTTAATAAACTTTAAATTTGATATTCGAAAAATTTTAATTCTCACCAATTTAGATGGGTATGCAAGCAATTTCTTGTAAACTCTACTGAAATGATTTTTGACGCATATGCTTTAGATGAAAAGAAATGTTTTATGTTTAATCTTAATGGAAACAGCTGAAATTTTATCGATAATGACTTAGAATACAAAGTGATTGAAGGAATATGGTGGTCGAATTTTGAATCGATGGTGCGCTTTTAAACCAAACATAGAACTATAATTTAGATCAAAACTTTATCGATAATAGCTGAAAAGTGTTTATTCCGCGCTAACTCCAGCCGTCTGTCGCACGCAACTCACATGAAACTCAACAAAAAATTAAACGATAAGGCATTGTTAATCCACATGTGTTTACGCCTGTGGGTTATTTTTCTCGGTGGAGCATGATTTTTGCCGACAACGCTTTCACAGTTTCGATGATGAAATCGAAACGGAACGTCGAATGTTCATCGATGGCAAAATAAAGTTGCCTAAACCAAAGTGGAGTTCAAAATTCTGTAGATCATAGAGGTCGATGTGAAGTAAACTATAAAAGAGAGGTTTTTCTCAGTGTACTTTCTATTAGTTTTTGATTGGTACTAAGAAATGTCCAGAACTTTTGGTTTACTCTATATCAATTAATGTACTAACAAAATGGTATTAGTTGCTTTTTAATACTCGAAATTCTATGTTTTGTGGGACCAATTTGATGATAAACGTGGGAGTAGGATAAAGTGCTCTCTATTTGTTTTACTACAATATTATTCATGGTTGTGGCCCGTACTTGGCGGTTTCATTGAGGCGGTTTCGCCAGCGAAAAACGACATTTTCATACAATAACTGAAATTCATTTATTTCATTGCAAGTTTCGGGTCAGTGACAGTCGCTCGTCATTGGCGACTATTGAACATACTTTTGCATTCCATTCTGTGTGTTAGGCGTAACAGCGGACAAAACCTTAAAAAAATAATAAAAGAATGCGGTATTTATACGCCAATTGTCCCAGATTTCTCTCCTCCGATTTCTTATATTCCACCAAAATGTTGATGATGAAACTGTCGTTTTTCATCAGAGTCTCTATAAAATAAATAGTCGTCACGCTGAAGCACATAGGCTTCGAAATCAGAAATCGCCTTCGGCCCTTCCATCGCAACATACGTGTTACGCAACTCAAATACATAACTCAACGAAATTGCGTAATTATACGTTACTGTGTATGAGAGCAAAGAAATTAAAACGCGCCGGGGCACGCGCGGCGCATTAACGCGGCAATTAACGGAACGAATGCGATGTGCTGACCTCTCACACTACCGACTAGGGAAATTATCAAGTGACTTAAGGCACATCGGCCAAAACCACCCTCTTAGGTGGAAGCTGAGCAATACACCGGTCACGCGGAAGTTCTTAGTTCTATTGTCTTTCAGCGAAATTTAAAAAAAAAACAAACCCGTCTATCGCTCTTTTAACCCACCATCGATACTGCTATGATTCTTACATATTTGTAACTCAATTACGCACATATATATCACGTCTGTGATTCGGATGAAACTCGTCACACAAATAGAATCGTTCGGATTAAAATAGAAGATATATTTTATCCTGATACATGTTTCTGTGGGATCATTTAATAAATAATAAACGAGTCTGATCATCTGAAAACACCGTTCATCATTTTGCCCACACACCACAAGAATCCGTACTCCGAAGCGACTGTGAAGGAAATCCAAGGTGCGGGCTCACGTGGCGGTAGCTGAAATCACGTTACAGTGAATACAAAATTTGAATTAAATACACAGAAATCATTAAACAGCGTTCAATTATCATATTATTACGTATACATCGACATCATCCAAAAACTGCACATAGCTGTAACTACTGCCACTGCCCTATCTTCATATTGCAAGAAATTATGGATTTATTTTAGTACTAGCTTCCGCCCGTGTCTCCGCCCGCGTGGACATAGAATGAATTCCTTCCAAAATCGTAAATTTACAATTTAATAGTTAGCGGAATTGGATAATTATAAAATAAATAACACTTGCTTAGGTTTGCGATATCTGTCAATCCTCTGGAATGAATATTCAATCATTTGGATAGAGGTTCATAGTGGAGGGGCAGATTCGAAGGTCAGCGGTGGGTTGCATGCTGCATGTTAACGCATGTTGCAGGTAAGCGTCTACTATGGATTTCCGCGAATTAACACCTCACACAATACGATATGAGCGATATTTAAAACCACACTGCATAGAGTAAAGTAAAAAAATAACATGTCCAATTTCGTGGTGCATATTCTTCACGTATATGAAAACAAGGTTAATGAAACTGAAAAGATGAACCACGTATTCTTGACTTTACATCCAAAAAAAAAAACTAACCATCACAATCAAAATATGCATTTATGCAATTATGCGACTGCAACTGTGCTGTCAATGTGTACCTCTATATCTAATTGAAGTTTTTAGTTCCAATAATTTCCAAAGAAAGTCACTATAAAATATTGACAAAGTCTAAAGATTTCGTAAAAGTTAAATGACTTTACTAAACTTGAACTATCTCCGTTCTTCTGGCTGAAAAGTAAAATGATAAGACCGAGAGACATAATTTTAAAATTGTAAACAATAATAAATGTCTCAAATTACTCGTTTTTGAAGTACAAATTGAGCTCTGTGTAGTAAATTTATTATAAAAGTCACGCCACGTCATTCAGTTACACCTGAATTACATACTATTTTTATTATATTTTATATAACATTAGTATTCAAAATGTTGTTCATGACCTATGAAATAAAAATATATTTAATTTGAATTTAAAAATATATTGATATCATTATATATTATATTTAAGATTCTTCGTTGTAATCAATGAAAAAATATTGTCGATTTCACATTTCCCACCCCACTAATTAAAAAGGGTTTATTAATGAAAAAATGATGACGTCAGTTCGTTCAAGAGCTCAGTGAGGTTGAGAGTTCTGGAATTTTCCGATTACGTTTTTAATTTTCGTTTCCTAACAGGCCAAAAAAGAACCATAATAACAAACCTTATTCCGTCTACCTGAATATCTTGTACGTCTCAGCTGCTTTTTAAATGCATTTACTGTGCATTTGAAATTTAGAACAGACATAAAAGTTGTTGTCCTGTTTATATCTATTCCAGCTGAAATAATTTAACAACTTTCCTGTTAAAATAAATTCTGAACTCAAAATTTTTGTTTCATGAACTTACCTATGAAATACAATTAGAAAAGCGCTTCAGAGTTAGAGATTTTGTCTTATAAAGAAATTATCATTTTCAAAGCAATAATTTCATAGTTTTGTAAACGATCTGGGCAAGCCCAATCAACACTTTTTCAGTTCAATCACTCGTATCCAACTTCATTTGGCATCTATATAACACCTCTTTCGGTGTTTATCATATGTGAATACATTCCACCAGTGTCCACAACACTGCCTCGTTTTCCGACTTCCAGAACCACGTACAAAATGGTTCACCTTCACCTTCTATCCTTCACCTAGCATCGTTTACGTCACAGTTTGTTTTTTTGTAGAAGAATCCTGACGACAAAAAAATTCTTTTTTTATCCATTATTCCACGTCCTATCTTAGGGATTTACATTTGACATTCTCTCAGTAATCAAAAGAAATCAGTTATAAATATCTTTATTTCTTAGGTAATAAGATTACCAATCTGGGTAACAAATTGAAAATGGTGAAAAATAGAAAGAAATACTGATCCTAAAAATACGTGCTATATCTCATTCGATCTGGAATAATGTCTAAAAAAATATATCAATAGCATTTATTAGCAGATAAAAAAAATCAAGAGTTATAAACAATTAAAGATGAAAAAAAAGGTATTTTATTTTTTGCCGATATCTCATGAACTACTAATATTTAAGAAATTAAAAAAAAAAAATCCTTAAAGAGGAGGAAATTTTCTATAAAAATCCCTAACTCAGGGAACTAACTCTACCTCCATTATTTATAGTTTTAATTTAATAATGAAGACGAAATTTGGAGAAAATTTTGTTAATTATTATTTGTCTATCTTATTATAAACTTAACTTTAAGTTAAATTTTTAACTTAAAATTATAATATTTTTTTCAAATTTAAATTAATATTTAATACTTAAAAAAAATATTTAGTGTGACGTACTCGATTTTGACGTCACGCACGCTACCTTAAAATACCGCTCGGAGGCCGTTTTCAGCGTTAAATTAAAATTATAAATAATGGAAGTTGAGTTCCTGGAGTTACGGGTTTTTTATAGCAAATTTTCTCCTTTTTAAGACCTTTTTTTTAATTTCTTAAATATTAATAGATTACGAGATATCGGCGAACATCGAAATAACTTTTTTTTATTTTCAATTGTTTATAACTTTTGCAATTTTTTATGTGCTAATAAACGCTTTTGATTCATTTTTCTAGACATTATTCCAGATCGAATGAGCTATCGCATATATTTTTAGTACTAGTATACATATTTTTCACGATTTTCATTTGTTACCTAGACTATGCACTTGAAATACCTCATTATTTTATTTTTGATGCGTGGTAGATGTTTAACGTCCGTATAAATAAACGTCACTCAAATGATGCGCCATCTCAAGAAGTGAGATGCGAGCGAGACATGTATTATTTTCCATAGCGAAACACTATAACTGTCTTGCTCTTCCGTCTCAAGATGGAAAACGCACTTTGAGTATGCTTCATCAACTGCTCCCACTAACATTGAATTTTTATTATGACACTAACAATAATTCCGATGGGGTGTCTTCGTTTTTCCGAATATGAGCGACGGCTTGTACGCAGCTGTTATATATGAAGTGGATACAAAGCAATCAACCAGGTAATTGATTTGATTAATTTCATGTTGTAATTTAGGTGTTTTTTATTGAAATGGACGTCAAAACCAAACAAAAGAAACAAAGAACGAAAGAGAAACAGAAGGAACATACCCTCCCTACTGTATTTATTGACACACTATACTATCTATTACCTATCCTGAATCCAGTTTCTGGCTAAAGGTTGCACGAATACCGGCTGGCTCTACACTTCCTTCACTCCTAATCCAAGCTAGAACCTACACTCCCGCCGATATTTACGCTCCCTTCGGTGTATCGGGACTTGTCCCTTTCAGTCATTGCGACTAGCTGAAGGTTGAGCGATGATGATGATGATGATGATGACATAGGTATTTGTTACTCGAAACTGACTTTCATGCATAGATTTGACAGGTTCATCACCGCAATGGTAGTCAGCGTTTGAGATTCTCACGCCCGTATTAGTTTCTATACAAGTCGGTTTTCAATCTGACATACGATTTCAGTTGATGAGTTAGGAATTTTCATGATAGGTACCTCGGTTTTTCTCAGAAAGTACAGTTGGTGATCCGATTCGTCATGTCGTTATTGACTCTAATTTGTCGATTGCTGTTCTACGATTTACCAACTTTTATAATCGAGAAAATATTTTAAAGATACCTTTTTAAAAACAGAGATTTACATTTTACATGCAAGTGGGATCGATTAAACCTCCAATTTTTCTACGTAGATTTATCTATGTTAACATTTCAAAACAACAGTTATATCTTTTAAAATTAATTCTAGTTTTCATTAAAAAAAAAATTTTGCGGCATACGACCTTTAAAAACAAGCAAACTCGTACGTACGGCGCTACGCTCCACATCAAAAGATAGTTTATTAGTGCGTCACCTTAAAAGTTTAATTTTCACACTATAATTTATAATTTTATGGTTTTTTCATTGTTCACATGTTTTCCTATCTACTTTAAAATTCTAATTATTTTTTTACAAACAATTATTGTAAACTACTAGTTGCCTAGAAAAACATGTCACTTTTCGGTCTAATACTTGATTTTCACGCAAAAAGTTAAGCTTCCCAAATAAATTTAAAATGCGTAAATAGGTAATTCCCAAACGTATCGATATAATATTGACGATAGTGTAACCGGACCTTTCAGAGCGGCGCGCCGAGTTAATCTCCTTACGTCTCACGCAAATTGTTACAGTCTTGTCTAACTCGAACAACACGGATTTGCAAATTAATGACTTCATCAAGTGCTCACGCCGTTCTATTGCTTAGGTGACATCAGTTGACTGATGGTAACACTCTATAATCGACTTGGATGTTTGCTTAAGCGGAAAATGTTCAGAAACTTAGTCTATATCCTACTAGCTGTAATATAACTTTTTTTAGCGATGTCATGTGTATAGAGTATTACAGCATAAAATATCTCTAGTTAAGCATCGTCACCGCCTTAATAGTCAGATCTTAGAATCGAAAGAGCATATATTAATTTGTATCAAGAGAAATTATCTACCAGCTTATCGCGACTCTACAAATATCACTCAAAAGTTTGTTGCTGTGCAAGCAATGACTATATTTGTACTAAATAAAAAGCCGTTTCACAAACGTAGTCATGAAGATGGCTACTAACAGAAAACTAGCAAATGTATAAAATAACAAATACGTTATATTCGGTTCAGGTGAAATTGTAGTTTTATTGTAATGCACTACATTGAAATGGTTTGGATGCAACGCCACTAGCCGTAGATCAGTCAAATATTGAAAAGGTCAGATATCAAAACCACTAAACGTTTCTAATTTGACTGTATCCATAAACTGATGACATACGGAATCTAGCTCGGAGGATATGGACGGCTGTACATATTATTTTCGATTTACTACAGAGGCGAACTTACAGATCGGCGTTCGCTTGATTTATAAGCTATAAAAATTCAAATATTTTTTAGAATTAAATTTTAAGAAATCTTAACTCCAACAGTTAATGCGAACTTGTATATTTCATCTGCTATGCGATATATACATATCATCTGGCATTTATGTGAAATTACATATTTTATGTAAAAAAAAAGAAGAAAGTTTGTGATCGCTGTAAACACGATAGTAATTAAAAAGAAACTATGTGTTTACATATCGGTCACCTACATAAAGTCAAGAAATGATTTAAGGGGCTTTTTTGTACGCATGTTCAATAATGTACCTTTATATGTATTAAATACAGTTGCTAAACCTATATGTAGTAAACAAGGTTCTTAGTAAATAAGGTACAAAACTCCTGAATATTCAGATGGCACAACCAGCTCGACCTCTCACTGGTTGTTTCTTTATGTAATAGTTTGTAAATATAATTAAAGAGCTACCCTGAAGTTTCTTGCTCGTTATCCTGGAGGGAAATGTTTACGACTGAGCAGTAAATTCAAAAACATATTACCACGGTTTTAGGTGCTATTTTATAATTCATGAAATGAATTATGCCTATTACATCAAATCAGTTTTTTTTCGATAACTATAAATATATGAGACCGTTTAATTTTTTCAGTAGTGTACAAATTGTACGATATATATACAATTCTCTACTGATATTATTATTATTTATATTAAAATTAATGCTTTTATAGCATTAAAAACATATAATTCAAATTTATAAAGCAATCGCTTTTTAGTAGTAATATTTTCAAAAATTTTTCAAAAAATTTGGGATGAATAAAACAAGAAAAAATGTGCAAAAATTAAATTAACTCTGACGAAATACAGATTCAATAAATAGCATCATCATAAACAAATGCTACCATCACCATAAACAAATGCACTCAATTGATTTCTAAACACTTCATTTGAAAAATAAAAAAATTCGGACGTATATATCTCAGCAATAGGACGATAGGTATAAGTTTAATGTAAATAATTATTACTTTTAATTAGTCAAATCGACAACCGTAGTAGTGCCCTGGACAAACCACCGTCATATACAGGCAGTTGAACAGAGGGCCCGACAAACAGACAGCACTTTGCCAGGCTAAGGGTCAGTTTCATCCTTTATGTCCTTAGTTATGATATACAAAAAATTTTCCTTATTTGTCCAGAAATTTCTTGATATAATTAGGTACTTACATATGCGACCAAAATAGGATAGAACATATGAAGTACTAATTTATAGTTGTAGCTAGTATTGTAGCTTTGTAGCTAGTGTAGTATTGTAGCTTATATATATATAAACTAACTGACTGATAAATCAACACACATCCCAAAACCGCTGTGTCTAGAGACTTGAAATTTTGTGGAGAGATTCCCTGTTATAACGCGGGCGAACACAGAAAGGATTTTTAGAACTTCTACCATTAAGTTTGGTGCCCCTACCCCTAAATGTGTGAGAATGTTGAAATACTGTTGCAAAAAAGTCGGAACCACTGAAGCCACATATGTCAAATTTGAGGTTATAGTTACTTATAGAAATAAAAAAGATACTCTTTTAATTATCCCTGACAGATAAGTAACAGGCGTATCAACCATTAAGTTTGGTATTGTATGAAGGGAGATATTTCGTACCGACAAAAAAACATCTTAGAGAAATAATATATATAGATAATGACATACGTCGTTCTCGAAATTAAGCCTGAAAGGGGTGAAACAATGGTTCAAAATTTTATACAAAAAAAACCAATCCACTAAAGCCATTGACAACAAAACTTATATTTACCTAATTATTTTAAATGAAATACAACGTCATGTATCATGTTTGGAAAAGTAAATCTAAAAGGATGAAATAAGGCATGAAATGCTTTAAGAAAAATTGAAACAGCTATGTCTATTTTGTGTGTGTTTTTGCGTGCTTAAATCATTTATTCGGTTAGTGTGAAAGTAGCTATATGTTGTATGTACAGACAAAAAGCTTTAGAAAAAATAACTTTGCATCATCTTCATATTTCTGGCACTAAACGTTCTAAAAATGATAGAATCAGTCATAGCTACAAGTATATTACTCATAGATATAAATTTGAGCTATATTATTCGGAGATGGTTACACTATCCCCGAATAATATAGTCCAAATTTTATTATGATACTACTAGCAACAGCTACGTTTTCGTACAAATGAGAACCATGACCGATAGCAGAATCGAAATTGCACACAGAACGAGAACTAGCATTTAAAATCGAGACCGGGATCGAAATGAACTATGAGATCAAGATAAAAATAGAGTGTCCCACACTTTATCGAAGAAGTGACATTTAGAGATATTTTCACCAAACTGTCTAATTTTTAGTCTCTCTTTTTTCGTTCATGCTTGTGTAGAAAATTAATTAATGTATATATATATGCAGATAAGAGTATTCCGATATTATAATTTATAATCATAATGAACAAAAGATATCAAACAGGATCACACGGGTAGCAGTGACGGCAGAGAAAGTATTCTGTGAGCAATACCAGTAGTCAAAAAGTATGGGTTACTTTTATTTACAAATTTTTATTACTGTATTAAGCCGTCGGTCCGGAATTAACTATTACAGCGAATTCATACGCCAACGTAGAGGGTGATTTAAACCCTAAAGTCTGAATAAAAAAGATTGTGGGTGGGTATAGTCTCAGCAAAGGGGGAAACAAAATTTAATGCAAAAAAAAATTAATCACAGCTTCAAGTAAGAGATTGATATCAGACACACTTCGCTTTTATTTCATATAAATTTTCAATAAAATTTACAAACAATAGATATTGGTACTAAAAATAAATTCTGTGTTGGCGTGAAAAAGTAATCTTCTTAATGAAATCGTGGATAGGTTAACAGTTAGCGAGAAACATTAGATGCTTAACTTAGGATAATGACACGTAAATTTTAATTTAGGTTAATGTTTGAATAGAAATTAGAGGAGTATTATTGTAACGGCGATTTCAGCTACCGCCGCGTAAGCCCGCACCTCGGATTTCTTGTACAGTCGCCTCGTGGAATGGATTTCTTGCGGTGTGTGGGCAAAATTATGGACAGCGTTTTCAGACGATCAGACTTCTTTATTACAGCACGAGCTTCATATGTGGCGGTCGGCGTACAAATGCGACGGATGCACCAATACTGCTGCAATTTATAATATACATGGCGCATCCGCCTGCATATGTGAATTGCATATATTTTAATCGAGGGGATGTGGCCATGAACTTTGCAAAAAAACTACTAAAAACACAATAAATATACGAAAATAGGCAAATATTACAAATATATAATTCTCTAGAACTAATCCTTACCCGGCTAATAAAAATACAACTATTCAAATTATTTAATAAACACACACAATACAATAAAAACGCAAAAGAATTCATAACCTAGTCCGTTTTATAAAACAAAACAATACATTTATTCACCAATTATCATTAAGAGCACCGCTGTCCGTAACAATTATCTATATTTTCTGAAAATAACTACGAACGCATTATCGAAACAAATATATAATAATAAGGAGTACTATCTAATCGTTCAATATGAAATAACATTTAGCTATTTCCTTTCCGCTTTATGCAAAGCCTACAATTTGGTAAGTTGTTCCTTTCCAATCTGCAAAAGTCTGCTAAGGGCATAAATATCTACGATTTTCCTTCGGCAATGGCCGACATCTTATCAGAATTTCCGGCTTCTAGACCAATAAAATGTAACGTAATATTCCAAAAGCTGAACTTCCCCAATATTCCATAACTTTAGAGCTCGCAAGACGATTCCCGATCCGACGCACGCGGCTGCGGCTGCCCGGCTCCGCGCCGAAAGTACACCGTTCGGAAAATTTGCACCGACCGACCCGAAAGTAAATAATTCAGCCGCGAACACAATTTAAGTTCTTTCTCTGACTGTTTGCTCGCCGGTGTGCATGTAACTTTTGACTCTGAACGGTTTAATTTGACGCGCCTCGTCGAAAGCATAGGGAGTAACATTTCCGCTTTGAAAAGTTGCGTGTACAAAGTGGAAGGTTCGTGGGCGGGAACGAGGTAATCGGTCTGCAAAATGAAATAAATTTAAATTTACATACTATATGTAATGGTAAAATAATGCAACAATAACAATTGTAATAATAAAAACGCTAGTCCGGAAGTTTTGAACCGAATAATTCGATAACTACATAAAAATTATTTATAAAAAATATATATTAAGATATAATATCATCATCATTTTTAATAAATAATACAATAAACTCACTATTTTATGGAGAATAGGTAACGTGATGATTTTAATCGACATGACTAATCGTTTCGTACTCCTTTCGAATTGCTAGACAATACATTTCTTGACAGACTAAAAATTAATTTGCTAAGCAATTCTGTAAGCTCACTAAAACTTTTTTCACACCAAGACTTTGGGGATCAATGAAATATTTCGAAGACTTTAAAATATTTACAAGCCTTGGTTTTGCGCAAGAAGAATATAAACTCGGTTTTAGGAAATAAAAAAAAATAAGTAAAAAATTTTGTAAAGATACAAACCATAAATATTTCGGTTAAAATTTCTTTTTAAAATATGCAAGTTTATTGCTTATCCAGAACTAAAGATAGGTTATTTTTTGCCTTGTGACCGTTAAGTGAATTCTCACTCCTAGTTCCGTTCTCGCTTCTTGATACCGATTGAAATATAATTTTTGATCATGGCTTCGCTTGAACAAAACAACATGTAAATGTCACAAATCGACACATTTCGCTTCAACTGATTGTACGGAAATATACTGCCTCGCGCGTCCTAAGCAAGTTTTTAGTCTCCTCTCCCTTTCCACGGCCGTTCCTGGATCGATTTACACCCGGTGACAAATCAACGTCGATTCTGTGAACGATTATCGCGCCGTTTCCCGCGAGAACCCACCGCGGTATCCTGAACAACGAAAAAGATATTAATTCTCCGCGCAATACACTTTTTGAAACGCCGAAACTGGTTTCTTTTAAAGCGATCGATTTCGCATGTGCAATATGTAGGTTCGCACTTATGATGTATTTCAGTATACGCATTATCATATAATATCCATAACACATGATTATAAAACTTGTTTTTTTAATAGATTCAAATTCGGTAGATACGAAAAATCGGGATACGCTCATGGAAAGGTATAGAATTGTTAAATCGAACGAGCCATAGACAATACTAATCTTAATGTGTACTAACAATAAATGTGACTGAGATTTAGACCGACTCTAGCAGTCTTTTGACTTCATAACGGCAGCCGTCTTAAATTAAACGATTTAAATCCGTTACTGGTCTTAAAGTTAGTACTTAATTAGTTTTTTTCTCTAATTTTTTTATTGTTTTGTGCCATTTCTGGAAAAATACAAAACATATTTCACAGGGGTACCGTTTATCTTACGTGTCTGTTTATTCTGACAAAGCGTTCTAAAGCAAAATTTTTTATATGCTATTTGACAGTAATTTTTTTTTTTGGACGGAAATAATGTAATGAAATCTCAAAGTACATTTATGCAGTTTTTGCATCTATAATTTAAGTTTTGAGTTTGTCGCCAAATAAAAACTAGTCAAATTCAAAGTGGTCAATATTCGAAAGCGGCAACATTATATATATGTATATAAACTATCCTTTTTATCACTCCGAAGCATAAACTATTGCCGCATCAAATTTCTCAAATTCTATCGAGCAGTTTTTGCGGAATTCGCGAGCAAATGCACAGACAGACCGACCAAAACTCTAAAAAGCATGGAAATGTATTCTGTCGATATAGCAGTTTTTCTGAAATATCTTTAATGTACAGATTTTTATCTCAACAGATTCATTATATATATAATTAAAAAAAATATATATATACATATATATGTAAAGTTTCATTGTAATTTCTTTACGTTATGTATATTTTGAACAAAACCGGAAAGTCTGGCCAAGATTGGAATCGAAAACAAGAACATGACTGGGGTCGTAATCGACACCGAGGTCGATCAATGTAAAAGATGAAAGAATTCAATCTATATCCAGGCGCACAGACCTACGAATTATAGTTAGTAATATGTAAGTCCGTCATACTGTGATTATTAATAAAATAATAATTATTAATAATTATTAACGCTTACGTAGACATAGAATGACACTGTGTTATTTGTGTGCTCGATTAAAATACTCTCTGCTTTGTAATTAAAATTCATAACTTAATCCTAACACACTTCATTCATTAACCTATAAATAGTCTTACTAACATTAATATATACATACATACATATATATATATATATACAAAAAATTAAAAATAAAACTCTAAACTCATCATTATTCTCTAAGAGTTTTGGAAAAATTCATAATAGAAGTTAATTACTATCGTCGAGCCTTGTTGGTCGCGCTCCGCGCTAGAAGAATTCATCACCGAAAAGAGGGTCGGATGCATTTTCTCGTTCCAATTTCCGTAAATTATGGCGTACCGTGTGTGCTAAATAGCATTACGACATGTGTAATTATATGTTTGGGACACATTTAAATAACGTTCTACGCTTGGTAAAGATAACTGCTAACCGTCCTTCGGCATAAATATTTTGGTAGAACGTGACAACGTCTTAAATTAGGTTGCGGCTGGGAGTCACTTTGAAAAGTGTAACGCTCGGTAACGTAACGATGAGTCAAACCCCGCCGAATGCCTTGCGTCACTCAACTATGATCGGTCTGCCGTAGAGAATTAGTGCATTTAAATGTATTGCAAGTTATTGTATGTATATTTGTATATATACGTATGTATGTAAATAAAAATAAAATTTTGTTATGAAATTCAGTGCGAGATTCTTTGTAAAATTAATGTTTTAAATATAATTCGTATAAATAAATGTTTTAAATTGTTATATTATTTCATCCTTCTTCCTACTATTGAATATTCACATTAAAATGATTTTACCATTCAAAGTCGTTGTCACGTAAAACTTTCGCCCATATATTTACAGGGCAACCAAATTTTTATTGATATGAGATTCTCATCCTTGAAGAGCGATGATTGTATATTTATTACATTCATAATATTCGTTAAACATAATTTAGGTAACGCATCCTCATGTATTATAGTTTTGCTACGTATGTAGAGGGTGGCGTCTGGCAGTTTATAGCGCTTTACCATCAATTTTCTTTTTTTGAGTCGCAGCGATGAGCACGTACTCATAAAACATTTCGAATTTTACGACTCCATTACGCGAGGAACATCAAAACCTTGAAGTCACTTCTAGAAAAGTTTTAAACATGCAAGTTGGCTTTAGGTTTGCATGGATATTGATTACGAAATATACTGTCCGTATCTTTCCCAATGAATATTCTGGTAATAACAAAAATATTAACATTTGTTATTGTATCGATGTTTTCCACAGTCGAAGATCGGGATTAAATTAAATTAAATATTTCGTATAGGTAAATACGAAAATAATAATTTGTGAACAATTAGAGCAGGGAGTACTGGAGCATTCGTTCGGAAAATTGTTCGCACTTCTAATATTATTTATCATGTCAAGGAGATACTTCTGCTTCTAAAAGTATAACATGGCTGTCGATATCTATTGACGTTGTTGTTTAAGCTGTTTAAAACAAATAGAGGTACAAAAAAATAGGTTAGGTTTTTGCAGCAAAATATTTTTTAAATATTTTTAATCTATTTTTGAACACAAAGGGTCCTTGCGTGTATTAACGTATCTCCATGTCTCTAAAAGTTATAAATTTTTGAATTATAAAAATTGCGAAAAATTAAGGTTTTTCACAATAAAATTGTCTACTTTAGAAATAGATATAATATATTTTTCTAATTTTTATTGAATATTCGAATATTCATTGAAAATACAATTGAATGAAATAAAAAAAATATTCTTACTATTAGAGTTCTTACTTTAATAGTAAGATTTTTTTTTTAATATTTAAAACAGAGCCATTAGACACAATCTATTTTTAAATATATGAAACCTTATGTTTTGAATAGTGTTTCATGTACTTAGAACGCTTACGCACTTACAGAGTTGAATCTGAGGCAAATGTACAGGCACAAGATATGAGAGGTGAGTAAAAATAAGAGTTGCTTTACTTAAATTTCTATGGCTGACTTTTATATATGTTTTGTAAAATATCACTCTAAAGTAGTGACTAGTATCGCCAGATACTTTCCGCTGATCACAACTTCTGACAAAAGCTTTAAAGCGCTGATAAAAATTAATGAACTTCTCACATATTTAAATGCTTGATTTTTATATATGTTATTCGTACAACTATTATAAAATTATATTTCATCGGTCAGATAAATTACAAAAGCCAAACATCTCCCCAGACGTAAAAATTGTCAGCTTTTAATATGAGCGAGAGAGCTTTAGGTACCTATACGTTTTAGAGCAAAATAGTTACCACCTTCGATTCAATAACTTTGTATCTGAAGTCTTCTGTCTTCTGTATGTACGTGAAGATGAATCTTATAATCTAGATAATAATTAACAATGACTTATTTTAGGCCGAAAGTTTATCCACTACATATATTTGAGGCAATTATTTTTTTTCTACGCAATGAATTCTATACAATAAACATTTCTTTTTGTTTTGTTTCGGAACAGATATTAATAAGATAATATAAAAAATAATCTTAGGAATAAAATCTCTCTGCGCGCATTCGCTTCTAATAGAAAAGTATTATGACTTCTTCACACACATTGTAATGAACTATATAAGAAAGAGAGAGATACTTTTAAAAGTTATTTAAAAATATATTCTTAGAATCAGAAACCCTCCTTGACATGATAAAAAAAGTTAGAACTGGGAAAATTTTCCGAACGAATGCGCCAGTACACCCTGCATAAAAACTTGTTGTCAACCTTCAAACAGCTAAAAACCACTTGGATAGTTTTCAATTTTTTGCAATTACTCGTTAACGCACGCATTGAACGCTAAAAAAAGGACTGACTCGCAATACCAGTTTCGATTTTTATTTGTATTGTATCTTTAATACGGAAAAAATTAAGTATTCATGTTTTTATTGACTTGTAAAAACGTCATAAGTAGAAATTTGGATCATGGGACTAATCAAATTCACAAAGTTCCTTGACACATCATGACCACAATTTGGCATTTATTGATGGAATATTATTTTTATATATTTTTTTCATATATTTTATTTATGCAATTGGCAACAGTACTCATAGTTCTTGTTTATTTTACTTCCAAACCACGCTACATAATCCTGGCCCGATCTCACTAGTAGCTTAACAACTTAACAGTCGTAATTTTCCATTTTTGCATACAAAATATCTGCGACTTTATTTACAATTATAAAACTAAACTTTAAAATTTTAAACACTTGTGAGCTCACGCCGCACGCGTTACATAATTTACTCGTCACTGGCACCATTCAATATCGGTGTACGAAATTTTACATAGTTGAAATATTTATTTACCTTATTTTCTTTGGAATATATTCTTCTATCACCCTAAAGTTTGTGAGTAAAGCAATCTGCAATGATAATTTTAATTAAACTGAAAATAAAAATATATTTGTGTCATAAATAATTAATCCAAAAACGATGCGGTAAAATGAAGCAAACTATCATTCGTTCTTACAAAGCCAGCAAATCTAATATTGATTATAGAATGAAATCTAGTATTGATTTGAGACCTTGTAACTTATAATCAAAATATTAGACAATTATCGTAACAAAATATTTTAGTATTACATTTCAAATTTTGGAATTCAAACATTAACATTTGAAATTCAAAAAATATGAGTAATCTTTAAATTTTCAATTAACAAGATGTTGCAATATACAAAAGTCAACTTGGAAACATATCTAACAACCCAAATTACTCTGAAAAAAAGAATTTGCACATTTTTTATCAAAGATATACACTTAAATTGCCCTGTCGTTTGTTTTTACCCTATACTAGCTATCCCGTCAGACGTTGCTTTGGCATTACTTGTGGGTGGCTTGCCCATGTAGTTATACACGTAGTTCCGTCATCATGGTCATATAATGAATTTCTTCTTCTTTTCTATCGATCAATGCCAATGTCAATTCCGGAATCGGTATCGATTCCGATCCCGGTCACGCTTTTGATTCTGATCCCGTCCCCATACTCGTTTTCGACCTCAATCCCGTACTCAATCTCAGTTTCGGTCCTGCATTTGATTGCGATCCTGGTTCCGTCTTAGATTCTGCTCTCCTCCTCGCTTTTCATTCCAATTCCACTACTAGTCACAGTTTCGATTTGAACGAAGGAGGAGACAAATGCAAGTCTCAAAATTAAATATTAGTAATATTGCTCGGGAATAATATAGATTTCTATAAGTTAAATAACTTTTAAAATCATCTTTGGAATATAGATTTATGGATGAAGCCAGAGTAAATGTTGAAACCTAATTTACTCAGGAATAGTGCACCTATTAAAAAAAATATTTAAATCGTTTCAGTAATTATGGATGAAACCGGGGATTAAGAGTAATATTTTTTATAAAACCTCTCCAGACGCGCGTACAACATACCACCAAAGTTTCATAGCAAGCGAATCGATGGTTTAGGCACGCACAAAGGGAACAAATATACAAACATTCATTTTTATACATTTTAAATCCTTCATCTTTTATGTTAACCAATATCGATATTTCGGTCTCGCTTTTGATTCTGAACAAAAAATAACTAATAAATATCTATCGTTTGAATTTTGACGTACAAAATTTCATACAAAAATCCCTTAGAAAAAAATCACTTTCTATTTTTCCCAAAGTTTTGTATTTTTCGGACAATTTTTGTACTTTCCTAATAACCTTATTCGAATTAATATATATAAATTTTATTTTAGTTTAATTTAACAATATAAATTAGCTAAATTGGTCCTAGCCGTTTTTAAGTGATGCGCTTATCAACGAATAGCTTTTCAATCACATTTTAAGCGGTCGTTTAAGCATTAGGTAAGCAAAGTTTTAGTCATCTCTAACCCTTCCGTACCTCTCAAAAGTAAGCAAAGTTCTTAACCCTCCCCCCGCCCCTCCATTCTTACTCAAACATTGGTATATAATATTTTTAAATAGGTCTGTCCAAGCCTCTTTACTGCAGGCCTAGACAAGTGTTTTTCTGTTGTCGTTAACGCTAATAGAATAGAAAGCTAAATGTACGGGATTGACGTTATCTAACGAAATGCCAAACGTCAGCTAACGTCAATCCCGTACATTTATCATGTTTATTTACATACCCATTACAGTTTTTAAATCTATGACAATGATGAATTTAATATGCATTTAATATTTGTTCAAGCAAATCATTAATATTATACTTTATTATTTCTCCATTGACATATAAACGATGTTTATGTATTTTGTTCCATTTGAGAATTTAAAGATTAAAATTTGCCCTCCTCATTCAATAGTAAAGAAGTAATAATTTAAGACGCGTCAAATTCAATGACATTAGTGCGACCGCCACTTCCCCTACTTCGGTTCTTTCTTACTTGACCATAATTAACACCGTTTGAGAACGAATCAGCGATTATGAATTACTTTGGGAATCCCTAAATATCCGATCCGCTTTCGTGCATAGAGAAAATAGGATTTACAAAAAGTTAAGTAAACAAATATTGTTGACCTAATTGCCATTTAATCCCCCCTGCCAATCCCGCAGCCCATGTTACCAAAAACAAGTAAAACAGAGACCTCATTTAGTATTTAAATACTTGAATGGCCCCTAGTTCGCAAAAACGTTTATTTCGAAATTCATGTACAAATTTTAATTTCATTCGCTCCATATCAATCCCATTGATATTCAAATAAATCTAGTCTCTGCCGACCCTTCTGTGAAATAGGCGCGAGTTTATGGTATATATTATTTATTATATATTTATATATTATGTAATAAAATCTCACAAAATTATTATTCAATTCTGATGTGGCACCGGTGTAGTAGTTTATAAACAAATATACTACAACTATTTATTGACCAGTGTACAGTGCTTAAAAGCTTGTGAAAGTACACTAGGCTCACCAGCTGTGCTTTCTCCTAAGTAATAGGGTACGATAAAAACAGATTTTAACGGCGAGGCGTTTTTGCTCAACGATTGTCCGCGTTAGTGGCACTACTTTTTGTGTCAGCCTCCAAACCCGATGGTACCATTACTAAGTCTCACGAATCTTAATCTACCTCTTGAGAATCGATATCAAATCGTAATCTGATGTATTGGTAGGTAATGTTTATTCGCCCATTATGTACCTGAAAAATATCTTATTTAAATTAAAAATATAATATAGTTAATAAAAAAACTATATACTCCATTAGACGCATTTAAACTGCATAATAATTCCAAAAAGTAAAACCCGACTAAGAAAAAAACTGCACTCTAGAAAATAGGAAACAAGAAAACTTTTGTCCGACATTCTTATCTACAAACTATTCTATAACTATCATAATAAGTAAATAACTTTCATATAATAATGATAATTATTATTATTATTATTGCATGTAAGTTATTTACATATACATTTTTATTTAAAAAGATGTTCAGAGGATAGCAGTGGCCGTACACCACAAAACTAAGGACGTTTTACACAACAATACACTTTGCAGTATTCCAAATACAAAAAAACAGCAGTATGTGACCCTTAGGACAAGGTGGTATTATATCCAATATGGTATTGGTGAATGAAAGTAATTTTATTGACAACTTTTTACAGTGTACATCGAACTGTACAATTGACTTGCAAAAGGGGTGTTTCCGAGCGAAAACGCTATTGTGACTTTCAAAAAAAAGGATTACATCTCCTTTCGAAACGGGGACAAAACATTTGAAACTCACCCGGAGTTTGCAGGCTTTCATGGACGGCGATGATCACTTCATTATTGTAAGATGATCAACATGTTCATTTATGTTTCAATATGTATGGTGGGTATAAATGAAATAATTGGACTAAGATAATTGGTGGCCTAAAGGTACAGTTGTCGTTTTTCAGATCATTAAACCTATAGCTTCAATTGTATAGCAATATGAATTTTTGAGCTTGTGTTAACTTTTGTAATTAACGGCTTCACTGGCGAAAACGCGTCCGTGGAAATAATTAGCGTGAGGGTCCCACATTACCTTCTATTATGGTCTTCTACAGATTGATCATTTACCTTTGTTCTTTGACTGTATATCTATGACACTACCGGTGTTAGTTGGAGTAGTGCCTGCGGACTATGAAGGGACAGCAGCAGATAGGGTCGACAACGCTAGAGACGGATTGACTAGCGCTAAATTGGTGCGCTCGGACTGCGGGTCAGGGAAGAAGTGATTCAGGAATGGCAAATTCGATAGGAAAGAAAACGAACAGACGAGAACTGTACTGCAAATTCCCAGATGTATCGGCTCGGCTCAGTTCACCTTGGATTGAGTCGGACATGAATCCTCTCGATTACTTACCGGTCATGGATGCTTAAAAAAGAGATTGCACGTCATGGGATTGAACGAGACGAAACAGACAGACGAGAACATACATCACGTTTTGTGGTCATATCCGCTATGTGACGAAATGAAGAACGTGATGCTGAATGAGATTGAGGTGGTGAATATAGATCCTGTTTACTATGCGGATGTTGTTGGCACTCAGGCGAACTTCAGCAAGTTTCGGGAATAAGCGCGTGCGTGGCACAGATTACGTGGCAGACAGATATAAAAAGAGAGAAGATAGAAGAACTGCTTGGCGATAAAGTTGGTCACTATGGTTTTCAAGCCCTATTAAGGGAAAGTTGTTTTTAGAGACGAGGAACAGATGTAAAGAATGACTTGTAAGGAGCGTGAAGAGGCCGTTGAACTAAATTAATCGGTGTCCAGCGGCGCTTCTGCGATTCGAGCCAAATGACCAGAAGAGGTAGGCGGGGCCATGGGAGGTGGTGCGCTGGCCATCTATGACAATATATCTCCCGACTTTAACTGTAACAATGATATCTACGTATGAATCACCACATTTTATTATAATTAGTAGGCTAATGATATATCTGCTATTTTCTATTATTTTTTTTAAATTATGTTATAATCTGCTAACACTATCATTTGTTCCAGTGTTATTAGCATGGGTAACAAATAAAAAGAGTTATAGAAATTTTAAACAAAATTATTTCAATTCTATGTTTATACGAGCTTGTCACAGGTTTGATAAATACAATACCTACTAATTTATTATGTAAATATTACAGGTTTTAAATATCCAAGCATTTTGAGATCCTAAAGCAAAAAATATACATAATAACGTATTAAGACGTGTTTTTAGTAAAAAAAAACATGTAAATAAATCATATAGTTCTGGTATTATACTCATTTCATTACTGTTTTGCCTTTTTTCACGAACGATTCATTATGACTGATTAAAAATAATATTTTCTATACAAAATAAAACTGCTTTCGAACCAAAATATAAATTTATAAAATATTTTGACGTGTTTCAAATTTTATACAATTATTTGTGAAATAAAAATATTTTCAATTGGAATTTGAATTGATGATACAAAAACTTTGTTTATGATACGAAAGATTTCCAACATCAAAAACAAAACTTTAAGGCAAGTAAACCAAATTCGTCGAGAACGCATTGATTAATACTTTCTGACGAAAGTTATCGGACACAGTCCATTAAATTGTATTCTAATATAGCCGCTTCCATTTGGTCGTAGAGTTTATGATAAAAAAAATATACCTAAATATTGTTGATTTACAAACTGAGATTGTCCACTAGACGGAAGTTGCTCGCCAAGCACCACTAAAATATCCACAAGTGAAATCCCACAAACAAGATGGTCCACGACAACACGCCTGCCGAGGTCGTCGGCGACGACGCACGCCACAAGCCCATAACCTTCCGTCCACCTATCCCATACAACTTCACCGAACGAAACGGAGCAGAGCTCTCGACCGTGTAAACGGCCGCCTAACATAAACATCAAGCAATTTCAACATCGATCCAACAACGATAGAAGTTGTATTAGTGAGTAATCAGCCGGCTCGGCAAACAGAAGGAAAATGAAACAATACGAACGCCTTGTTTATATATGATAGAACAAACATCGGGACGAGCGTGCCGGTGCAATTTTCTAAGTAAACACGCCGTACCTCTATAAGTTACGGGTGTCGTAAGAATTCAGGGGCTATTCCCTTTTTTTTTGTTTTTTTTTTTTTGTTTTTCTTTTATCTTATTTTTTATTTAGATACCGTGTTGACAAAACAAATGAATCGGCTCAAAGTAAAGTCATCTGGCGCTGAAATATAAATGTGTGGTTTTGTTTTGTATGTATTGTATCAATAAACGGTTATCGTGATATGAATTAGAGGAATTCATTACGTTTTTTTGCTCAGTACGAAATACATTTAAGGGGAAAAGTTTAACTACAAGCAATTATAACAAAACGATGTTAATTGTCTCAATTAAATTTGATTATCCTCTAAAAGATGGAACCAGACCTAAATCTAGTCTAAAATTTAGATTAAAAATAATGCGCAGGGAATTGCGTAGTTTCCTCAAAGCTTCAGTACATAGGAATAAAATACGTAAATTAAACAGTCGAATGGCGGAATACTTATTTAAGATCTCCGTTCACAATTTATTATCCACCTTAAATATTCATTCAAATCGTGTAACTTGTGGCTCCCTGGGGAGTGCCGCGGGCAACTAGCTCCACGACTCTCTAAAAAAATGTATCTTTCTCTTTCTTCAAATTTTAAAATAATTCATATTTTTTAAAATTCTTCATACAGTAAAATAAATAATCAATATCGATATGTATTTACTAAATGTCCGCTTAGTTTTTTTATGTGTTTATAAATTCCAGCTTTTCAACCGCAGCTCTATCCTGTGGACAAAATTGTGGAATAAACCTCTTAATTTGGTCTCATTATCCATCCCGGTCTATTTAAAACTGTTCACCATACCTACTACACATTGCTAGGATGCCATGTGAAATATTTTTTTTACAATTTTATTCACAATACCCCCTGAATACTTATGGCTAATGTCGACAATTGATAAATCCCACTACAAAATATAATATATTTTTTAAGTAATCGGAAGTATTTCGGGTTCATTATCCAGCGTTAGGTTATCTCTCTACCAATTCTCCATGTGTTTTTCTATCCGTCTGTGCGCTTATGACTTAATAATAATCAATCCGATTTATATGATGCTTTTATGTTGTCAGTTGTAGTGATAATATGGAACAACATTATCAAATCAATTTAGGATACTAGCTTTTAATCGTGGTTTTGCTTGCGTAAGAAAAAACCGAATCAAATGCAGCAGAGAGGTTATTTCATTGTAAAATAACTCAGCGGTAGTACGTGTGTTTCCGTTGTAAGAACATTCACTCGTCTAGGTTAATTTAAACAGAATCAAAAGTGGGACTACAAGCGGAATCTAGAGTGGGGTCGGTATGGAGATCGTGATTATCCGCGTGATCGATCGATATTAAAGATAAATCTATAGAAAAGTTGTTATATAAATATAAAAAAATGGCTATTAAAAAAATTTGCATTTCTCAGTTTTAAGTAATTACAGACTATTAATTAAAACCAGGAGCATTCATAGTCAATTCAATTCAAAGCGGGATATAACGAGCTATTAAAAGTAAATAAAAAGAAATTGTGGAGAATAGATTAAATTTAAAAAATAAATAACCCAAAACCATCTAGAAACGATTGCACGTCAAAAGATTAAAGTCCCATACATTTAGTAGTTTTTAAATGGCATTTTTGAAGACAGGAAAAAGGAAAAGCGCTTTCATTTTACATACATAAATATTCTAGCAATCGCCCGCCTGCTTGGCTGTGCGTTCAAACGTAAATGAAAAAAATGGTAAAGGGTGTATGGAAAAGAATTGGTTCATTCTTTGATAATTACATTAATAAGTATATAAGTATTTTTTGATTGTATATAATACAATGTATATAATATAAGTGGACATAATACACTTCAAATTTGAAATCATTTTTGTGATGATTTTTTTTTCATGCATTTTGATAAATTTGGGAGTAACTTCGAAAGTTGAAAAAATTAAATATGTAAGTAAGTACCATGTAATAATAATATGACGAAAACTGTAACGTGTTAATATATTTCTGTATACGGATTCAATATTAAACGAAATTAATTACAAATATTAGGCATATAATTTTATTGCATTCAATTTCAACTAACCCTTTTTTTCGAAGCAATAACATTCTCATCTATTACATAAAGCTACGCAAAATGCATATTTTTCAATGACCTGATTGATATTCATCAATTTTTCACAAATTGATAAATGTCAATTAGATCATATATATATATATATATATATATATATATATATATATATATATATATATATATATATATATGTGTGTGTGTATATATATACATTTTCGATTTACAAACCATAAAAGTCGCCCAAACTCAATTCGCCGACTGAATGTTCTCACATTATATAGCTCACGGATGCTGTCGATGAACCATGTACAATTTCTCGGATTTTCGAGAGCGAGCTTCCGTGACGCCCGCTCGTGCCGAAAGGATGTGACGTCACAAAGAGTGACGTAATCTGATCCGGCTTTATTGAGAGCCGCCTACGTGACGGCGCTCCGCCCCGAGCGTCTCCAGTCTCGGGCGGTATCGGGGCGCCGACAAGCGTTTAAGGATTAAAGCTCAACGTCTCCGTTATCCCTTTCACCTGCATACACACTGCAACCGTATCCTTGACGCCTTCGAACGACACACAACGACTGCGTATCGAAGACGAAAAATTTATTATATTCAAGGAGCAGCCGTTGAAACGTAACAACAGCCTAGAGGCAGAGGCATCCCGAAGGCGAAAGGATTTACAAGGTTTTCGGGGCCTCGGAAATCGTCGAGAGTCGACAACTTCCGGGATCGAATTTTAGCTTCTTCGGCATAATTTAATTTGTTATAATTTGATTTTACTTAACATTTCAGCACAAATAGGTCCTTGAATAAGTTAGTTAGTTATGTTGTTAGTACATAGCAAATTTTAGAAAAATTTAAACAGTTAGTAATTCTGTGTAAGTTAAGTTCGAAGTCATAGTAAAATCATACATGATTATTCATTTATATATTTTATCTGCACTCTCATATTTTTCAGTACAAGTGTGATGTACACTATCATTTAATTGTCATGTGCAATATTTAATTTTCAATGAGATTGTAATGCAAGCGCTGTTTAACCTATTACAAAATCAAACATCTATAATTGGCTACCCACACATCAGCTAATTTCAATTCATTAGAATCTTTATCTCACCGACCAATATTTGTAAGTTTAATGATACATTTCAATTAATATTTCCTCAGTTCCATCACATTACTAGCTAGCATTAGTAAACCGTATATCCACATATATAATTAATGTTCATTTCGAAATTGTTACACAATATGGCATTCATATACACGCATGTTTTTATGGACCTACACTATCATTTGTCTCTGACTTAATTCGCGTGTTTATATTATTGAAACGAACTACTACACCGATTTTAAAAATTCTTTAATTCATAAAAATCTACACTATCATCGAATAATATACTTATAATTTGTTTTATCACTAGTCTTTGCCCCGTCTTCGTGCAAATGACGGATAGCGGATGCTAAATTAAAAGTAAAGCAGAAAGCAAAGTCGAGAGCCTAAACCGGGACCAAAATTAAACATGTAACTAGGGTAACATTTAATTATGAAACCGAGACTACCTACAATCAATAGCGTGACCGGAACCGCAATCAGAGTCAATGCCATAAATAAAAATTGGAAGTCGGTATATGATTCGAATTATCAGCAATATCGTTAGATGAAGGAAATACATTATACCTCCATGCCGGCTAAGAATCGGGCGAAGAGCTAGTGGTAAATAAATGTGTTAAGGGTGGAAGTGACCAAACACGCTTTAGCCGTAGATTGAATGCCTCTCTGGGCAGTGACAAAATCATAATTTTAAAACAGACGCTCACATCTTAAAACTCCATATTTACAATGTTACATTCAAAAAAATAAAAATGTACAGTAGCCATTTATCTAGCGAATGCTAATTGTTATTTAAGACTACAGTTGCGAATTACACAACTAAAATTGAAAATTTGCCTCTTGCCAATAAACAATAGAACACAATCCATTTGTTTATACGAGGACGTAGGTGTACCAATAGTGATTAGTCGAGTCATTAGCAATATACCTATTCATACTTTTGTTAAATATTAAACATTGTAATGACACGCGAAAATTCCAGACCCACTGACTGCAGACAGTGCGACGTTAAGGCTAACAGGTAAAGTGCGTCTCGTACCGGTACGCTGTACGAAACATTTAATGCACACAGATTAATCTTATTGACTTTTCCATTCCAATCCCTGCAATCCGGGTGTAGTATAACGTAACAATGCAAATGTGAAAGTGAAGAAATGTCTGTTGGGGTAATGACGGATAAACATGCTTTGTAAAGCTTCATAGTAAAAAATAACAGACACACACACACACACAAAAGCGCGCTCGTGACTGTGTGTATGTATATCGACACTTATGTCAGTTTTCTGACAAGCTTATTTGTGTGACTTACCCAGTCAAGCATATTTGACTCTACACAAATGTCCAGACTGCGCGGTCGGTGTACTTCAGTTACTTTCACAGTCTGCTATCCTTTCGCATTTTAGCGAAAGGTGACGCTGCCGACGTAAAAGTTATTTTTATATTCTAGAAAAGAGCACTTCGTTAAATTTGTAATCTCAGTTCACATGTTTCTCTAAGACAAAAACTCAAGGAAGATGACCGCCTAATTGTGACATCATACTATGTTTAAGAAATGTTTATACGATTTATACACATAAAAATCTTCAGTCAATAACATTAAAATATTTTTTGTACAAATATAAAAATAGTAATATTTTGTATTAATACAAAATAATAGGACTATTATATTTTTATCATTTATTGTACGTTTTCTCTTGGAAAAGGTTAAAAAGTCTTTTGTGGGTCATTCTGTATAGGTGTACAGTTAGACACAGGAAATACTGAGCTTAACATTAAAGGGGTTTAAGTTTTATACACAAAACTATTTGTTTAAAAAAGCTTATTATTCGGTTTCGAATTTCTTAAACGACGAAGCGGCATGAAGTTAGCTAGCTTCCAAAGGCATGTTGTATTTCGTATTCAATCAACTACAAAAATTAGCTGAACTATATGGGAAATTTTGTAAAATTATAAGTTAATAAAATAGAGCTGGTTGAGTTTTTGGCGTTATTTCTAGACAGTATCGTTTTCGAAAGTGTCTGTACTTTTAATGAAAATAAGTGCCCTTTTATGTCTATTATCTATGTGTGAATGTAAATAATTTCATTTAACTGCACACATTATATTTGCGCACACTTGATCTCCTATTGGGATTTTATAACCATTAACGCACTTAACATTATATAATAATTTAAAACCCTAATTTGGAAACTTATTTTCTACTCTTTTTTCCCTAATTCTGCTCTTTCTATCGGGAGTAGAAACCTGATTGTCTCGTAACATGCGAATACCTTACCATGTTATTGAGCGTTACCTACCTATTATGCGCTCAAAGCTCATTCTGACAAAACGATACCAAAACAAACAAATTGTAAAAATTAAAGACACTATGTTATCCCCGTTTAATACCATATATCATTTAATGTCATCATTCCAAAATGAACTCTGGATTTTGTATGTCGGGCGAGCGCTCGTCCGCACACGTCGCGCCAAAACGCCGGTGAATGTGACAGCTGTCAAATTGCCTCAGTCATTTTGCGATACGCGAAATGACGATAATGGAGAAACGAAATGGTGAATTACACGGATCCTTCTTTTTTGTCCCGCACTGTACGCGTACGGGGCCACGAACACCTGCACGTGTTACTTATACTTATCTGCTCGTCTCGGTATATCGACGAGTTGCCTGTCACCGCACTCCTTGTTTTCTAGATTAAAAACGTTATATTCATACGTAATTTCGATGATCGATAATTCAAAACTGAAGTCATGGTCAAAACTTAATTGGATAAATATAAAAAAAAACTATTAGGAGGAAATTAGTAACGCGGTTTACATATATATAGCCATTGATCAGATTGAGAATAAGGAATAATGATCAGTGAACTACAGACTAACATCCTGTCTCATGTCATATATCAGAGCATAAGTAGTTATCATAAAGTAGATCATCTAATCATTCAAAGGAACTGTAGGGATATTGGCTTTTATCGTTGAAATTAGCTGATTTTTGCAGACATGAAATGAATGTATGTAACAAAAAAATTGTACTTTAAATGTCTCTACTTTACCCTAATTATCTTATAAACAAATGTCCATATTAAGACCGATTTTGAAATATTTTCAAGAGACCGCTTCGTCGTGGATCATTTGTAAAAAGCGAAATTCGCCCAGTAGATATCTTATGATTAAAATATGCAGCACCACCTCTCGCTCCCTACTCTTAAAGTCACGGTCGTGATAAATCCCGCTTGGTGGAATAAATCCAAAGAAGTCGTCGTTAGTTTCCTTCTACACAATAAATTATTATGAATAACGTGCTTTGACTTTTTTCGTATAATGTTAGTAGGTAACCTCGCGACTTTACTCTCAATATTGATTATCCAGGAATGGCACACTGTAAAAATATCCACTTTACGCAGAAATTTGAAGCCAATGTAATAGAATGCAAGCATAATGTATCGTACATATATCATACGGCACGAATGCAATTATTTACCTATCCTCAATGTGTAAGGTTTCACTGCGACACTTTCTCTCCGTTAGTGGGTGATATTATTGAATAAATAAATGTACCATATAAAGTATGAAAAGCTGTTCTGTGCAGGATTGAAACCTACGACTTTTGTCTTAAGAATAGTCTCCCATTGAGTGACTACTGATTTTTTATCTTTGTATATAACTACAACACCATTCACTCAAAAATATGCTATATATTTAATATTTATACACAATTTCGCATATATATATAATCCAAGTGTAATTCCAAAACCAACTTATGTGCATTAAAGATTTTCTATACATTAACGGAATCCATGACACAACTTCTGAAATTGTTTCGTACGCGGCCTGTTAGGCGAGTGGGCGTCGGCCCAGTCAAAAGATATCGAATTAGGTTAAAATGTAATACCACTCCATTAAGTCTATCACTCCGAGAGTAAGTTAATCAACGACTGGTACAATTTCGATTTGCAGTCTCGGATAATTTGATTATGAAGACAAACATCTTCGCAGCCACCTGTAAAGTAGCTAGATAATTAAATTAAAATTAGTGAAACAATCCAATAGCGTTGTATTTAAAGTAAGACTGTTTATATGGAAGGGAGGGGTTGTTAATTTTTTATTCCTAAAAGAAAAGATTTACTAGACAATTTAATTTATGCATCCACATTAAAAGTCATCATTTGCTTCGTGAAATCGGTCCGAGCATGCGGATGGTCACCGTTGCCCGTGTACACCCGCAACACCAGAGAAATCACTAGCACATTTTTAAAGATAATTTCACAATGTTCATTCTTATTCACGTGAAAGTTTAAAAGGGAGAGTTTAGAATTTATCTATAGACCCAAAAATTTATATTTTGCGTGACTTTATGGTTTTCAATTTGTCCTTATAGTCTTCTCGATTATGTTTTCTAATCGAGACCATGACCATGACGCATGACCTTACAGAATTTACCTTTCATGCATGCAGAAATACGCGAGAATGGAAGAATAGTGTAGTACAGACGAACGATTAAAACTATAAGTTTCCCTAATTGATCACGGAACCCTGAAAAAGCATCTCAAGCCATTCTAGCTCTACGGAACTCGGTTCCTTCGCTGTGTACGTCTTCACCGGCCCCCATTAGCCGACGTGTCCCGAACTTTCTCGAAGGAAGGAAGTGCCGCCGCGATAGTGTTGTCCCGCGCCGATTACCCCCACCCCATAATGTACGCGACGTTAGCCGCAAATGGCGTCTCGCAACTGCGATAACGCGGCGGCTTTAGTCTGTTGATCGTATAAACGTATTTCAGTGTGACGCTGACAGTACGTTTTCTGTGTTCGGACGCAGCATTTGTCGAATTCCAAAGTCTATATACAAAAATCTGTAAAACGGTTGACCCCGCAGGTCATCTCTTAAACTTTCCGCTATGATATTTATCGACGTGTTTTTGAGCTACTTAAATTATAAACATTGTCTACGAGTATTTGAAAATATATATTTTATTGGTTCTTCAAGCTGTTCATGCTCAAAAATATAGTTTTGAAACGTTCTGTGCTGTTCTGAGCTCTTACAATTCAAAAAAACTACGTATATTAAAAAGTCGCTTTTTTTTTTTACAACTATAATATCTTTGGAACACGTTGTTTGGTTTGATTCTAATTATGACGTCCGACATAGTTATTCAAATAGAAAAAGACGACGAACACTAAACATTCATCCATCAAGCATTTTACGTGTCGTTACGATAAAACACTTTTTTTGAATTCTCCGTTAACGATATCTCTCGAACGAATTCATTGATTTTAATACAGTTTGCAACAATCGACTTTGCTTTTAAGCAAAAGACGAGGTTAAGTTTTGGATTTTATTGATAGAGTAGTTTGAAATAATTCTAAACTAACCCTTTTTATATTATTTCAACACACACCCAAAGATACATACAGAAATTATTCGGAAAATGTTCAAAATAGATTTCTAGGAAACCAAAACGTCAAAACCTATTTAAAACAGTATCTTCCCAAAATTCGAAAATTTCTCAATTTTCCTAGGCGAAACTTAAAAAATGCATTTTTCTTTTAATATATTAACTGCTAATCTTTCGAACACTTAGTTCAATTTGCAGTGGCGGCGCTAGGCGTCGGCGACGTCGGCGACCGCCGACGGCCTCGCGCCTGAAGGGGCCTAGCAAACAAAAAAGTTTTGCCTACAAGTTATTAAAAAGAGGCCTCGCAAAAAGGTTTGCCTACAAGTTATTAAAAAGAGGCCTCGCAAACCTGATGTCGCCGACGTCCACGAGTGGTGTAGCGCCGCCACTGTCAATTTGAACCTGCTTTACAGCATCCGACGTAGTTTTTTAAGTAGAAAAAGATAACCGAATACCAAACGTTAATCCATCGAGAATTTCATGTGGTATCCTTCTTTTTCGGATATTTCGTTTACAACTTTCTGTAACTTTCAAGTGTAAATTTTTTACTATATACCTAACACTGAAAGAAATTACCGTATAAGACGAACGAACGGAGTAACATCGGACACACGCGCCTACACTCACACGAAGGCCCGCCCGAGGAACACGCGGACATTAAAGCAATCGAGCGTTATATTTACGAGTGGAAGTGCGGGGTGATTCCCCGCGCGGCGGCCCGGCGCGGCGTCACGGCCGCGGCGTCGCTTCGTAACGCGGCCGCGTGATATAATAAGCCGGCGCGCGCGCGCCCGCGTCCGTGAAATGTGATCGGGCTCCTGTACACATCTCGCTAAGTGCCGGCATTCTTCCTTTATGGGTTATTTTACCTTTCGCCTGGCCACCCCGCTTCTGATACCCCCCAGAATACGCCCGTAGATCGATATATTACCATGTCGCCACCTGCAATTGGGCTTACTTTTTTTGATGTGAAACATCTATACGCGCGTTGGATTGGAATAAAACCGAGACGCCTCAAAATTCAAAAATTCAGGAAACGCTTGGTTTTAGCCTACGCCATCTGCGCCCAAAACTATACGATTGAGGGGATAATGCGTTGGCATGAAGCAATGCTAAGCGTCTCCACAAAGAGATTAAATATATTAGATAGTTATTTAATCTCTTTGCGTCTCCACTTCGGAGACGCTTAGTTTTGACCTACGGCGTGTGCGTCTGATCGTGTATTTCCTCCTGTGATGAAGCTATTTATAACAATAAACAGATTCCTATTTTTCAAATTTCGTTTACAAAGTTTCCAAAATAAGTGATATTGAATATTACCTCTAAAAGGTACGTTTTGTATTTTAGCTATTATCGACCAATTGTAACGTTCATAGAATCAAAGGTTAATCTACGAAAAACAACTCTAGCGCTACTGTAACAGAGTTCACTGATCAAATGTAATATTAAATGTGATTAATGAAAATCAAGAGCTTCTTCTTTTCATTGGCAATACCTGCCAATAATCCAATTACAATAATGCAACAGTTTTGACGTTTCACATTTACCTGGTATACCCTGATGCACTTTTCTTAATGCAAGTGACGATTTAATTTTCTTCGTCTTCAGCTTTAAAATGTATCGTGCCATATTTTTCCTGGTAATTAAACAATGTTATGTGCGCTATAAGTTTACGCTACGTTTTACGAGTTGAGTCTATGAGTTTTACGCTTAGATTAAGTTACAGAGACAGACTCTCATCGCCGAATTTCTGTTTATTTAGGAGGGTAGTATGCAGGACTATATAAGTATATCATTCTGTTTTCTTAAACTAGAGACAGTGTGAATAGTGAGATTACATTTAATCTCACATTTAAAACACTATCTCTACACTTACCCCAAAAGCCACAAATTAAAAAAAAATGTGAAATAGGTGATTTAAAAAAAACTTATTTATTCTATATATTTTTCTGGTGAATGCTTATTGTGTCATCAGAATTACTATTGGTTAGATTTTAATCGCAATGAAAAACAGTTCAAAATGGTTTTTTTTTGTGAGTAGTCTATTTTCACATTCGAATAAATACCGTGAAAAAAGCAAAAATATTAACATTTTTTTTTTTATATATGCAGCGTTGGCTTGTTTTAGGAGTTTCGACTTTATAGTGATAATTTAAAAACATTGTATTTTTGTATCATTAGGTATTTTACTCTCGAAGTCCTGCAACTATTACATACACTTCATCTTTAATCGAAAATTTCCTCTAAATAAAGTACGGAATTGTTTAAACTCTACGATAGTTTAGTGAAAAAATTTACTAAGTTATGTTTCTATAACAGAAAATATAAAGTTCTTTAAGTTCTTTAACCGACCATTTATAATACGCAAGCATTATATGAAAAAGCAATGAACACCACATAAAAGCACATTATACATATATTTATTACTACAATAGTACACTATATATGTAAACATATCAAACAGATCGCAATATAACTTTTCTTCTGGCGAAACCGCGTTTTTATTTTAAGGATCATGACAAAAAATTTTAGTTTTAACTTCACACCCATTTGTACATCGATCAACTACATGGCAAATACTAAGTTAATTGTAAATTGTAAGTAAGTTCGATCACAACTATATACTATATTAATTCGATACATAGTACTTAATGTAATCCAATTTTGCGCATTAATAAAGATTGCTTACGAACACTGCCCTTTCTAAAACCGACACCTTAATAAATTAAATATTTAAAGTAAATTAGCTACTTTTTGCCTCCGTTGTTATTTCAGTAGAATTAAGTCCTGTAAAAGAATTTCAAAGCGTTTTTGCTGAGAAATTAATGAGACACCGAAAAGACTTAGGGAATACGGTCCCTGGCTAATTACAGGGGCATTTGCGAAAATTTCTTTTGAATTGGAAAGCTCCCGTGACTGGCGGAAGTTTATGTGGGAGTGCTGTTTATTAACGTGGCAGTCCGATTTTTGCATCGAGACCTGGGAGCGTTCCTGGGAACATAGAAGTGTAGATTATACAAAGCGATATACTATAAAACATTATATTGAATCAAAAACAACAAAAAATATATATGTATTAAATTAGCTTTCTGTCCTTAGTTTAATTTCCTTTTCCAAATTGTCATTTATTATTTACAAAATAAACATTATAAATTAACATACACATAAATATGGACAGAAAGTATAACAAGAATATAATGAAAAGCCTTTTTTATATAACACATTTATGGTTCTATTATCCGGCGATAGAATCACCAGTCTGCTACCTGAGCTCACTGTAGAAAAAGACATGTAGAACTGCCCATGTGCAAAGAAATCGTCTTTAGCGACTGGTTTTGGGAAACTATGTTGGTACGACGTGGGTAAATAAGAGAAAATGCCAAATAAGTATATTTTTCCGAACGAATTTGAGAGGATTGACAGATATCGAACAGCTATGCAAGTGTTAAGTTTCTATCTATTTATCAATATTTTCAAATAAATATTCAGGAGGATGAGGACTATTAGTGGAAGAACAAATTCGAGGAACAGCGGTCGCATGCTGTATGGTACTGCATGTCGCAAGCAAGCGTCTAATAATATATAATAAAAAAATCTACCTGAAGAAAATGGAAAAAAAATCAAAACATATGTCACCATGAAGTCTTTTCTCTACGCATAAAAGTAGGTTTAAGAAAGAATCACATAAACATTATCAAAATAATTTGAATGTGATTAGGGATGGTGTACATAATAACGTAAAATATTATTGGATATATGCATTAAATTAAAAAAAAAAACATTCAAAAATCTCCATATTTGTAACATATAACAATAAGTCAATCTCTGATTTTTAAGATATATGTAACTTTTATTCATCTTGTTTCCGTTCATTTATTAAACCGAATAATGTACCATCTGATTTAGTCTTAGATAGAATCATTCATAATAACGATGGAATATGATTTAAATATCCAATGTGTATATATAACCCAAGATACTGTACTCAAGAAACTGAACAATCTTGACGTCACTATAGGATCCGGAGCTGATCACACACCTCCAATATTCTTCAAAACACCGCTAATGTTATTTATACACCATTGTATATGTTGTACGATAAATGTTTATGAGATGGTGTTTTCCCCATTAAATGGAAAGCAGCTAATATAACTCCCGTACATAAAGAAGGTGCAAAAGATCTGGTCGAAAATTATCGACCTATATCGGTTTTAAATGTTTTATTCGAATTCTTTCAGCGTTTAGTGCATGATGACATTTATTCTCAAATACATGGAATTATTATTCCAGAACAACATGGATTTGTTCAAAAGAGATCTACTACCACTAACTTACTGCTTTATTCAACCCACATCGAGACCTTAAATAATAGTCTCCAAACTGATACTATATATACAAATTTTCGTCATAAAGCCTTCGATAAGGTGGATTTTATGTCACTTCTTGAAAAACTCACCTTTAGCGAAATCAGAGGTAACATATGTCGTTGGCTTAAGTCGTACATTATTAATAGAACGAACAAAAAGTTATAATAAATGCATTTAAATCTGATACAGTAATTATAAGTTCTGGCGTTTCTCCATTCTATTATTATTTATACTTAATATAAACGATATTGACATTTGCTTCAAACATTATAATTTCCTTCTATAGGCAGACATTATTAAAATTTATCACATCATTAAGAGTAACGACGATTTTATGGTCTCGACAAGACTTAAAGAGATTTTCTGATTACTGCACATGTAATAAACGTCAATTAGCTATA
The DNA here is from genome assembly GCA_005406025.1 of Eumeta japonica. Classification (NCBI taxonomy): domain Eukaryota; kingdom Metazoa; phylum Arthropoda; class Insecta; order Lepidoptera; family Psychidae; genus Eumeta; species Eumeta japonica. Next base: position 394,364 of record BGZK01000025.1, read on the forward strand.
AACAAATGCAAATCCATATTTTTTCTAAAAAGAAACATATCCATAAATACTCACACGCATTGTGTGTAACCAACCTAGATAACGTTACGTTTATCAGAGATTTGGAAGTCGTTTTCGATTTTAAACCTCGCTTTGATCTCTATGTTGAGTCCAACACAGACAAGCTCGGGCGCACCGGTTGTTCGCTATTAATTGCTATATTTCTGTAGCTGACACACGGTCACCGATGCACCGCCACTCAGACATTTAAAACAGATGTATGTTTAATACCTTAAACCGAGCATTTGATGATTCAACTTCTCTGTACAACGTTCCATGGTTTTCTGTATGTATTTCTTTTTAGTAAGTAAAATCTAAAATACTTATACTTAAAAATTTTCCGTGGTTCATGATGTTGGTGATATGGACGCATATATTTATATACATACTTTTTTCATAGTAGCAATTTTGGTATACAACTATTTGTAAACCCAAATGTAATAACTGCAATAAATTTTGAAGGTGCAGTTTCATTTTCATTCCCTTAGCCGCATTCAATTCAGTTTTTTAGGAAAAAAAAATTTATAATGGGTTAAAAATCGATTGGATGGAAGTTCTCCAAGTTATCATAAAAAAAAAACGTTTTCTTGGAAGTTTTGAAACTGTTATATATTTTCAACGCGTCCTTCACTTCTTTACTTGCCGGAATTTGACGCGATTTTTTTCAATATTACAGTTTTTGTAATGGGTTAAAATCGATTGGATGGAAATCTTCCAAGTTATTTAAAAAATAAACTTGAAAAAATTGTTAATTTCACGTTATGTATATAATATCGTTTGCAATAATAAAAGTACTCTTTCGTTCTTCTTATGTGTAAAATCTTTATTGCGTATAAGTTTTGACCCGAAAACCAGCTGGTACATTCAAAATACACAATAAGATTTACTTGCTTGCGGTCAACACTATGAAACTCAGAGTCGCAATTTTTATTGCTGTTGTTTACAGCGTTTTCGGTGAGCAGTATATACATATAAAGCAGATCATCCTGTAATATACACTCATACCGACACACCTTACAGGAGGTCAGTGACATATTGATTTACCTCATAATTAATTTAATTTGATCCTATAACATTTAATAAGAATTTTCAGTAATATACATGCAATATTCAATCTTAACAAAAATCATAAAAATTAATATGTATTTATTATGTCGTTTTTATTTTAATGTTTCGAAAACTACAAACTATAAATATTAAAATAAAATCGAACGACTTTTTTTCGTATTAATTTATCCACCTTTTTTCTCCTCTTGGGAACATTACCTCGAAACATTCTTTCTTAAATTATACTCTCAAAGTAGAATCAACATTTTTTCCCAATTTCATGTTTCCACCTACAGCGGTTTAACCTTCAGCGTTATGAGTCAATTTGGATTTTTCCTTTTACATGTGTAAATGAATAAGGTAAATAAATATAATAAGTAAAATAAATATATTGCTAATATGTTTATTAAATAAAATATGAATAAACTCCTATCTTTATAACAGTTTCTGCAAGGTTATGTATTTTTCGCACCTTATCAATTGAGAGTTATTATCACGTACTCGTTGGGGAATTATTGCGAGGCTTAAAAGAATACTCAGAACAAATCTCTTTAGTGGACATCCCCTATACCCGTAGACCATGAGATCATTATCATTACTCATGGAGCACTCTATGTATAAAAGGACCGACAATGAACAACTGTATGTAGTTTCGAACAAAGCTAGTTGTTATGATGAACACATTTCTTTCGTTATTTTGTGTTATTGGTTTTGCCGCAACATGCCACGCAGACGTACTGGGTAAGTCGTGTTCCAGCTAGTTGAAAAAAAAGAATTTACAATCAAACTGAGCTAAATCAATGTATTATGTTTTTTTAACTCTTTATTCCAACTTTTTCTTTTAATGGAAATGTCGATTACATTACAGATATATCTTCTGAAGACGAAACAACAAACGCGGCTAACGAAACAAGTGTAAAGTATTACACTATAGGCGTAGAGAAGGGGATCATTGATCCAGATAAATATCCGTTCACGTCTTTCTTGAGGGACGAGGAAAATGTTTTCAAGCGTGCCCACGAAGAATATGTGGCGCTTAACAGGACTGAAGTTAGTAATTATGGAGATTGGCTTATACTCAACAACTATGGTATACTGCCCGATACACAGGAATCACTCTTCGATAGAAAACTGGTGAAAAGAAGCACGGCGGATAACAAAAGAAAATTTGTGAATACTGTCAGGAAAGGCGATATTCTGATCACTGGCAGGGGAATAGGCGGTCTCATCGGCCACGCTGCGATAATGACGACGAACAATTGGGTTCTAGAGATGAAAGGAGGACCAGGATGGTTAACAGGTATACATTTATTTAACATCAATAATTCATTTATACACTAATATCATTTAAATTGCAATACACGGTTTGAATTTGATTTCATTTTCTTAAAATTGTTCATTGTAAATATTATGGTTTTGTTATTATACAAAACGTGACACACGTTTCGACCAATTTACTCTTTTAGGAGTTTATTTTTTAATTGCATATAAAGTAAATTGATTCTAATATGATTTATTAAATATCTTTCAGCAATCCATCAACCCCATCATCATTCTATTGAAAAACCTTTTTCCCACTATCAATCTTAATATGTGTTTCTAAAAAGATGGAATACATTTAATTTTCAATAGACGTTTTAAATATAAAATAAAGATTTTAAATATTAACATTACTCCATATATATATTTTAATTAAAATCTTCTCGTAGAGATTAATATATGAATGAATTATTATTTCTTGATAGGTATAGAGGACAACAATAGACAAGTATTGAAACACAAATGGTTCGACGAACATGCATCTGATTGGACGTCCGTGTATAGATGCCCCAATAAAGCAGTGGCCGATGCAGCGGCAGTTTGGGCAGACCATAACTATTACAACCCCAGCGCTGGTGCTAAGAAATTAAAACACGTAAAGTACTTTCTAACCCCGAACGTGTGGTCACTGAATCCGAGTTACTGCTCTAAGCTGGTGATCCAAGCGTACTATTATGGCACTGGAAAGAGAAAGGTCATAAGAAATATTTCAAAAAATGAAGGGCTAATAGTTCCCATTAACATTCCTACTTATTTCCTTAACCCTTACAAATTAAAATTTAAAGGGAAATACTAGTTATTGAAGTCATTTTATAAGATAAATATAATTAGTGGTCTTGGGATGGAAGTAGTAGTATTACAGAGTAGTAGAGTAGTTATATTACATTAATATTTTATAGTATTAAGTCAGGACACAGGTCCTGACTTAATACTATAAAATATTAATGTAATATAACTACTCTAGCTTTCGCCCGCAGTTCCACCCGCGTGGACATAAAATTACTTCCTACATCCTTTCTACCAACTGATGACGCTGTGTCCACCATAATCTAGATCCCGGTCCTGCTCCCATCTCAGTCTTTAAAGTTGTAAGAATAAGAAAATGTAATACGATCTGAAATCATATATATAACTCGGCTCTAAGCGCTGTATCAAGATGAAATATCCCTTATTTTTTAACTTAGACTTTGAGAAAAACACCTATGAAAATCACATCCAATTACGTTCCGTAGTCAATGTAAAAAAAAATAACAGGGGATCGGGATACAAATTTTTCGTTTGTTAAAATAATTTAAAAAATATTAAAATTTGGGACATAAAAACCATACGAAATTTCATCAAATTCTGTCTTGTAGTCTGTCTAGTAGTTTTTGAAGAGTAGGCGAACACATGCACAGACAGATAGATAAAAATTCTAAAAATCATTGAAGTGTATTCTATCAACTTTGTAATACCCCCTAGCGATTCTTCTCAAATTCTCTATTGTTCTTTTATATGTATAGATTATTTAAATTACATCCTAGTCACATAGAATAAATTTAGGAACGGATTCATTAGAATATTAACCTTAATGGCCAATACGTGAACGTTAAATTGTAATCTTGTAAATTTTATAATTAAAATAACTTATAATAAAACTATTTCATTTGTGTTGTTTCACTTCAAGTATAAATTATGTAATGTATGAACTTCAAAAACTGATGACGACATCAAGTATAATTCTGATATTAGTGTTAGCCCATAAATCAAAACCGCTACTTAAAATTTCAGCTTGTAGCAATGAACCAGCAGAATTAGTTCACTAAATATTCATAAATTCCTACTGGTAACCCAACACGAAACATCCGACTTTGTAACACAGCGCATTGTCCGGTAGGCCGCGGGAGACTTCGCTTTCATTGAGTGTGTAATGGTAATTTTTGATGTATAAATGTATTTCCGATTCGTTTTTTGCTGTTTATGTTATATTTTTAGTGATTTATTCACTTAATTATAAAATATATATTGTACTATTTTTTACCTAATAATAATGATGTAATAAATGATCGTTTTCCCACAAATGTTTTCCTTTTTATTATTATTTGTGCAAATAAGATCAACTTGATCAAAACTGACACTGTCTAACAAAGATACCTAACATTAGAACTGTCATTAATTGATCCATGGGTTTGCGGAAAATAATATAATAAACTCAATTCTTTGTGAATGTTCAGTAAGGTTAACTTGTACCTAACATTTAATTTATGATTCAAATTTAACACTTTGTATGAAGATTTTAATGTAACAAAACTATGAATTTTATTACGAGTGTATTAAATTATAGATAGCAATTTATCTCTCGCTCACTAGACACAAATCGTGCGCTAAGAAACTAGATTTTTTTTTGTAGTCTTGTAATAAAAAATAGTTCGAATCAAATTCTGGATAAGAATTACTGTAAGACTCTAGTCGCATGACAAATAGATACGTGGACTTATTGTACTACGTGGGTTAAAATGGTTTGAGCTCTATATATTTGTAATGCGAAGTTAACTCGAAGGTTAAGCTTAAAGCCGAAGCTTAAGGGGTGACCAAAGGTCCTCGGAACAGTCTGCACCACGCTACCGGGGACTGCATGACCACACCTGAGTATCCAGACACTGTCTTCTCGCCTCAAAGTGTTGATGTTACGTCGACGCTCGTAACCGCATGACGATACTGAGATTGGACGTTTAAGTGACAAGCCCGATTTTTTTCATTTCTAACGTACGTTCTGTCCTAAAAGGACAGAATCACTTCTGTCACTTGATCGTCATCTTGAGTTATTCGAGTAGGTTATTTTATAACCTACCTAGAAGTGACGCTCAAGATGAGGGAATTACACTTATACTTCTTAAGGCGCTAGGTGAAAAACATAGAATTTAATATGTATGTTAACAAATCATTTAAGGAGAAAAATAAAATTATTAAATACAGATGGTACGTAAATTGTTATTTCATTCAATATTATTACAACAATAATTCTTCTACAACTATAATTCCTGGAACAATATACTATAATTATATTAGTCCAAGAACTCTGATGTTGTAGTGTTATTTTATTTAGTTCAGTCGATCTACAAAGCGTATCACATTTACCACAATTTTATTGAATTAATATGAAAAACGACATACGACGCTGTACATGTTTTGCATTTGTACACCTACAGCTAATGTAACAGGTAAAGCGATCGTTCATTAATTACTTTAGCTGAAAATGGGGGGACCGGCAAAATCTCACTAAATCTCATTTAGGTTAATGGAAAATCTCAGGGTAGCTTCGAAATTCCCTGAGCATACTCTTATAACATTTTCAATATTGTCTATTCCGGACATGCTCATTAACGCTAATACGTTGAATAAAGTAGTTAAAAATTGTGGTGGTTAATCGCACGTGCGTCCATTCACATCTTATCAAGTCGTACCAAGGGCTATATGAATTTTTAAAATATAAATCGTCAAGTAATCAATCAAAACTCTTAAACTTGTAACAAATCTCCCTTTAGAGGTCAATATATTTGAACAAATAATTTATATTCTGTTTTATTAATTTTTGTTTAGTTAAATATGTACGTTGCAAATGAATGGAAAATTAAAAAAACTATAATAAAACACACTTTTATCATAGATTTTTCATTACGGGGTGAATCGATTCGATCTACATTGTTTCAATGAAGGAAACGCGAATTAGAGCACTGTGTATTCGTACAATAGATACGCATTATACATAAAATATTTAGTTTTTAGTATTTTTCATCTCATGACGTCAGTATCCCCGAATTTTTCTAGTGCCCATGTCCGATATAAATATTTGATTTCGATATGCCTACTTCCTAATTCTAGGTCTCGAGCATCTTGTTCCCTATGTTTCAGGCAAAATTTTCTAAAGTTGAAGCAAATAATCCTGAAAAAAAATCTATACAGTGGTAGAAATGCAACGTGCAAACTGTCCACGTTTGCCATGCTCGCAGTCGCAGTTATTGCGAAATCCATTTCGGCGAAACATGTTTTAAGTTCACGGGTAAATTTGTGTTAGAACGTCTATCTTATGTTGCACGTAATCTTTTTAACTTACTAAAACACCAACGTCTTGTACAACTATAGAATAATCCTCTCGTTAAAATAAGAGTCAAGGATAGTTTACGAAATTTGTATGTAAAGATTGCACGAATGCCGGCTGGCTCTGCACTCCTGTCACCACTAATCCAGACTGGAACCGACACCTTGTCATATAATTACGCTCCCTTTGCTGTATCGGGATTTGTTCCTTTCATTGACTGCGACTGGTCAAAGGTGATGAAGATACTAATAATATTGATGATTGAATGTTGTTAACAATCAAAAATGTTGAATACAGTCTGAAAAATCCAATTACACTATAAATACCATCTATCGCAATATAAGAACTTGAGAATGATTGTTCGAAACATAGAAATAATACTCAGTGCGTCTATATATATATATTAAAGAATAAGATTACACATCTTTTTGAGATGTATAATCTTATTAAATATAACATCCATATATAGATACTTTTCATAGAAATAAAAATATTTTTAATGTAATATCTTAAATTGTAAATCAATCACTCCTAGCATGGTACAAATGCATTATCCCAAGGGACAATTAAAAAATAATTACTTGCTTTAAACATCTATTTTCCATTGTAGTTCCTTTATTAACAATGTTAGAGAGTAAACTCGACTAGATCGAGGTCGTCTATCGCGAGTCTGAATCTGTATAATGAATGGACAGTACATGTAAGTATGGTGTGCAGGATACGGGGACTCCCTCATCGTATATAATATCGTCACAACACACAACAATCCAAACCTCTTGTACGCTTTACATTGCTGGTTTGTTAATATACAATAATAAAAAAATATTCTTAATGCCGTAAATTATGTATAGTTTCAGAGCCATGAACCTTGTTTTGAGTGAAGCATCTTTCTGCTGCTTCGACAACTCTTTGTTTTTACTTTTATTCATGCAGTCTTTTTCAGGACAATGGGTTAACAAATGAGACCACTGTTTACTATCCATAATACACATAGTAAGAAATAATTTTCGAAGCATTTTGTTACGATATTTCAAAGGGCTTAAATAAAACATTTACATAAAAAGTAATTTTCGAGAAGGCGATAGGTGTGAATTACGCTAACATATTACAACTTCGTTTATCCAAACTAAAACCAAAATATTAAGAATTTATTAAAACATGATAGCTGTTTATTCTTTCACAAATAAACGGCTAAAAGGAAAAGAAAAAATTGCCCTTTTATAAAATCGACCCATCAATGTACAGCACACTAAAGACAAACTTCGATTCGAATAAGGCATGTCGATATCGAGTTCGATGCCCGCCATCACTACGCGCTTAGTGCATTAAGTGCGCCACGATTCCTATAAATAATCAAGTTCGGAGAAATCTGTAAGTAGACGCCTTCCAGCTGCTAAGATGAAGACCAGCGTGCTGCATGTTCTCGCTTTTGCCTTAATAGTCGCAACAATCCAGGCGAGAGAGGCGGCACTTACGCTTAGTAAGTTTTCACCTTCATGATACTTACCCGTTAAAAGTTTACCTATCCTTAAAGTGATTGTTTAATCTGACCATTGATTCAATTGATGAATCAGCACAGGAATCCCTTCTTTAATTTTCTGTTCTCCACCCGTGTTCTTATTACGGGCAATATTATTATAAATAATTCTATTTACAAAGTTTCGAAAACAAAATCAGTTTATCCTTAAGGGCTATTTAGCCGAATACAAAAAACATAAGCTTTTTGGTTTCATCGTGTCTAGGCGTCAGTCCGCCCATCTATCATAGACAAATTGTATGTAAGATACAGTCTCAAAGGAACTACTATAAATTTTTTTCAATGGAATTTAAAAACTCGCCATGTATAAAATTGACGGATTAAAATGTTGTGGAATGAAAACTTTTTTTCTCTCGCGTATATTTTGGAGCATATTAGCGTCTGAATTAATTAATTTTACGTCGTCCCTTAATTTTCAAAAACCGTGTTTTAAAAATTCGATAAACAATCACTGTAATATCACTTCATATTTACGGGACAGGTTTCTAAAACTTTTTAGTCATTCGCAATTTTGACTTTTCAATGATAAACCTCTGATCGCCGGCGCATATGAGAATACAACTGAATTTTAATATAATAAATACTGTTCGTTCAAACATATATTTGTGTCGATTATTATTTTTGTGTGTGTGATTTAATACCCGTTTCATTCAAAGTCAGTGCCATTGCAAATTTTTCTTCGTTTTGATCAACGGGTACTGAACCTTTAATACGGAAATCCGACTATCGCCTTCACCATTTTTTTTTATTAAAACGACAACAATGTTATAAAGTAAATATGTAATTAACAACGCATTAAAACGCGGTTTTAAATCTCTTATAATAATGTCTCATCATCGCCAAACACATACGCCTTGGATGTACGGTTAGATATACACATATACGTTACTAAATAATTCTTACGAAGCTTTTTAAATAAATATGTAAAGACCAGTTCACAAACTGAACGTGCTCAGACCGTACATTTATTTTTATTCCATAAATATTCACAAACTTGAGTCAGTCCGGTTGTCGACTTGTTTAACCAGCTGATTCTTTAACATGTTTTTCCACATTTTTATCATGAGTTTTTTTTTTTATCATATGCGTTCAATGAACTTTACATGAATGCAAAGAATAAATAACTGTAAGTCGATTTTCTTTTTATTCACTTACAGCTGGCGAAGTGCAGCATCTATTACAAAAACGTCAAATCACAGTGCGCCCGCCGGCCGGCTGCGTTTTCTACGAATGCAGGGCCCGGTGCATCAGACAGGGCTACAAGAACGGGGGGATTTGCACGATGACGGGCTGTCATTGTGTACGATAAATCAATATGTTGTTTTTATAAATCTATGGTTTTTGTATTGAATTCTATTTACGTTATTCTATTTGAATGTATGATTTAACAAAAAATTTGGTTCATCTAATAGCAAATTTAAAATTGATTTAAACAGAGTTAGTTATTCAAAATATTCAATTTGATTAACCCCGAACAACTTCACTCTCCAAATTCGAATGGGAGAACAATGATATTCTATAATGTATAAAAACAATTTGCAGACGATATTTCGTTTTTATAAATTGACGATATTTTTTTTTTAGATACCGTATCCATTTTTCTTTCATTTAGTGTTAGATCCAGTAACGGTTCAATTTTGTGACGGTATATTTAACACTTTTTAATTCCATGAAATTTAGCTCCCTAAAATATTGTGATTTCAAATTTACCATTTCAAATGTGCTTGATTTATCATCCATTACCACATTTTTAAGTTCGATATATTAGAGATATTATCTAAAGAATTCTAGAACAGAAACTGATAAGCACACCCCATAAATGTTTTTATTTTTCATTTCGTTTTTAATTTCCAATATTTTTAATATCAAATATGTCTGTTCATAGACGGAGAACATAAAAATATTTTTTTCGAATTTTCAGATAAAAAGATAACGATCACTGTATAGTTCTACACTTTATTATTTACAATCAGCGTTTGAATTTAATAATAGGATATACTTGTGCATGTGTGTCAAGTACTATGCAATTAAGACAATAACTGGTTGACGCAACACTTTCTAATTAGAAAATCTAACGACTAAATAGTAACGGGCTTTATATATAATAGTAGTAGTACTCATCTCTCTTATGTAAATAAATTAAAGACCTCCTTAGAAATAATTCCGTGACACGCCCATGTGACGCGGCTGCGTGATGTTCTATTATCTAATATGTAATATTTCGTTTCTAAAAATTCGTCTAATATATTTAAACTATACTTATATAAAAATTTACACGTTTGTAAACCACGTCCGACATTTTACAAAATGAACATGAATTATTAACATCAAAGTTTTAAAATGGATTTTTGAATTTAACAGTATTAAACCCAAATCCATGTTTATTGAAAATCAAATATGTAGTTGGATAAATACGAACCAAAATGAATGCAATTTGTGGGACGATTCGACTCCTTCTTAGCAATGTTGACATACTGCAACTGCATTACTTTTTCGTATTTGAAAGTGCAGTTAACACATTATTTCTTTATTTTAAAGTTGACTTATAACAAATTAAAATTTAAAAGATTAAATCGCATTTTGTTTTTCATTAGTACCCAAGCATCACAGTACGAAGGGCTTTTCAATAAATTCCCGATATTGATATCTCAACTTCTTTTCAATACTGTGGTCATATACATATACTCAAAGTAAATTAGAAAAAAATATAGATTTATCGAATAATTAAAAAAAATTTAAAAATTCAGATACCGAGGAGTTCTGGCAGAAATGAACACTTAAAATTATCCTAATAATGGTATTTTTATGTCATTAAGTTTAAATATAATATCAAAAATTAAAAAATCTTAATTTGTAAAATATAAACATTGACATGAACCTGATTTTCACGTCACTGATGCTCCAAACAACAATTATAGGTATATATTCTTATGTTAGACACATGATCGGCGGCCCGAATTCAGTAAATTTGAAATAAAATTCACTGTGCATTAAATATGCACAAATATTATAAACATTATTCTTATATTATATTCAAATTAAACAAAACAAAAATAATGTTGCAATTGAATTAAACTTAGCAAAATAGTTTTCACACATACGAAAATCGTTCAGTAGAAATTTTCACTACAAATATGATTTGTTTTTCTGTGAATGTGATGTCAGACGTAATATGAGCTATTGATATGGACGATTTTACATTTTACTTGAAATTATAATATCGCAATATTATTGAAATATTAAGAAAATAACATACAATCCAAAAATGCACTAAAGAAGAAATAGACGCCATTTATAGAATCTGCTTCTACGCTATCTACTATTCGGAAGCGGTCGATTAAATTGAAACATGAGAGATTAAGCATCGAAAACAACCCGCGGTAGCCTTTATACAGGTAATTGTAGGAATAATGGAGAAAATTATAAGACAACACGATTTAGTAAAGGTAAATCGAAAACTCGGAGAGTTGGCCTCTCTTTCTTCGTTCATAACCAACTTCATATGTCGAAAGTGACTGCGAGATGGTTGCTGGAATTCCTGATGCCGCATCAGAAACAAGCATGCGTGGAACGTTCTTCACAGATTCAATGCAGGGAAAACCAGACTCGGTCATGTAAAAAATTTTTACTGGACCTGGAGTAGAATTGTTAGATCGCCAAACCTAATAGCCGGACAGATCAGCCAGTTTATATAGTTACCCAAATGTCCGACATTTGGGTAAAAAGTCGGATACCCTACATTAATGAGGATTTTATCTCAGTATTATTGTCCAGCTTTTTACATTTCGCTCGTTGGCGAAATGTAAAAAGCCGGACAAGACGAACACCGTTTATTTTGGCCGGACACGCAATGAAAAGCCTATGTCCGGCTTTATCCGTACGCCTGGCAACCCTACCTGGAAGCATAACAGAGGAGCAGCTCGTCCTGAGAAATTCTTCCACCTGAATGAAATGAAGACCTTTTCTTAAGCTGCAAAGTAATATCCACTTTCTGTATGAATATTATCGAGTAATATTGATGATAGACTATAAAAATAAAATTGAAAATATGACGGCAGCTTACTGTACCAATATTCTGTAATCGAATGCAGTCTTTAAAAAGATGGAGAGATATAAACAAAAGTGTAATGCTTCTGCATGATAATGCTCCAGTTCACACCGCTCAGATCGCAAAGTCTGTCGCTTGTGATTGTGTTTGTGAAATTATAGTTCATTCTACCAGATTCCAGAGCAGACCTCAAGTTCCTCCTACTTATTCTCGTGCCTGAAAAAGATCTTCGAAGGTAACGATACGCTTGACAATAACCCACTGAAGACGGCGGTAAGCAAACATTTTGACAAACAAAATAAGAACTTCTTTTATATAAGCTTATAAAAGTTAATATACAGATCTAATATACAAGAGGTCAACCAAAAACTTGACCAAGAAATACACAGGAAAAACTAAATCTAAAATTTTTTTTAGGACGGAACCATTGACCTTTGAATAATTAACGCTTTTTAAATTCAATAAATAAAAGCGGTGTTGATTACACGTATCAAACGCTACACTTATTTCTCAGAATGTCTCTTTAATATGAATTTTCATGTTTGGGAATAAAGCCAGCAATGCAAAGGAAATCGAATGCAAATACCACTGAAATTGGAACGCACTCGATGCAGCGTCTCGCGTGTAAATACCAGTGCTCGTATATGTCTGCTAGTTCAAGGAGAAGATTGAAGACAGCAAACATTAAGATTTGTATAACATCCGCTCTGAATGTTGCCTTCATCTTCGCGGCAGATCAACGTGCAGATGCACCACCTGCACTTAGTAGTAAGTCATGAATATTACACAATCATTGTACGAACGTCAGCTATTATATTTGTCTTCATGAGGGGGTATGTACTTTATTATATTGTCAATAACTTCGTGATACTGTTAAAGACATAAAAAGTACTGTCCTAAGACAAATATTGACATCTTGAGAAATTAGTTTAAACAGCGCTATTTTTTACGTGGACTTGAAACGTCACGCGGTTAGTTACAACGTTCTATTCGTAAAATAAATTATTTCCAACTGACTAAAGACAAAAAATATACAAAAAAACAGGCAAATGCAAATCAGGTCTGCGCGGACAAGATTTCGTATTATTTAATCATCGCAATATTTAGTATGTTTTTTTAATGTCCTTCAATTAAAATGAAAATGTTTTGGAAAATAGAAAAAAGTTGCAAATAGTTATCGTAGACTGGAATTTGAACCTACCTACAGAGTAGCCTAATATTGTGACCAACAGACCAATGAAATTTTTTAATCTTCGATAAAATTAGTAACACATTTCACACACATTTCCTTTATACAAATATTTTCCATTCCTCGTGAAAATTCTTAGGTTTTCATTTAAATTATGAATGAGGCCTTATGTTTGGTATTTTCAGGATCTCGGTACTTTAAAATGAAAAGAAGAACGGAACCGTTCACAGACATCATAGCCAATTTGCTCTGAACCTACTGGATCGATTTAGGTGACACTTGGTACACGTACGAATTTAAAATATGAGGGTCACTATTGGGAATATTTTATGAAATTAACTGAAGCACATCAAATGTAAACGCTTTTAGGATCTCGAAGGATCTCTAATATATTTTTATATAATTTTAAAGTAGACAGTTTTATAGCTATTTAAAGAAACAGATGACAATCAACCGTTGCCCCCTTATTTCCGAATCTATTTCGTCTAAATTATGCGAAAAAAAACAATGATAATTAACGATTAATAATTGAAAATCTATAAGAAATTTATAGTTTACTTCGTTTCAGTTCGCTTCAATGTCAAGTATAAGCTGACACTCGCCTAGTACGTGAGTATATGCTTAGTGCGTAGCAGTTTATTTTTGAAGTGAAACTTCTAATGCGACTTCCAACAAGGTTGCGTTAAACGTTTAACGCCACCATGGAGGGGGTATGAAAGCACTGTTGCGTTAAACGTTTAACGCTCCTGGGGAAGAGGAATAGACAGAGACAGAGCGAGAATGAATGCGTGGCACTCGAAGGCATGCGCGTAGTATACTTATTACAAGTCAGCGTGAGCGTTAGCAACGAGTAGCGTCCAATATTCCAACTCAAGAGGGAGAAAGAAAGAAAGATACATAAACGTAGAAAGTTGGAGAGAGAAAGAAAGTGAGTCGGTAGATTTTGTCTCGCAATTGTTTTTCTCAATTATAACGTGCGACGAAAAACGCAATTTCTACCCCTTCCTCTTTTCATTTCCACATTACGAAATTTCACTTCTTCGGCGCAGGGGGACTCACGCACTATTTTTTCTTGTTTATACTCTATCGTAAAAGTAGTAACAAACATCAAAATTTGTGTAATCAAAGTAAAAACTTAAGAAAAACAATAAATAAAAATCAGCTAAGTCTCAGCGGGGCTCGTGCTATGAATCCGCAAATGAATGAATGAAAATAATCTATTTTAAGTATTTAAAACAAATATATTTTGTTGCAGTGCGGAACACTCGATGCGCGAGTCCGACTTGTACTTGGCCGGTTGTCTTTTCTAAAATTTTAGCCTTAGACAAACAGACAAACACGACATAACACTACATAAGGGTTTCGTTTTTCTATCGAACGTGCGGAGAGCCTAGAAATGGTCAGAAACTATTCAGAATCCAAATTCAATCTATAAAAACAATCTGATTTTGCTGTGAAGATCATTTCGTTGTGCAGAATATTACCATACGGATTTGAGGAGATTATCGGATTTCGTTTTTGAAGAGCTGGCTAATCATTATGTTAGTAATTTATAAAAGGAAAAAGTCTTTTAACATCTCAAAATCTCACCGATTCTGCAAACAAATTACAAAATATTTTCGTCACGATAGAAACGTCTACATCAAAAATAGTCCGACCATTGGCGTACATTTCGATCGATTGTATTCGGGCTATGTAATTTTGCGTTTTGAAGAAAAATTCTTTTCTAATTAAGTTTTATAACATTTTAGAAGAGGTTTTAAAAATATTTCTTGTATCATACGTCTGTGCCTATCCCAATGACACAAAATAGTGTTCCATCTTTCTTCTATCCTTATATTCTATAATTATCAACAATTAGGCCTTCCCACTGCTAAGATGTATTCTGTGATATTTAAACGCATAAGTGAGATTTCAAACCTGCACATTCAGCATACAACAAAGATATTCCACTGTTACTTTCTTTACGTCTTTAAATTCATCAAAGTTTGTAATATTTATTTAAGCGATACGAGACATTAACATTTTAAGAGTTGTTTAAATACTTTCATTTAAACAACTGCTAATGTTGCATTTACCCTTCTTTAAGTTATCAACTTCACACTATTATACTCCGATCGCATCTTTATTGTTATTCATCGGCTAAACACCGTACATTAATGTACTCAAAATTAGTTCCTTTCGAACGAGCCAACACTTACAATACATTACGTTACTTCGAGTTTCTTGAAAGATATTTATCACTCTAGACCGCGCGCGTGACTCAAATATTAATGTTGTAGGTCAGAATTTTAATGCAAATAAAATACCTATAACTTTACATACTTTTAGTATCTTATTTCTTCTCTGGAAATTAGTACAAATGTAAATTGATGGTTGCTCCACGTGTTACAGAAATATTCTTTTAAATGTGTCCAAATGCGTATAGTTTAGAACGCAATATTCTTTGCCTAGCTTTAGTTAAAAGTAGTAATAGCTCAATACCTGCGTCTTACCTACAGTCGGCACGCCTACCCTATAAGAAGCGACATATTCGAATTATTTACCTTATGTGCAGAACGGAATATCAAATATCATGCGCTCTGATGAAGATGAGAAGCATATTCATAGAACTTTTATCTCGGATAAGTTTCATTAGAATCTTCAGTGGCATGTAAATTTCCAACACGGATTGATCGAGCACAAAGCTATAGCTATAAATATACAGACATAGAGGGCACTCATGTCCCGAAGTTAAAATCGATATGGATTATGCAAGGAGATGCTTAAACAGTGAAAATGGTAGCGTTCGTATAGTAGAGAAACGACAAGCAAACATAATTCTGTCTATCGCGCCTTTAATTAGATTCTCATTACACTACAACGTCGATATGATCACGTAATAAAGTTTGAACTGCATTACAATGAAGCAACAACAGGAACTGTTGAAGAAGTCTAAGACAGCAATACGGCCGTGTCCTGGCTGCATTTTCTACAACGCAGAGCCGTGCTTACAGAAACAGCAGGTGCACCGTGACGGGCTGTAAGAATAACAGCGTTTTTGTCGAATAAAATATCTATACTAAGAAATGATATGGTAACGTTTAAAACTGGAAATTACTGACTATTTAACTTAACAGGAATATTTGTACGGTGATCTGATTTGCTGGTAACGATCCTATCGCTTTTTTAAACAAATGTTTTTATTGTTATTACCATAAAAGGCTTTTAAGGGCCATCCTTAAATTACGTCACACAAATTTTAAGGTATTTTGATCCCCCACCCTCGTTCTTGTCAAAGATAGTCACACTTGTGAAAATCTCTCCCTGCTAGTGTGACGTCACATATTTTTCATTTTTATATGCAGAAGTAAATGAATTAAAACAGCACGGTTTCCAAGTTTTATAATTTTTGTAAGTTTTTTTTGTTTACATATAAATTTCGCGTTTTAATATTTTGGATTTTCACATGTGACGTCGCAAAGCTTTTGACCCCCTCTGCCTCTTGTCACATATTGCAATATTTTGTTGATCATAACGTGTGACGTAATTTATGAATGACTGCTTAAGACTGAAATCACTGTAGTCAAACCTAACAAGTTTCTGAAATATAAAATGACTATCGTCCAATTTATTCTAGATATATCGATGTTAATAGACTATATGAGTATGAAGAGTCAACAATATATATACATCAAAAAGTTATATTTTTGGCCAGTCACATCAATGGTTATCCCAAATAATAATAAGTAACACTTGCAATAGTTTTAAAAAAGAATGACCTTTTTTTTGTCACCATCTCAAATACATGATAAGGGTGAAGACAAGTCAAAGATATACAGCATGGATGTTTAGATTTAACTAGAATGAACAAAGCTCAGTTTAAGAACAAATCACACTACAGAGAAACGAGCCAGGAAACTTCCTAGAAAATTAAATATCCGAAGTAAACTTTTTAACCGCTAGCCCACTGAATACTGTAAATTAATAGTTTATTTAATTAAATCTTATTATATTGCAAGAGATTAATCTAAAAAAACAAGTTATTTTGTGAAAGAGGACAATTTCACGAAACGATAACAAACCCACAACCAGTCCTATTGGATTTTACGTAGATATTTCACGGGAAACCCCGAAACGATAAAAAATTGTAATCTGGTTAAATGGCAAATAGTCAGAGCAAACCTACCATATGCAGTAAGTATGTAATAAACACGAGATAAGAGCGACTTCGCCTAATGAGCGGAAGGGTCCGTATAGAGAAAGCGTAGTTTAATTAATGGTATTCGTTATTCAACGTGTTTATTTAAAGTTCTCATTTTGCTGTAACTTTATAAATAAGAAACGTTGCTGCTATATTCAATTTAGAAAACTGAAAAATAGAATACTACTTATGCTACTTACAAAGTAGTATAGCTATAAGGATACCAATAATGAGTTCATTTTGATTACCCAGTTCGAATCACTTTTCTTGATCGACACCTAGAAAGATATTAAGTCCTATATTTCATCCTTCGTATGAAATGTTTCTGTATGTTATTTATTTATTATAATGATTTATGTGACTATTACAGATATCACAGTTTCACATATTTTATTAATATTATTTAAAAAAAACATTTTATAGTTGTAAACGGCTATGTTATTTTTTATTTTAAGTTTGAAAGGCTTGCTGTAATGGCTATGTTAAGTTTATTTTTTGAAAGCAAAAAAAGTATTGACTACAAAAAAAATATTTCTTGATGTCACTCCTCATTTTGGAATTTCTTTACAAGACCAATTCTAAGCATCGAAAGTTCACGTGTCGACAATAATGTCGTGTGACATTAATTTGAGGGTTCTGGTCATTTTTAGAGATTAAAGTAACACTTGAAGACAAATTGACTTGTTTAACGTGAGGGCACAATACCTTCATACGAATCATCGCTTTCAACCTTGTAAAAGGCACTAGCAGATGCGCACGCACATGCCCTCCTAGTTCTAAGCTGGCGTGCCTCAATATCCAGTCTTTGTATTGGATGGCATAGAGGGTAAAGTCGACGACCAAATAATCCTTGCGCGATCCGTCGGCGTGCAATTTGCAGACTATATAAATAAAATCAATGTTTCTGCTAGGAAAAAATATGTGAAAGTAAATGTCAACAAGGCACTAATATTATGATATTTGAAAGAAGTGAACGCATACCTGGATGCGTTACGTGTATAGGAAATAAGAGAGTTGAACAAGTAAAAGAGTTTGTCTACTTGAAGTAATTTTTTACAAATAACAATACGAAAAATCTGTCTTTTAGAATCTAAAGTAGATTTCACTCCCACCAGATATTTTTTATTGATTCATAAATAAATACGCGATGAAAACTTATTTATATCGTAAGCGAAGGTATATCGCGATTGGAGAAAATATTTGTATTGAAAGCAATGTTCGGAGGGTAGGCGGGCGGAACTCTATCAAATATTTGTCCGATAACTGCACTGTTTAAATATTTGTTTCGATGTTGAAATTGGACAAAATACTGAAAAAATTATGTCGACGACCTCGTACTGAAAGCTCGACGACATCACTTTTATAATGCATTAAATTTACTCGACTTAAAAACAGTTCATCGTGCTGTTCTTGTTTTAGTATCGTGATATTCTTTGTTTTTAAAAAGCGAAAATTGGATATTGCTTCTTTCACCGCTTCTTATTATCTGGGATCGTCTAACTAAATAGATACAAATGAAAATGATACTGGTCATTTTTTTTTATTTTCACAACAAGACAATGATTAAAAAACAGGAATTAAAAAAATTAAAAACAATTATGGTGCATAAAAAATTTAAACCTAGTTTATAGACTGAAAAGCAAAAAACAAGAAAACAGATTTAAGACTAACCGAAGTAAATTTACATCCGCAGAGATAAAAGTATTTCTTTAAATAAAATGTTGCACTAGACCACGTGGTCTATAATATTATTTTTTGTTTTTTAATTTTATTATTATTATTACATTAAATAAATATTGGACACAGGCGGGACCCATTCCGTTTTTATAAATCTTACATGTAAATGGGTTTAGGTACTTCCATTCTTCTTAATTACTTATTCGGGTTCTTAGGTTCTGAACCTAATTCTATACATCTGAGAATCTAAGGAGTTTTTTTCTGGTGGTTTACAATTATATTTCAGTTTTAGATGTCCGAATGAATTAAATAGAAATAATTTTGATAAACAGAAGTTGTTTAACTCTAGCAAATGGTGTTTACCCAAAATAAATGTTTGAATTACTATAGAAAATGTCCAATTGTCCGAATTACTATACGCACGACAATAATATTTGAAGACTTCAGTAGATTTCCATACATTCTATTATCAGATCACATTTCTAACAAAAATGTAAGGAAGGACTATAGTCTTTTAGATAAATAAATAAAAGTTATGGGAATTAAGAACATCCTTTTTTTGAAGTCGGTTAAACAGGAAATCTTTTTCTTTAAACAAGAAGCGTTCGTAAGATTATTATCTCAAATTGTAAGTCAAATTCTTAACACGTTGGTAAGTATTATAGGTATATAATGAATTGCCCTCTTTCAAATTTTTATGATCTACGGTGAAAAAAGTGTTATCGAGACAACACTGCGACTAAGTGTGAATGGTTCATAGAATAACACTTAAGTGTTACTAGTTTAGTTAATAGTTTATTACTACAACGATATTTCGTTTACACAAACATTACTGTACAAGAAAATAAAATAAGCGCGTATATAAAAAACGTAGTCGGCGTTTCCAAGTATTTTTCGAGCCATTAGCTTTAAATAGGATATTTGGGATATTTTCCAGTAACGTGTAGTAAGGTCAGTATAATAGGTTATTACTTAAATCGTGCATAAGTTAGGTTAAATTATTCAAAAATCAAACTCGTTAACTTAAAATAAAATCGTGTTCACGCTTATATTTTACTGAAAAGTTTTCTTGAGACTTTTAAATTTAAAAGTTTTTATTTCAAATCCCTCTAATAATTAAAAACCCCTTATAAATTCAATAGAAGCGATTCAACAAAAGGCATATAATAAATAAAATAAGCAGAAAAAATAGGTTCCAATAAAAGAAATATTCAACTCAAATATGTTGAAATTTCAAGGAACCAGCCACATGGTCTGCCTATACATTACTGCCTTTTTTTCCTGTCCAGTGGCAAAGAACCATCGCTAAATAAATTCGAGACACGCTTGACAAGGTTCGTTGCGTTCGAGACGGCAACGCCCACCGCTTCGGAACCGGGCGCGGTTTTTTCCCCATCACATCACACACCCGATTCTGAATCACTGGATTCGTGACTAACATCTGGGTGGGAGCGAGCGATATCGTTGTCTAAATACAGGGCTTGCGGAGGTGAAGTCCCGCCGCGCGCTCTCGGCGGGCTATAAATACGGGCCCCTAATCCTGTGCGCTATCATTTCTGCCTGTAAGCCTTGACCGTTCGTTTGCATAAACATGAAGCTCTTTGTTTTGCTGTCGGTGTTTTTGTACGTGTGTTACGCTGAATCGGCTCTCGTGTCCATAAACTTATATGGAGAAGGTATTTTTTTTTGTAAATTCCATATAAGTCTAATAAGAATGAAAGTAAACATGTTTTGTACGAAATTACTTTCTCAATATTTCTCTAATGACACCGCAACTTAACAGTGACCCTAAGTAATGAACTGGGAAATTTTCTTTTTGCGGTTTGTTTATATTCTACTAGATTGATTACAAAAATTCTAAATTATCAGAATCATTGCTCGTACTGACTTTAATATGATTTTTAGATTTCCATTACTGAACTGTCAAGATTGAGTTCTTGTGAAGACATTTTGATGTCTTTCTGTCTGTAAGTCTTTCTGTACCAAGTTCGACTTTCTTAGAAACCACTATTTTCATATATATTTTTGGTACAGTTGGAGAGATCGTTTACATGCATCTTTTGTTTACCTTTTCCTAGAATTATACTTGGCTAGATATAACATATAATTCATGTTATATCTAGCCAAGTTTGGCACTTAACCGGTTGACCTGGCCCATACTTAATGTGAGTTAACGTATCCAGTGAAATACCACACCCTCATAGAATACGGACGTGAAATAGCAGCTTCTATTGTTGATTTCGTTCGGTGAGCGGAAGTTCCGGTGGTCCACTTCCCTTCTCCCCACTTCATCAGCGCAATTCCCTCCATTAGATATCCTATTCCCTCCCAAAAGAGCGACAACGCACTGGTGACTACTCTGGAGGTTGCGAATGTTAATGGGCGGCGGTGACCATCTACTCTCCGATAGCTTGCATGCTCATTTTCCCCTTGAATATTCTATAACAAGTTTAAAAAGAATAAACAACATTCCTTTTTTTATTGCAAAGCAAAACGTCCTTGTTGTCTCTTAATATTGCAAATAAAAAATCCTAATGTTTAAAGCAATAAGAAGTGTAATATTATAAATAATATATGAACATTAGACCTACATTTCAAACATTTGCAATTCGCAAATGAAATAAATACATATGTTATTTTTTAACCATTTCTAACGCCAACTCTAGTAAATTATAAACAAGTATGTATTGTTTTATTTCAACACAACCCTCGGTGAGCTAGTCTGACTCGCGTCTGGAAAATGGAAATCGGAATTTTTATCATTTAACTTCATTAAATTATAACGTCACGGCCAATATCAATATGCAAATGACATTATGAACAGTGAAAGTAACTCGTATCTTTTTTTCGTGAATCACAGCTCCTTCTTAATCTGACAACTGCTGATTATTTTATTCCGTCCATCCGGTGTATTAACGATTGCTTCTTCATTTAATTGCAGAGAACCAATCGCTACTGGAGAATCTCTTATCCGAGGATTGCTCCGACCGCTTCTGCGACCGCAAGTGTCAGCGGGCGGGCTACAGCGACGGCTCCTGTAATGCGGGGAAGTGCAGCTGCGGGGAGAAGGTCGACGGTGAGCGAACACCGTCATTCAGCCAGATGCTACTTTAATTTGAACTATTTCGATTTTGATATTTTTCCTATGTTTACCTCTAAATTGCACAATAGAGACAATTCGATAATATAGGTCGTATGTATAACAGATCCTAACGCTTATGCTGATAGCCTGACGATAAGTCAGGACACTTATTAACTGTCACTCGGTGAACTCAGACGACGCGAATTTAAAATTGGTTGATGAATAGGTCAAAGTTTTAAATCAATAGAGATTTAAAACTTTGTCTAAGGACAAATAAGACACGTTGAAACTTAAAACTTATTTGCTTAATGCGATGAAACTAACATGTAACTTCATAATATAAAATACAACGAATAAAAGTACTTTTTAAATAAAATCAGTCGTGAAAAACAGTTCCAATAAAAATTTAAAATACGTGAAGAATGGTCAACATTAGAACATATTATAAGAAAAAAAAACTTATGTGTAATATGTATTTAATAATGTTCTATAAATAGAAAAAAAAAGACTATGTTGACACCTAAAACTTAGAAATCATAGTTAAATGCAAAACCCTTTTGCTTGAAGTGGTTATTGTATTTAACTATACGTCAAACGTAGAGAATTTATCTTTTATATAATATTAAGTATACATATTGTAACTACATAACATAATCACCTGCTAAAATTATAAAAACTTAGTTCCTCATACCGAATATTGTAATAACAAGGCATTTTATTTGCCTACTTGAAAGCATAATTAGTTTAATATTAATGCCGTAATGAATTAAAACTAGATAAAAATATATTTTTAGAAAAATGTATCCACTCTGTCCATAATACTTTGTTTATATTTTATGATTCAAACAGAGGCCTATCAATGAGTAACGTATCGGTTCGTCTCTCAGAAGCAGTGATAGCCTAGCGGTTGATACGCCCACTTGCAGCACAAAAAGCGCGGGTTCTATGCCCAAAACTGCATTATAGAATGTTTTAACTCGTACGTGAATTATCATTTGCTTTTACAATAAAGAAGAAACGTAACGAGGGGCTCTACATTCCAAGTACAGTCCATGGCTGAATAGCTCTTAGTAATCATATGGTAGCATGTTAAAAATCAGTATCATCAATATCAGTCAACAGGACATCAAGTATCGAACCACATATGAAATCCATTAATATGGTACAAACAGAAATTAAAGAAACTTCGACTGAGCTAACGCTTTTAACGCTCCTTTTAGAAGTAGCCATTGACATAACAGTTTTATGATGAATATAAGGCGCAGTGAAAATTATTCAATGAGACGAAAGACCCATAAGGTCTATTGCTGCTTTGTTTTGGGGTTTTAGTCATAAATACATGTTCCATCACTTGTTACTATGTCCCACACCAAATTTGACGCCCCTTTCTTGAAACTGGTAAGCATGGCATTGCACCAAGTGTCACTATGGTTGGACCTTAGTCAAAGTGTAAGATCCACCGCGAGCACAGCTTTTTAATTCCCAATTTTTTGTATATGATGAGTTGTATTTGACTCATGCCTATACTTGAGGATGACCGAATTTAATGGTAGGCCACATTCTATATATAATCGGTACAGAAACTGTACCGACCATGCGGCGCACAGTGTCGAAGTTTTTGTTGTTCACAGCGGTGGCCGGGCGACCATCACGAAATACGTCACTGAGATTGACACAACCACGTTTGAATTCTGCAAATCAGTTATAAATAGTCATCTTGCATGGTACTTCATCGCAAAAGCAGTTCAAAGCCGAACGAGGCTCTGCTGAGCTATCAAATTACTCTTAAAATCGTAGAAAATCATATTACTTAAATCGATAGTGATGTAAACATGTCATGTTTAAAATGACGCCACAATGTAAAAACAGTTAAATGAAACGATCTACAGTCAAAGAGTTCCATTTTCAAATGTAGTAATTACTTTTTTAAATATTGTTCATGTAAGTGGCCAGTACCAGAAACCTTTAAACTTTTACGTTACAAGCAAAGTATTCTCATCTCATTTTAATAATGAGTATTTACTTTGTTACGGAGTAATATACGAATTATTATTTTTTTTATACCATGTTTTCATGTTATAGATACTGCGTATATTTTATGGTACGTATGTGATGCATATTTACTATAATGTGTATGTAGATATCGTTCCACTGAATGTGAACTTTAATTGTAGTCCATTTTGTACATGCAAAATTGTAGGATTTCTCAAAAGCCTCGATCGTTATACTTTCATTGTTTTACTCACATTGCTCGTTTAGACACAGTTTACTATAAACTTCCAGAAATTAATCATTAAACATAAATTTTTGAAACATTCCCTATTTTAACAATGTATGAGTCACTAATGCAACGTTATTTTTAATATTTTTATGCGCAATACTTAATCTATTATTAACATCGGTGCCAGTGATATAAAACAAATATTAACGTTATCTATAAATATACCTAATTTCGTTTGACATACGAAATGTAATCGAATGTCAGATCAAGAGAGAAATGAAAAAAAACATTTCGTTTTAATCGTAGTATCCATTAATTGAAGGAACTTTCATCAGAAAGGTATTTATAGGTATGATATTCGATATAAAATAAACATTGAAGTCAATTTATTTACATTATTTTATCTTTGATACATATTTCATGTACATATATGTATTACGTTCAGCTTTCCGTATATCAATTAAGTCACAAATTATACTGAAATATATTTTTCTCAATAAATAATAATAGTCTTTGAATTATCTTTTGATTTTACAAATACGAATATAAAATAAAATACATATTGTGAGTTTGAACATTTCCTTTTAATGGAATTATCTCTTTTTTATGCCAAAGTACTGTGGTTTTAAATTGTGTGATATACTACAATCGTATTATGCTCGCATGTAGATACTGTCGGCTAATCCTGTATAAAATATTTAAATACAATTAAATAATAAAAATATTGATTCAGAAATCCTTGTAGTGAGGTAGTGGAAATGTCTAATAATATTCGTTAATATATCTCCATTTCATGCAAATATCATCACATGCGTATTAATATATGTCGTAATTTCTTCATTTACAGTTTCTGAAAAATCCCCCCCGAATAAGGATACCCACAGGTCATGCGACAGCTTGACCTGTAGTCGGATGTGCCGCAGGATGCACTACACCGGCGGCTATTGCGTCGGCACTAACATCTGCAAATGTTACTGACTCGTATAACCCAACGCGAAGTGTTAACAATTTTTTATTGATCAATAAACTTTTTAATATGATATACACTTCTTTCTCGTCGCTTCTCTAAGTTCCGACGATGCACTTCTATTTGACTAGCAAAGTGCTGGTGACGTTAAACAAATCCGCGTCGCATACATTTTCAGATACATTTGTTTCATACTCACACGGCTCATTGTTTATTTCTTTGTTTAAAGTGTTCCGTGCGTAAAGTCCAAAAACGAGACTTATATTATCTATTCGTCCGTCTGTGCGTGTGGATGGCCGTTCGTCAATTACTTTTCTGATTGACCTAAGAAAACTAATTATAGAATAGTTGTAGGTGTTGATAGGCCGAAAACGAACCCTACACTAATCCTAATTTTTAAAGGATGAAAGAATATAATTTTAATGACGACCGTAATGGTTTTTTTTTTAGTAAAGCAGATCAATTATTAAGCGAACTTAGATTAAAGAAAATAATAAAAAAATTAAATATCCGCTCAACAATTTTTTCCGACAAACTTCGGAACTCAAGCGGCAACGAATGCCTGTCGCTTGAGTTACATGAGATTCCAGATTAAATTTATTGAAATCGATCGTGCCGTGTCGAAAGTATGAAGTATTTAAGCAATCAATACTTTTTACATTGCCAGGTACACATCAAACCCCAAAATAATGTCACGTTTACGCGTTAGAAGAATGTAGGATCAATTATGAGACTGGATACAGTACTAATTCTTGACAGCCGAACTCACGTTGACTTATGCAAGACGATAATTAAAGACTTTTTTTCGTCGTCCTACAAAAAAGGCTTAGTGTGTTATTAAGTTCAACGTCAAAACGGAATGAGACAGGTAACTTCTGAATGAAATGCTATTTTTAAACATACTTTAACTCAGCTCGCTAGTACGCCGACACTGAACACGATTTATAAATAACGCAACATTTTCAACTCGGTTTCCTTCTGTCGCCCTTTAATGTGGGTGATATTGCCGAATATATGTAATAATGGCATTAAATTATCAATATTAAAATCGTTTGCATTCTGAACGAGGACAGAATGCAAACGAGATTACAGTATCGCTAATTATCGTAAACGTACACGATCCTCCGCAACAAGTCCATCTCTACCCTTCTACATCTCTACCCTGCATTTCGTCATCGAATCGTAAAATTATTTAGCAGCTTTTGGTTATTTTTTCATCGTCATGATTTACGTTAAAATTATAATTTAGGGTGTCGAAAGAATGCCACTAGTGCAAGTACTTGAAAACAAATTCGACTGTCACTTATTCAATTATTTGTAAAGGCGAAATATTTTTAAACTTCTTCATGAATTTCAAATATTAGATTCCTTTTCAGTTGCCCAAATGACTTTCGAATCCTCACATTCTTATACAACCAATACTCGAGTATGGAATATTAAAAGACAAAAAGGAATTCCGTTCTAAAAAGTTTGCTTATCTTTTGTATTTGCAAAGACAATGATTGCATTACATTTTAAACTCTACCATACTTGGAAAATAAAACAAATTACTATTTTTTATAATTGTATATTTTTGTAGGGATGTTAGTTATTTCTATTATTTTCTTTAGAAATTACATTTAGAAACTAAATTATATAAACCTTTCAATAACTAGAAACTGAGATATTTAAGAACTCGTAGCGGTAGAGATAAAATACGTGAAAACCCTTTTCTCTATCGCAATCAAGAATAATAATATACTTTAGCCATTCAGTTGAAGCTCGTAGGTGCTTCGTTTCTACCACAACACAGGAAAATCCGATCATTCATCGTTCTTCTTTCTTCTTCCACTTTCAAATCTTCTTCACATTTGGTTTCTCTCTTACAGTTTCCGCTAGAACTCGGTGGCACTTTTCCGAAATTCGCAGCTGCCAATTTCTAACGTGCAGTCAGATGTGTCGCACGATGGGGTTCTCTGGCGGCAATTGCGTGGGAGACAGCTGCCACTGCTACTGATAAGAGTGTTTATATTCTAAAAAAATCTGTCCTCAATAAATTCTTATCGACAATATTTTTTTTATTCTTCCTCTCCGTAAACTCGGACGGCGACTATGGCATCGCGTCGATAATAAACGGAGATGACGTCATACTTGAAGGTTAGCTATTGCGGACAATATTAGCACAGAGTACTTGCGTGGGCGCGCTGTTATAGATGTGACGTCATAATTTGTTGCCAGTTGTGTGAGCAATTTTTATATTCCTAACTTTTTTCTCCCACATATTTTTATATTTTATTTCAATACTTTCAAAACGTCCGAGGATAAAAAAAAATAACTAATAATTATTATACTCGTAGCTCCTCATAATTTATATAAACTTTTAGATAGATATATTTTTTTATTTTTAATAAAATTCCAATTAAAATTGAAACGGTAATGAAAATTAATATTTTTTTACGTTTATATATATAACATTGTTCACAGAAACTTCTTTTACATAATTATTATATTCAGAAGTTCATGAAAATCTCCTTAAGTGACTAATATATTATTAAATATCCACATGTTTTATTGTTTATTATACTCGCATAAGCTGCGTAGTATGCGACTACGGCATACGGAACCCTCAAATAAGACAGTATTAAGATATACTTTCCATGTTGGCGCAGTACGCCTTAGGAATTTCACTTGTTGTTAGATGTTAATATACAGGACCCTGCTCAGTATTTTCTTTCATTTTTTAAACCAAATATTTTGTCTTTTTTTTTAATTTGTAATGTGAATTGATTAAGTTTCTATAAAAACTGATAAAAATATTCAAATTAATAAAGATTATTTTAATATTACATATTTGGAAGTTTAACAAGAGAAGACAGCATATATGTTGTTGCGCTGTGTCAAGTTTTCGTCAATCCATTGTTAACGCACACCTTCTCACAATCATTTCTGTATTTCACATTGAGACTTCAAACCCTCAAGGCTTGCCCAGAACGGCGAGAGCTGAATGTGCTCTTCGTGACACGAAACGAGTGATCTTATGGTCAAAACTCTAACTCGCACCTTTTATTTTGAAAGTGACATTTTTGACCACACGCCCACCACCGCTCTGCCATTTATATGTGAACGTTTGAAATACACATAGTTAATTATGGTTTTTTTTTTTTTTGAGTTACCATTTAATTTTTTATAATGCTTGATAGGTAGGTATAAATAATATCAGAAGAATATTTAACAATATTTATTATAAAATCGTCGGCCAACGGACAAAGTAAAGAAGACATCACCTCCGCCAAGACACCGCCTTTGTGTTTTCTTGCACAAGACCGTATTTTTGGCGTGCGCCGAACTGTGAAACCCGTTCGCCCGACGAACGCCCGCGCGCATCAAACAAAATTTACAGTCGTTAAACGAAGAAATAACCATAATAAGCTCTCGATCGTGAAATATATGCGATACAATATTCAAGTCATCTAAAACTTGTGAAAATAGTACAGAAATTGTATAAAAATTATTGACATTATATTGATAGGTTGCAAAAAGTATAATTGATAATTTTAAATTTCATCGTCGTGTCAACTTACTTTTATCATTCCACTGCTGAGGCAAGTCCTCATAACAACAATTTCATATCAACTTTGCCTTCCATACTGATTTAGCCAGTGAGGTTTGGACGCTGTAGTTTTTTTATTTGTTTTAGCCATAGATGGCAAAATTTTTTACGACAAATACGAAAATAGTTTTCGTCCTTTTTATTAGAAACTAATTTTCGTAGCGGCAGGACGTTATTTTTTATTTATTTTCCGTATAGTTTCCGTAACAGTTTTCTAAAATGATCATACAAAAAAAAATATACGTGTAGTTTAATGCATGATTTTTTTTTCTATTTTAACGAGAATTGTTTATTATACCATTGCCATCTGTTGGCAATTACAAAAATAAACAACTTCACTTTATTTTTGTAATTGCTAACAGATAGCGGTTATAAAACATATATCTCAACCTCTATTTTAGATATTTAAGCGAAATTGTGGATCAAAACATGAATAACTGCCAGTCAAAAAATTCAATTACAGCTAATCGGTACTAAATCAAGCTGTGATTTTCAATACAGTTATTCCCAATCGATTATTGATGAGATTGAAAAAGAAATTAAGTTTAAAAGTTAAATAGTTTTTTAGTTATCGTGGTCACACCCAGTGTAAACGGGATTTTTCAAGCGACAGTAGAAGCATACTTACGCTCGCACTTAAGACCTGCGATTTTACCTTATCTTTACAATTTTACTCAAATGTGAATAGCAAAGGTATAACATATTGTTACGAAATGGCTCTATCTGGGTTTCAGAGATTAAAATCAAATGAAAGTAAAGCCGAAGACGAATATTGAGGAATAGAAAGTCACAACTAATAGCTATGGAACCCACTGGAAGCTTTTCATTAATCACACTTCATTTATGAACGCACTGATCGTAGAAATAAGACTCAACTCTTGTGCGCCTACACTTCACCATTTACATCCGTTGACAGACCGTCCAGAATATTCTTTAAATATAAACAAATCGATAAAAAATTAGGGTCATTTGTCTATGTTAGACGTAGCATGTTTACAAGAACTTGTAAACATGCTACGTCTAACATAGACAAAAAAGGTTTATTTCTTCCGGAAATTCTATCCCAAAAAAATAAATTCATTTACAAATAAAGTGTAAACACACATCACAAGCACTGATCGAGGCAAAGAATGGGCACGCGGGGCGAATCGTTTATGTTTAGAGAATTCAATGCTCGGATGCTTTTTATAGCGGAATTATTTTATAGTTATATTTTTAGCTTGCAAGCGTTATTTCGGCAGCTTATTACTCTAATTAGATTACAATAGTATGATTAAGACTCAGCCCAGAGTGGGATCATGACCCCCACCTGGATCCACTTTTGTAGGCAACATACATTTAAGTAATATGCTAAGAAATTCTACACATTAAAATATAGCTCTGTGAATATTTGGTCATTGACAAAAACTTCTAAAAATATATGCCTATCGGAGCCATTAATGGAACACAGCTGATTTATATAACAAATACTATACAAATATATTGCAAACGAAAACAAATTACATGAAAATTGAGATACATACCGAATTGTGCCTTTAATATGGCTTAGAGCCGGAGTTTTCCATTAATTTTTTTTTATTATAAATTAAAGATCATTAGTCTCTTTAATTAAACAGATGTTAACAAATTTAGTATATTTATTACACTCGCTAAACCAATTCCAAATTTTTTCTTCCTATTTTTATTTTTTATCATAAAATTTATGTTTATTTATTATTTACGTAAATATCAAATGCACAATTTTTTTTTAATTTAAGGTGTGGATATCATGAAAAAACTGAAAGGCCGCCTGCTAAGTCAAGTGGATGCCTGCGATCCGGTTCAGTGCATCGTCTGGTGCCAACAGCACAACCGCATCGGCGGAACGTGCTGGAATGGGCGATGCGTGTGCATTTGAAACATGCCTTTCTTTATTTCACCGAAATTAAAGCCATTTTTTACTTACATATAATGTCAGAAAATTATTTTTTGTATTATATGCTCGAACATTACAATCTTATTTTTTCAAGATCCTTCTTTTGAAGAAAACGTTTACTTTTACAGTATTTCATTTTAAATTTCGATTTTTTTTTTATATATATATTAATACTGATTAAATCCTTTAGCTATATAAGATCTTAATAATAATCCAAACTCCAAGCACAGAAAACTTAACATTTCTGGATCATTGCAATTGGAATGCTATCTAAGCGAAGTCTCGCAGGAACGCCAAATAAGATATTAATCAAATTGCAAATTGTCTTAAACAAAATCCACTATCGGAGACAAGCTTCTCTAACTATTTTTATAGAGTCGGGGCTCTCCGTGTTTATCCCAATTCCTAAACTATAGAGTGACTTTTCTCTAGGGCGTCACGCGAAGCCTGCTCTAAACTATGAGTGCGGCCCTACTTTCCATATTATTTTCAAAATTTTAGACTTAAACAAACAAATAGGCAAGCAACCAAATAACCATATAAAGAATCCGTTTTTTGTATAGACGTCGCAAACCCTAATAATCGAGAAAAACTGTCCGACAGCACTGACTGACTTTCTACAAAAAATTGTCTACTATAGACTGTCTACAAAAACAACTTCACATTGCTATAGCGATGAGTTCATTATTCTTAATATCTTCGCAAATACACGTGCTTTAAGGAGACTATTGTATTTTGCCTTTAAACGAATATTTAATCATTGTACAATAATTAATAATCAGCAAAAGTGGTCTAATGTTTCAAAGGCACACTAATTCTGCAAACTATTATTAACTATATATTAATTATAAAGATTTGTATATCAATAGAAAAACTGTAACTTTGAAAGCTTATGTGTCGATGATATCAGGCTGCGTAAATTTTCGCATTTCGTTCATTTACCCATTACAACTTAAAAATCTTTAAAAACCAATGGGGATGCTTAACATAATGAGACAATATCTGCATTCAAATCAACCGCTTCAACCTTGTGAAGCACACGCGCATGCCTTAGAAGAAACACAGGTGGTTTATTCTGCCTTTCACCACTGGCCTGGTGTACCTTAGTACCCAGTCTTTAGATGACTGATATGATATGAGCTAACATTTGCTTCGTCGACGTGCGAGTTGGGGGAGACGGTAACTGAAATGAATGATTATGTTAAGGAAAGAGCTATGAAGGTGTATGTCAGTAAGACTAAGGGAATGATGTTTGAAAATAGCGAAAGCATATTGATGAAGTGAAAGAGTTTGTCTACTTGAAGCAGTTTGATTACAAATGACGGTAAATGAAACCTACGTTTTTAGAATCCCCTAAATAGTATATTTCGGCTCCACCCGTGATTTTTTATTTAAACGTAAATAAATGTGCGATGAAAACTTATTTATGTCGTATAGGGGAAAATAGTTGTATCAACACCAGTATCCCAAAGAACGGGGGGGCGATACTCTATCGAATATTATATTTACTCTATAAATGACAAACTTCACCGTTTTAATACTTGTTTTGATAATGAAATTGGACAAAGAGTGAAAAATTAATGTGGACTACATTATACATTACTTTTATAATATGTTAAGTTTACTCGAAGTAAAAACACTCAATATGACATTTTTGTTTTATTCGCCATCTCAACCTATCAATAAAAAAAAATCGTTCAAGTTCGTTTCGGGCCACGTGCAGTGTAGGGTTCCGTTATTACTCGTCAGAGTATGCAGACTCAGAGGAAGATTTTCATTTGATATTATGAATCTTTTAAGTTCACGGCTTAACTGCATGTAACGTCTAAAAATGAGCCCAAATAGGACGGTTTCTAAGGATGTTATAATATTATATTTCCATTATTTTACGTGGTTCATAAACGTATTCGTAGAGCGCACTGAAAACTTCTGGAATGCGTGAAAATTACTATGAATAATCAAAAAAAGATATAATTATTTCTCACAACATTCTCCGTTAGCATAAATGCACTTTTTCATACGAATAAACCAACTTTGTAAACATTTATGCCACTCCTCCCTGATGACCTCGGAAACATGTTTTTCATAATCTTCGACAGCCTCTTCCGGTGATAAAAATCATTGACCACGTAATTTATTCTTAATTTTTGCGAACAAATAAAAGTCACAAAGTACGAGATCGGGATTATAAGCAGAATTTCTGATAAATTCTACATTTTTCTTCTTCAAAAAGATTTGTCTGTTTGGCCGCGTGAGAACTGGCACTGTCATGGTGCAAGATGATACGACGTTTAAGGAGTGCGTCAATAACTTACTACAAATAAACGGTCGTTTACCGATCGCTATTCACTATACGACAATGCGTTAAAGCTACAACATCACGTGTCCAGTTTTATTAAAAGGAAGCAATCATCCCCTTAAAGTCACTTCGTTCACGCGTCACTTTGATTGGTTACGGCTCATCTCGATAGAAACATACGGTCCACTACCGCTTTGTGTTTTGGTGTATATAGCGATAAACCCATGCTTCATCACCTATTAGTATGATCCACAGCAAATTTAACGTCTCCTTCTTGATTCTGGTGAACATGGCATTGTATCAAGTGACGTGGCTCATCTTTTAAGCCTCAGTCAAATTGTGTGGGATCCACCGCGAGCACAGCGCTTTCATACCCAAATTTTGTGTAGGATTATTTGTATTTGACTCATGCCTATGCCTATAGATGTCCGAATCTTAGTATAAGTAACACGCCTGTCTGTTTCGTTAACCTATAACCTATAACTCGTTAACCTACTTAGCTGTGAAAGTTTTCTTTTAACTTCGCTATGTATATTACTGCTTTGAATTCTTTCACGTATCCAATAACCATTTAGCTTAGGAACTCTTGACTCTAATAAAAAATAGCAGTTCAAAACTTAAACAAAAGTCCACGACATGGGTTAGACTGGAAAAAATCATCCTCGCTTTACATGTAGAAGAGGTATCAAAAAATTTAAGTTTTTGCTTTGTCGACGTAATGAATGTTATTACGTAATGACTATCAGGTATTCGAAAATTGAGATCAGATGAAAAGAAATACGTAGAACAGCAGAAAGCATATATTCAGAAATACAAAATCACAATAAATCACTACGGAACCAGTTAATCGTTTTTCGTTATCACATTTGATTGGTAAAAGCACTGATCACAGGCGCGCTCACACTTAATTATTTTTGCCTGCTGTTTGGCCGTCCAGAATTTTTATAATTCGTTCAGAACAAACAAGTCATAAGCATGTCACGTCTGACATAAATCGACAAGATTTGCACCCCAAAAATTCCACTCCACAAAATAAATACATTTGAAAATAAATTGTAAACTCACATGAAAAGACCCACGGGGGCACAGGCGGGGCGCGCATGGCGACTGGGAGAATTCTATTCTTGCATATTTTTTTTTATAGGAAAAGTAATTTGTAAATCTATCTTAGCTTGCAAGCAATTCGTAACAATATATGTAATGATTATAATTTACAGCTTTCTTCTATAAATTTCTGAGCTAAGCCATGGGCTGACGGACAAACGTACGAACGGACAGACATGACGAATCCATACGAGGGTTCCTTGTTGACTACGGAACCCTAAAAAGCGTACTCCTTGGTGACAAATGTTAATTTTTTTTATTTGCTCTTCAACAAAACTTGCTAGAATTCCAAAATATCAGTTAATGTCATAAATGCAAAGATTTTTCTATTAAAGATTATTAAAGTAATTAATATTCTGATACACTATGTCCCAGTATAGTACATTACAAAATATTGTACAAAATTCGTACAAAATCAAAGTTTTGTATCTAAATGATTTTCCCTTAAAATGACTTTGGTTGGCTCTTTAAGTTCACCACACCTTTCTCTATAAGACTGAATTATAATGTTTAAACGACCGACATTGTACACATATGACTTTCGACTTGTAATATTTATGTATATAAATGATAGCAAGAATCTTTGAAGTGCACGCGTCACGCAAAAACTTAAATGCGTTTCAAAGAATCCTTTTTTACTTTTATTCCTTGGACATTTGGTCCTTATGTACGATAAAAATTATCAAAGCTATTTTCTAAGGACTCCATCACTACTAAACTCACATGGGTTAACCGATATTAATTGTATTTAATATCGAGATAACTGACATTTAATGAAAAGATAGTCTGTTTTTTTAGAATTCCGTGGCTTAGGGTACCGGGAGAATCTTTAGTGAAGCACGTGGTACCACTTACAGTTTCACCGATTTCGTTGCGATTTCAACAAAATTGTTGTTATCAGCGCAAAGAGAGTATTTACAATGGTTTTTTGGTTTCATGGTCGGCTCGTTCCGAAGGGATTACAAAATAGTATTACATTTCAGTTTATATAAATACGAAACGGAATGGAAACAAATCAGGAGTGAGCCGAGGAAATATCGCAGACGATGCGGAAACGGATTTGGGAATAGCGTGCCGATAGCTTGCATTCTGACAAAGAGCTCGTATCCTGATGGACTAGTATATTTAGTACAATTTTCATTGTTATTAAAGAAAATTGAGATACTAAAGTACACCCAAAATACATACATATAAACAACGTAATATAATAAAAAAATCAGTCAAAAGCAAACAGGGCTACCGCGGTTTACGTTCCGTGCTATAAGTCAAATAATTATGTGTAAAAAGAAGGACTTTATTCTAGTGCTTTTAACACTAGTTTTAAACCCTTATACTATCATCCCAAATTATAAAGCAAAATTTTTGTTTTAGCACTGGTCAAATTGTAATTACCCTTTTTTTTATTTTCTACGATTTATGGTACGGCAAAAAATAGTGCTATCTGGACACCAAATCGTTCACGTAAGAATAAAAAAGCATTTAACTGATTATTACAGTATTATACGCCATTATTACAATTACTTAGTCATAATTATATTGCTAGAAAATAAATGACTTGTATACATAATAGACATAATTGGTATTTCCAATTATTTATCAAACTGTAAACAATAAATAAGGAGTTTCATCAATTTACTCATTCTAAAATTTGTTGTAATCTATATAAAATGTAACAAGCTATTATTACTTACTTTGACTTGTATGTAGGTATGTCTAAGAGTTAAGCCATTCACTTGGAATAGAACGGGACCCCTGTTTATCTTTTACTCGTACTTATTATATCACTTTTTGTAACATTTAAATTCAAACAAAAAAGGATACAATAATCAAACTAGGTCCGCTAGGGGGAGTGACGCAAAGGATCTACTGTCGTCCACACATAACGCTAGGAAAACATCCTCCCACCGATCGGTGAGTTGACCGCTGAACGTTGGCAGATCATTCGTGTAAGTGACGTAGAGACACATTTAGAGGCAGCTTCCCCGGGGACTGTGGCAGGAATGGGGCGCGAGCGCGAAACTACACAGCAGCGACTCGAAAACTACGACACGTAAGGTACGCTGATATCAGGCGGGTTATTGCAAGCTGCCTCAGTGCGGTGTGGTGATCTCGTTCATTCCTGGAGCTTTCTTTCTAAGGAGACGCAATAATCTCTTAGTGGATTCAGCCAGTGCAATGAACAGGTTGTCCAAGAGTGCTGGTGAAGGGAATATGATGAAGTCTCTCACGCGTGCCTCTACGTACTCGTGGTGCGCTTTAATCAGTGGTGTGAAATATACGACGTTAGGTGCAAATTGCTCCTTCAGGTAGTCTGTAATGATTCTTTAACTTGCTGCGTCTTCGTGGCCTCGTGCACCCTCTTTATTGAAGAGCTGGGACACGGCTGCTGGCGCGCGAGAGAGTTGACGGCACAAAAGATATAGGTTCTTATCATTCTCGCTCGTCCGTTCAATAGTCGACTCCTAGGCGATACCCCTAAAAGCTTTGATCTCTGCGGACAACTACCCGTTGAGGCTAGTTGTCGCCTAGTAGTTTGAAGAGATATTAGTTATTTCTATTCCTTTCTTAGGATGACACAGTGATAAACTATATTGATGTGACGTACTGTAGCGTTTTGCAACCCAAGCACACTGTAGTATTGCATTCTAAAGCATGCACGCGTTTGCTCATTTTTAAAAGTCGTGTGCAACAGAATTGTTATTTTGTATAAAATAAAAACTAGGGCTAATTTCAAAAAATCGAAAGTGTTTGTATAGATTAATCTACACAGAAGATTTGGTGGCTTGCATTGCTCCTATTTTCATGCAAAATGTCTGTTTCAAATGACATATCTTTGATATATTTTTCTCTCTAATTTAAAGTAAATAAATCATGTACAGTTAAATAAAAAAAAATGGAAAATTGCGTCAACAAAGATCATTTTCATATGTTTTGTATTTTCCGAGAAAAATCACTAGTACTGAATTTTTCAATTCGTCACCTTAATAAAGTCGTTCTAAAAAGTAAATTATATTAAACCTTCAATAATTATAAATTAAGATTTATAAAAGGTTTAACGACAAAAATGAAATACATAAAAAAGGTCTTTCTCTGTTTTAATAAATTATAATAGTATACTTCTGCGAATCCATACTATTTCCATTCGAATACCATAATTATAGTTTTAATTGATAGAAGGGAAAAGGCTGACAAGGAAAATATGGTTAATTGTTTTTCAAACCTAAATAGTATGAAAAATGTAAGTAAAGTAATTTTGTTCGCTTTTCCGTTCAGCCAAAGCTTGTCACAAAAAGGAAATAATTATCGATAGAAATCGAATTTATTAACTAGACATTAATATCCATACATTGACATGTCGTCATAACATTAAATGGCACTTTATTGACAGCAATAAAATTATTGGAAATTATTTCTTTTTGACCAGAAGGAAGTATTTTCCTTCAAAATTTATTTTACAGCAATTAACGGAGTCACTAAGTTATTTTATTTATAACATGTCCAGTTCCATGGACAAACAATTATGTGCTTCTATTGAAGCATTTTACATTGATGATAATTTAAATTAGTTTATAAAATAATAGAGAATACCTCTTACAATTTTTGACATTATTCGAAAATTATAATAATTCGAAAATTCGTAAGCATATGAGACTCAACCCATAAGGACTGAATTAAAAAAAGCTGAAAATAAAAAAATTACACTCAGTCTGGTGCATTAAAGTGTATAGGGAATGTCAAGTAAGGAACTGAAATTCTTCCAAGGTATTTAAGCGTATATGTGCAGCCGCAAAATCTATGTTTGTCAGTAATAAAATAATAATAGCACTGATACGATAATAAAGATAAAAACGAGTGGTGTCGTGGGACACCAGGAAGGAACGAAGTTCCTTCGGCTAATGTAGAATCGACACAATTGGCAAAAAAAAAATATAATGTACTTTAAGTGTTATGACAGGAATATGTTTTATTATAAGATGCTACTTAAATCGTTTGGTGATCGTTGTAGTGGAATTATGTAGTGCAATCATCTTCATTTTCAGTTCTTATTGTTAATTCTATTTTCGAAAAAATTTACGATTATTATGATTTATTTCTTATATTTTACCGACATATATTAGTTAATGGAAAATAACCCCGACCGATTCTCGGTAATCGCGCGAAGTCGTAAACAAGTCGCACGGCCTCGTGCCAGCCGTGCCCGGTGTGATCTACCAATCAGCGCTCGCCGTTCGCCGAGCTCGCGTCACCTTGCGCCAATAAACGCGCAGTAAAATAACGGCATATCTAAAAATATACGATTGTCGCGCCTGCGCACGTCTCATTTAACGGTTTTATTCCACGGACTTTTTCTTATTCTTACGATTTTATTCCACGGACTTTTTCTTACGGTTTTACTATCACATTTTTTTCAGTTCGGTCGCGCAGCAAAATCCCTATCTCCTCCAAGCCCGCCGTGAGGAACTTCGTTCCAAAAACTACTTGGAATATAATCGATAGTAAAACTGATGTGTGAAGTAGGGAAAACAATCAGACCATCATACACGATTTCAATTAAAAATTGATGATAAAATTTTAAACAAAGACAAAGAAATTGCTATTACTTTTGAGAAATTCTTTTCTGGTATTCCAGTTTCAACTACACAATCTCTAAAATCATCGCCCACTCTCGCTGAATCTCTGTTGAAGCGAAACGTTGACACTTGTGCCATTATGTTTGAATTTACTCATATCAACTATAATGACGTTATTAAAACATTCAAATGAAAAAAACTGCTGATCTTAATAGCCTTTCTGTAAAAATAATAAATTCTATAATAGACTGCATTGCTCCATACTTAGTAGTATTTTTTTGATGATTGCGTTGATTGTGGTATGTTTTCTGATCTAATGAAGTAAAGCCATTCCATTATTTAAATCCGGTAGTATATATGACCCTTCTAACTTTAGACCGATATTAATACTACCGAAATTTAGTAAAACTTTTGAAAAGCTTATTTTAAATCAATTATTGCGGTATTATCATAATAATAACTTTATGAACGTTAAACAATTCGAATTTGCAAAGGGTTGCTCAACAACCAAAGCCGGTGTTGAGCTTATTGAACAGATTTTTGGTGCCCGCGAGGATTCACGGGACGCAATCGGCGTCTTTTGTGATTTATCTACAGCTTTTGATTGTGTTCATCATGACACATTAATCAGGAAACTACATCATTATGGTGTCACTGGTCGATCACGTGCACCTATGAAGTCTTATTTAAGAGGTAGAATTCAAAGAGTTGGTGCTAATGGTGAGAGGTAGTCGGGATCTACACTCAATATGGATGTACCGCAGGGTTCAGTTTTAGGACCATTTCTATTCCTAATTTATATTAATAATCTAACACATCTTGTTAACGATGGGCATGGAATTGTACTGTTTACTGATAATACTTCTTTTTTTTAAGATTAATAGGCAACAACCAGCTTTTGGCGAAGTAAACAGTATTATCTCTGAAGTAGTTGAATGGTTTAGTATTAATAATCTTTTTCTCAATAAGAGGAAAATCAAACT
Source organism: Eumeta japonica (assembly GCA_005406025.1). Classification (NCBI taxonomy): domain Eukaryota; kingdom Metazoa; phylum Arthropoda; class Insecta; order Lepidoptera; family Psychidae; genus Eumeta; species Eumeta japonica. The sequence continues at coordinate 434,213 of BGZK01000025.1, forward strand.
TGTTAAATTTTCTTTGTGTAGTGCTAAACCGGTCAACAACAACGTAATGGTCAAGAAAGAGATACTGGATATTGTGGACACGACCTTATTCCTTGGTCTCATTTTAGATGCTTACGTTGGAATTCTCACATTACCAAATTAGCGAAAAGGCGTAGTTCTGCAGCAATTGCAGTGAAAAGGATTCGGCGACTTACAGATGAAAGCACCGCGAGACTGGTTTATTTTAGTTTTTTTCATAGTCTCATGACCTATGGAATTTTGTTATGGGGTCACGCAGCCGATGTTAACACAATTTTCATGCTGCAGAAGCGAGCTATTTGTGCTGTTTATGATTTGAGACCAATGGCATCTCTAAGAGAAAAAATTGAGCAAATTAATATTTTAATTTTAGCATTACAGTACATATATGAAAATCTGGTATATATCAAGAGACATACAGAATGGTTCCAAAAAAGGAACGGCATTCTTAACATTAACACTAGACATAAGAACGATCTGACTGCTTATACAACCCGTCTAAGCAAAATTAATAAATCGTTTAAGGAGCAATGAATGCGCTTTTATAATAAGATACCAACTGTAATTCAAAAATTGCCATTTTATGAATTTAAATGTTCCATTAAAAGAAAGTTATATGGTAAGGGTTATTATACCGTGCCTATTTAGACACAGTATAATAACATTAATATAAATATATTATTTTATATTAATAATTCATTAATTTAAAATAATATATTTGTATTAATGAAAAAAAAACCCATGGGATTAAAGTGCTCGGCTATAAGGTTGCCTCATGTTATTAATAAGTGTTGTACTAAATTATTTATTATTGAATATTTTGTATCGATGAGTAAAAAAGAGCAAACCTTGCCCATTCTTCTCATGGTGAATCAGCATTCGGAATGGGTGGTAATATAAGTCGAAAACAGTTTTTTTTATGACGCATTTCAAGTGTAATTTCTATTACCTACTAAATAAAAATATTTTTGATGTGATTTGATTTGATTTGATTTAATCCCTTAAGCTCGAAGGTATTTCGCTTCTACCATCACACAGCAAAGTCCAGCCGTTTATCGTTCTTCTTTCTGAAAGCAAATAATTCACATTCGGTTTTCTTCTTACAGTTTCCACCAGAACACGACGGGACATTTCCAAAAGTCACAGCTGTCAAACTCTGTCATGCGATATGTGGTGCAAAGCGATGGGCGTGTACGGCGGCCGTTGTGTTGCAGGTGTCTGCGACTGTTACTGATAAGGGTATTCAATTACTAGAAAGGAAAGAATGTTTTCTCAATAAAATTTTATGTGGTATTATTTTTTTTTCTTCTTCTTCCTCTCCTTAAAGTCGGTCCGCGACAGTAGCGTCGAGTCGATAACAAACAGAGATCACGTCACACTTCAAGGTTAGCTATCGCGGAAAATGTTAGCACGGAGTACTTGCGTGGATAAACGATTTAAACTTCGGCTGTACTTAATTAATTTTCTACTTTGAATAAATTTCCAATATAAATGTATATATCGTTAACAACTAACAATTATTAATGTCTATGCAATATTGTTCACAGAAAGCTTTATATTACTAATATAATTTAATATTCACATTTTTATTGTTTATTATACTTGTTTAAGCCGTATATTGACCGACTATGGCATACGGAACTCCTATAATAAGACAATATTGAGATATACTTCCCATGTTGGCCCAATACGTTTTGGCAACATGACATGAATATAAACTATCTCGAGACGCAAGTTGCTGCACAACGTTTTCTTTTATTTTTTAAACCAAATGTGTTGCTTATATACTTTATAAATTTTCTTGTTGGTGATTTGCCCATATAGTTAATACCCGCTCCTCCGCCAGCATGATTGATCGATATCAATCTCAATCTCGGTTTGGTTTTTGATTCCGATCCCATTCACAATTTAGATTTTGATTCCGATTCTACACTCGTTTTAACGCCAGTCCCGCACGCAATTTCGGTCCTGGTTCCACTTTCAAGTCTGATCCTGGTCCTTTTCCCGATTTTGTTCCTAGTCCCGCTTTCAAATCTAATTCCGCTACGAGTCACAATTCGATATTTGAACGAAGCCAAACGCAAATGCCAGTATCAAAATAGAATATAAGCTATCTTTATTATTCGAGGAAAATATTGCTATATAAATCAAATAACTATTATTAATCGTCTTATGAATATAAATACACGGATGAATCCAATGGCACAGATCAGCATCCTAATTTTGTCAGGAATTGTGTAGTTATCAGTGAAAGAGTTTTAGAATCGTCTGAGTAGCACAAATACTCAGATGAAACCGGGAATAAATACTAGTTTTTTTTTCAGAAACCTTCCCAAGCGTGTGTAAAATGTATCACCGAAATTTCACCATAATCGAATCAATAGTTTAGGCACGCATAGGAGACAAACGTACAAACATTCAATTATATATATTTGAATTCCTTCGTCTTTTGTGTTTCGACCCCGGTCAGGCACTTGATTTTGAGTCCTGTCCGATATTCAGCAGTTTTTACAAAAAATTTTATGCAGAAAATGATCACGTCATAGATGCTCAAATCGTTTATCAATCATTGTCATAATTTTCTAAATTCATTTCGGCCTACACGTTTGACTGCTACTCAGAAATACCCAATGTTTTTACTGGTTTCGACTAGACAATTATCAAAAACTGTTCAGCATGAAAAAACGTATAACCATAAGCTTTGTTGTATTTTTTTTTTAATTATTGTCAGTAACCATCGGCAGGCATTTAACAAGAATCGAAAGACATCATTTCATGTAAATGAAATATTCCATTCTTACCCAACTGCTTTTTTTACAAAATCCTCTATAATTTTTGGCGTAGTTTATTAATAAATATTTTTTTTAAGTTTGGCATACATTTTACCATTGAATTGCTTTCTTTCGGGTCATGGGCTGCAATTTTGGTATTCTGAGACATATTTCGTAAACATACTGAAAATTTCAGCGAAACTGCTCCAATTATATTCCTAACTTTTAGTAGTTTTCAGTGAAACTTAACTATAAAACACTACAAACAACGTAGTCCTTTTGCTTGCTTTAAGCTATCTCTAAAGCATTTTTTTTGATATCTCTAAAATTATATTAGAGAAGCGCTTATTAATCTCACAAAATACAATCACCGAACCATGAGCCCCCTAACCACTCTTTGTACTAAACTAGAATAACTTGCATAAATTTCAGCGAAATTGGTTGAACTATATCGTTCTTAGTAATACTTACAGAACCCAAAAAATGTTACGAATATCCTTTTACTGAGTTTCAGTTCAAAACTCCATTCAAAATTTTATTTAAATACGTTTAATGATAAGGAACCTTACTAATTCTCACGGAACTTTAAAAATATATCAAAAATCCTTTCGTTGGTATTTGTTACCTACATACATAAATTTTATTGAACTAAATTAAATTATAAGGGTTCTCAGTAATTCTCACGAAACCATAAAAATGTATTGGATATCCTTTTATTGGTTTTTATTTATCTCCAATTAAAAATTTTATTTAAACCGGTTAAATTAGAAGAACTCTGAGTAATTTACAGGGAACCCTAAAAATTATCAAATATACCTTTACTCATTGTCTCTATTTTTAATTGTATTAAATTCGGTTAAATTAAAAGGAATTAAATTAAAAGGAAATTCTCATGAAACCTTAAAAATGTAATAAATATACTTTTACTCGTTTTCAGTTGTCTCCATTCTCCATGACCATACCTTTTATTATTGATTAAACAAGGTTTTTAGTAATGCTCACGAAATCCTAAAGGACATTTCTCTTGATATTTTTTGTTCACCTTTGATCCAATTGCAACAAAATTTTCGCTTTTCTATATTTTCCTATAATTTCATGAAAGCACCTAAATGTATATTATTGTTATAATTTACATAAAAGTCACAAAATATTCTTCGGTGTTTGATGGTTGAAAAATCGTCAAACCATATTCTTTTAGATATTATTTGACCATATTAATAGAAAAACATAAAATTGTCGGGCGATGATTGGCTATGCAGTACCCTAATGATATATTTTTCCAACAAATTTGTCGTAAGCTAAAAGAGCGTGGCTTCGTAAAGCTACTTCTTTCTGATAAATCCGCTAATTGGAGTAATCACGGATATGCGTGTCTTTGTGTTTAATAACACAAAATCATAAGGTTTGAAAGGCAATTAGAAGTTTTCTGTATTATTTTAATTTTATGTCAGAATTCGTTTTTTTTTCTGTGAAAGAAAAACGAATTTCCGTGAAACTGAGTTTGTTTGACCGCAAATTAGCATTTGGCACAAAATTTAACGTTTTTATTCAATACAGCCGAACAGCGCCATCTACCGACACTTTATCTTTTTGTAATCGTTTCGAATCACCTTAATGGGCACTCGTATGTTCGTAAATACGTGTACCGTGTAAAATATACGGTCGTTTTCCTCTACTTCTTGTCGTAGGTAATCCATTTTTCATCACCTGTGATCAATCTTTTCAAAAACGGATCGGTTTCATTCGTTTAAATAAAGATTCGCTAATTAGTACACGATTTATTAGATTTCTTTCCATGATCTCGCGTGGGACTCAAGTATTGAGCTTTTTCGTGTGTCCAGGTTTTTAAAATGGCTCAAAATGTATTGTTGACAATCTTCAATTCTCCGACTATATCGTAAGAACTAATATACCGATCTTACTTAACTTTTTCCATAATGGCATCGACTTTATCCGTAACAGGTTTACCAGAGCGAGGTTCATCTTTGACAACAAAATTACCGGACTGAAAACGCTTGAACCAGTTTTACGGTACTCTTAGCGACAACCCATAAACGTCACAAATAGGTTTTGTGGTTTATATTTTTTCCTTATTTGTAATAAAACTTCAAAATGTATGGAATTTATACGTTGGATATATTCATTTTGATGGACAGAAATACATAAGAAAAATGGTAGGACGCCATTTTTATTATTATTTTTTAATGTCATCTGTCTAACGGCAACAAAACTAGCCAGATACAAACAGCACAAGCAAAGAGAGTTTACTGCAACTTTTCACTTATAACATACGAAAAAACTTTTTCCCCGACCTATATTACTGTACAGTGTACAGCCAATTCCGTTAATCCGTTAAAGCGCGATCGAGTAATTTTCAGATTTATGATATTAGTTAAATTAACCATCATCTATCTACATCTCAAAAATATTCACGTATTACTTCATTCATCGTAGCGCAGGCACCAGGGAGTGAGACTTTTACCACTGCACTCGTTAGCAGGTCTGTCTATTGTCCATTCTATCCATTTCAATTTTACCTAACAAAATAAATATTTTTTTTCAATGTAAAAGTTTAAAAAAATTTAATGGTTAATATAGTTGAATATGTGATGTCAATGACTTTTGTTTAGAACTATATGAAACCGACATGTTTCAATATATTTATATAAACGGTTTAGCCAGTGCACAAAAAAATGTCTACCGAGGCGACAATTTTTGCCAAGTCCCTTAACAAACCACGATCGCTCGTCTTTTAAAGGTCGTAAATACGCAAAAAAAAATTTAATCTGATTAGTTAGTACGCTTTTTTCACAATAATACTAATATTTTTCGTTCATTATGTTATTTCTATATTAAGAATTATTTTTCACTTTTTAGTTCGATTTATCATTAATGTGTGTTTTTTAGTTTTTTTAGGTTATACTTTATTATATATTAATAACTTGTCAATAATTTATGAATGATTTTCTTAAAATTGTGTCTTTTAGATGAAGTAATGTGTAAATAGAAATAGTTATTGACAATTAAAGGAAAGTTTGATTTACTACTTACATTCATCCAAAAGTTTTGTTACGTAACAAAATGAATAAAAAATATATTTTTTATAAGTGAATCATAAAAAAATATATAAATGCATATAAACTATGTGCGTTTATATTAAATGCATATAGTATGCAATAAAAATGCTTTGGATGCGATTTGTCTAATTTTATATTTTACTCATTTATACTATAGATTTATATGACAGAGTCTAACATGTCTTTTGATATTTAATTTCGTTATTATCTTTATTTCTTTAGCACTTGAGGTTACACTTATTGGTAATACTATAAGTTATAATAAAAAATATGCTTTTAGACTGTGACAATAATGTTTTAGTGAAAAAAAATCTGAAAGTTTGTGCCTTTTCAACCCATTAATGAAACTCATAACCGATTTATACAACACGAACTATACTTATATATTGCAGACGAGAACAAATGACATGAGGATTGAGGTACATATCGGCATATGAGATCAATATAACTGAGAACCCTAGTTTTGCGTTCAATTTTTTAGTTACACTGACCCACTACTTCATTGTATATTTCTATACTTTCTGAATGAATTGAACCTTCCTGTTTTTATTTTGGTAGTCATAAAAAAAAACTGAGAAACAGCCTGCTAAGCCAAGAGCATGCCTGCAATCCGGTTCAGTCTAATGTCAACGGAACAACCGCATCGACGTAAAGTGTTAGAATAGACGATGCTACTGCATTAAAAAAATGCTTTTCTATGTATAGTGTGTCCAAATTAAATCCACGTCCTTTTATATACATATTTGCTTCGTTTATTACATTTTCGAACAATACAATCTCATTTTTAAAGGAGGAGGTTCTCGGTGCAGCTGTAATTTTTTTTATGTTTGTTACCTCAGATCTCCGTTAAATTAACCGATTCATAAAATTCTTTCTTTTTTTGAAAGGATTGGTTGGTTCTATTTTTGGTTTGGTTTTTGATTCTATTTTGGTTGGTTCTATTTTGATTGGTTTTATTTTTTTTAATCCATTTTTTATAATAAAATTCATAAAAAGTTGAGGAACATCCTCAAATATTGTAGGTATACATATAGCGTTTATGATTAAGTCTCTAAATCAAGTGTTTGCTTTTATAGAGTAATATTTAGTGACGTGGACCCGATGAAGAGGACCACAGCTGGACACCGGAACTCCTCAATGGTAAGTATTTCACTGGTGGTGATAAGTCATTTCAAATAGGATAGTTATTTATAACAGAAAAAAATTTTGTTTGGAAGAGTATACTCTCGAGGTTGTCCCATAGCCACCAAATCAGGATCTGATAATGGGATTCCAGGGAAATCGAGGGATACCCTCAAATATTATAAGCACATTTGAACTCTTTTTGTAGTTATTATTGTTTTTACGTCTGATAGTTACAGCTCATACTGAGTTAATAATGTAAGCCACAGCATTACTTAATAATTAGGAGTTAGGGGTTGATAGGACGATTTGTTGTCAGAAATTACTCTTCAATTAGTACAACCTAGTATAACAAACAATTAAAATTAATTTATTATCAATCTACCTACATATTTTCATCCTTTACATATTTTCCAACGTAATAATCTAAGCAGGAACATATCAGAACTCTTAGTAATAACAGTAGAAACAGGAAATAATTAATTGAATGTGGAAGTGAATGAAAATGTGATCTATATAAATTGTAGAACTTTTATATTATAAAGAATAAGAATAATTTATGCAGTTTGCATATGAATAATTTGGTGTTTGCACTGCAACTAAGAATTTATAGACTCTGCAATGATTTCCAATGGGCAATAAATTCATGATCGGAACTGCTTTTCCGCTTGCTTAGTACAAAAGTAAAGGATATATATATGCCTGGCCAATTATATGAACTATGGCTTAATCCTCACCCAAAGTAGCTAAATGAATTACAAAATTATAATTATTCAATAAAAAAATGTGAAGTAGCATAAATTTTAAATATAAAACCCGCTTTTTATGTTATTTATATTTTATTTTTTAAAATCCTTTTGAAGAAAACCTTCAAACACGTTTATACCATTTTGTCTTTAATTACTCTATTTTTTTTATATTAATACTGGTAGTGTCTCTCAGCAACATAAGATCATAATAATAATTCCAATTCCAAAAACCAGAAAACTAACCATTTCTGGGTCATTATAATTGGAATGCAATCTAGGTGAAGTCTCACAAGAATGCCAAATAAGAAGTTAATCAAATTGCAAATTATCTTAAACAAAACCCGCGATCGGAGACAAGCTTTTCAAACTTTTTTTGTCGAGCCAGAGCGCCCCGTCCTTGTCCCAGTTCCTAAACACAATTCTGAGTAATTTTTATTTGAAGAAAGTTCCGTTTCACCGGCTGATTGAGCGGTGTGTTTAAATAAGACTTCTGAAGCATTTTCCTCTTTGAAAGGCATCACTATAATATCGATATGGGTTTCTTTGGCTGCATGGACACGTTAACTACTATAATAGCTAATTGACTAAGGCCCACTGTCCACGGAGGCGTTGCTGCATAGACGCGTATTCGTCATTGTACGCTCGTTTGCTGCGTCCATACAAAACTACGCGACAAAGCGAGCGTAGCGTTACCACTCCTTCGACACAGCTTAGTAGTTTTGTACGTAAGCAACAAACAAGCGTACCATGACCAATACTCGACTATGCAGCGACGCATGCGTGGACAGAGGTCCTAACTCAACATTAAATTCAGCTGTTAGTCTCTACAATTTTTTCAATTTCATTTTTGAAATAAGTCACTGATTTCGATCAAGAGCTGTACATTAAAACTTTTTCGTTTTATTCAATAAGTTTCTCTACACTAATTCATTAAGTAGTATGCCTCAACACGTTTGCCGGACTACTGAGTGACCGCAGCCTTAATTAAGGGCGCCCGCGCCGCCTCCAGCGGTTCGCGATTCGACGCTTGTTTCTTCTTCTAACTTTGAGAGACGTGGCCGTCGGTGTTAAGTACAGGTGTTTACAAAACTCATGCACAGAGAGAACTCTCAGTATACATATGTAGACCTAGAAGTTAAAGTTTTTATTAGGACGTAGTATCATTTTCTGCCTTCAGTTGAACTACAAAATTTATTTAATGTATACAATTATTGAGACAGATATATTGTGTCGTCGAATAGCAATTTTATGAATTGAGAAAGAAACAATAGATAAAATATAATGCACGGATACAAAATTAACTATTTTTGTGGTTGTTGTTATTGAATCGGCCAATAGTGATCCCACCACTAAAATGTATACGTAATAAGAACCTTTTTCTTTCATATTAAGGGCGTAGACCTTACCTTAGGCCTTCCATGATGATCTAATTAGGGGTCTTGGGGCCTGGAAGCTGCTAATGATAGTTATCACTGTGACGACAACTTCGGGGACTGACTGCTTAAAGAACCCTTCGAATTACTGGATGGGAGATTTTGTTGTGATTTATATTAAAAGCTCATTGATTAATTCGCTCGTAGCCAGCATCTAACTTTATGCCTTATGGCTTGCAGATGATGCTGTTAGCTAATGAAACACAATTACGTTTTTGTTTATTAATGAATTTAAAGCGTACCTCAATGCAACAATGAAACATTGTTCATATAGTTTCGTCTCTTTTTCATTACTTTTTTTCATAATATTATTTATCCTCTGTCACCAATTTTCCTGAAGACTATAACTCGAACCGTAAATCCGTAATAGAACATTACTTTAGTGAAATTATCAAACATCAAACGTTCAAATCTCGATTCAAATACATTCATTTGCAACACTTACTTCACCTCAAACAATCTACTACAAATATATTTCTATATAATATATCAGTCGGAATCAAAACAAAGCCTAAAATAGAATCTTTGAATGGCTCAACACTCGTCGCGACCGAAAGTGGGCACTCGATTCTAACGGCCCTTCGGATAACCACGCTGCGGGCTCTATCCGACCGCAGCTCACCTGACCGATTCTTTGTCTCTCCCTCGCCGCATCCCTTATTCCCGCGTCGACTCCTTACCGCCGTGCGTCTGAAGACGCCGGCACAAAGGGAGAAATCAACAATAGAACAGCCCCTAAAGAAACATTGGATCGCCACTAGAGACGGGCGGGAGAGGGGCGAGTGTCGAAACGCCCCTCGGAGTTAATTGTGCGCCGGCGGCGCCCCGGCCCTCGCAGATGTTGTGCGGATTATTTTGTTGGCTCGAAGATTACTCCGCTTATCGCCTTATGAATATTTTATTAAGCCTTAGGCTGTGCAAAGAGTGAAGCACTCGAGCACTGATCGCAGTAACCGATGAGCTTTCGACGCTCGCTTGTTGCTATGGAAGGTCTCTGGTTCGTGACGCGATGGAATATATAAAATGTCATAAATCGCTTTTAAGATTAATTAACGTACGCTCTTTTAAATGTTTTATTAATCTTTCGAGCTTTGAAAATTAGTAGAACACTGAAGTACTTAATATTACAAAACTGTGTAATTATTTGTTTGTTAGTCTTTAATATTTTATTAATAGTACAGATGCACTTAAACTAACAGTATACAAGTATGCCTTAAAAAGAAGAACTGTATTTGTCACACTGCGCTAACCGACGCCTGCCTCCAAATTCACATGTCTTATTACGAACCACCTTACAACAATTTCTGATGACTCAATTTCAATAGATTTCCTTGATTTTGTTTCCTTCAATGTGCATATATAATAAAGCCTTTTATTCGGACAACAGATTTACAATTTGTTTCTTAAACTAATTCACTATAATATATGTATATATTTTAAGTTATTCACGTATTTGATGCTTCTTTACTTTCTGTAAGTCCGTTTGCCAATTGGCAAAGGCCTCCTCCAACCTACTCCATTCTGATCTCTCTGGCTACTCTACTCCATGTTATGCCCGCAACCTTCCTGATGTCATCGTCCCATCTTTTTGTTGTCTGCCTCTTTTCCTTTTACCTTCCTTGGGTACCAATGTGTAATAAGTTTGCTCCATTTGTCCTTTCCTCTGGCCATGTGTCCCGACCACTTCCATTTTAGCCTTTTAATTTTTAGGGTTACGTCTTGTGTCTTGGTCTTTTTCCTAATGTTGACGTTTCTTATTCTATCTCCCTTCTTTACTCCTATCATGCTTCTTTCCATTGCTCGTTGACAGCTAGCAATTTTATTTGTTGTGTTTTCTGTTATTGCCCATGTTTGGCTTCCATACATTAAGATTGGTAGAATGCAAGTATTGAACAATTTGCTCTTTGTTGATATATGGAGGTTTTTGTCCTTCATTACTTCTCTTAGACTCCCAATATCTTTTCCAACTGTTTGCTATTCTTCTTTCGATTTCTTTGTTTATGTTATCTTTGGGCGATATCAGCTGACCAAGGTATATATAGTCTTCAACATAGCTAATTTGTGATTCGCCTACATTTATGCTGCTTTTATTTCCGTTGGTCATTACTTTAGTTTTTTCTGGATTTAGTTGTAATCCTACTTTTGCGCTCTCTGATGCTAGGTCGTTTAACATTATATTTAGATCTTCTGGCGTTTTTGCGAATAACACAATGTCATCGGCAAATCTTAAGTGTGTTAATGTGCTGCCGTCTATATTTAAACCCAGATTTTCCCATTCGAGCCTTCGGAAGACCATTTCTAAAACAGCAGAGAAAAGCTTCGGAGAGAGAGGAGGATCTCCTTGTCTTACTCCTTTTTGTATCTCAAACGAATCTCCTATCTTTTCTAGCTGAATGCACGCCGAGCTGGTTTTGTACACATTTCTGATCAGTCTTATATACTTTTGTTCTATCCCTTGTTCTTTTAGCGCCTCCCAGATGTTTGTGTGTACTAATGAGTCGAATGCCTTGCTGTAGTCGACAAATGCTATATAGTATATGAGTTGATATTCTTCGTATTTTTCAATGATTTGCCTAACAGCATGGATATGGTCGAGTACTGAGTAGTCTCTTCTAAAACCTGCTTGTTCTATTGGCTGTTGCTCGTCGAGTTTTCTCTCTATTCGCTTGAGTATAACCTTCGCGAATATTTTGTACAGATTGGACATCAAACTTATGGGCCGGTAGTTTCCTATATCGTACTGATCACCTTTTGTACAGAAGGATTATATTGGATTTAGTCCATTGCTGGGGAATGATTTCTGTGTTTATGATATCATTGAAGATTTCTTTGAGAATAGGTGTTATTGTTTGTATCGCTGGTTTTAATACTTCGTTGCTTATTCCGTCGGGTCCTGGAGCTTTATTGTCTCTTTGGGTTTTATAGCTAATTCTATTTCTTCCTGTATGATGTTAGGTACAGATGAGGTTTCTTGTAACTCTATTTCTTTTTCTGCCATGGTATTTTCATATAGCTTTTGTAGTAAGATGTAGCAATTCCCAATATTCCCAGCCTTCGGTTTTCCTTCAAGCTATCATTACCTTTCATCTGTACGATCCAGTCCTTTTGTTAGTTAGCTCTTTATATGCCTTTTTTATTCCTCCTGTCTGTACAATGTGTCTCTCTATTGTTCCCATTCTTTTTTGGATTCTATCTTTTCGAATGCTTTCTTTTATATGTTTGCTAAGTTTTGCTATTTGTTTTCGACTTTCGTTGGTATTTTTCCCATTAATTAGGTCAGCTCTTTGATTAAGAAGGTTAATAGTTTTGGTAGTCATCCACTGGTTAGATTGGTCTTTACTATTATTGCCTTGTTTAATAGCTGCTTTTATTGTTCCTTCTAACCAGTTGTATTTTTCTTGTACCTCCATGTTTGTTGTCTCTTTATTGTAATCTATAAGGTTAGTCGTTATAGAATTGGCAATTTGGTCTGTTTGGTGTTTGGTAGGTTTGGTGTTCATCACGATGTTTCTTGGTCTTGGGTTTTTTAGCGGGGTTGTCGTCAGTTCAGCTCGAATGATTCGATGGTTGGTGTTGAAGTTGAAATTGCTTATAACTTTCATGTTTGAGAAGTACTTGCTTTTATTTGTCATTATAAAATCTATTTCGTTTTTTGTTTTCCCGTCTGGTGATATCCAGGTCCACATCTTACTTTCTTTCCTCTTGAACATTGTGTTTAGGATTTTCAAGGCATTCTCCTGTGCAAAGTTGACAAGCCTTTCCCCGTTTTTGCTTCTAGCTTTTTTCCCGTATATAAATGGTCCCAAGACTATGTCTTCTACTGGTTGACGTTCTCCAATTTGGCCATTGAAGTCTCCCATCACAACAAGGTTTTTGTGAGCATGGTCTTGGATTGTTTTATTTAGCTCTAGGTAGAATGAGTCCATTGATGTTGTATCGGATTGTCCCGTGGGTGAGTACACTTGTATGATGGACCATGTGTCTTTTTGTCTCTTGTTGTCTTCCGTTTCCGGTCGTTGAAGTGACAACAAGTCTGTGAAGTGCGTGTCAATAAAACACATATTAAAAATAGTTAAAGCTACACCTTAAAGAACTGAATTGTAACAAACAACAGCAAATAAACATCGAAAGACAGATAAGAAAGAATCCTTGGATATTATCAAGACGATCATTAAAAGTGAAGCTTAAAAATACATTCACATTTGAGGTTAGAACACATCATCTAATTAATTATTGAACACAACAATAACTGTCAGTCGGCTAGGCTGACAACTAATCTGAGTGTTACCAACACAAATAAATACCATCTACCAATTCCATCTACGTTCCGCTCCACACAACTTCATACGATAACATGGATGATCAATTTCAATTACTATTCGATAAAATGAAGATCGAAATGGAGAAACAGACAAATGATTTAAAAGAATCTATTACGAGGAATATAATGGATCGGATAGATGAAAAGTTAACTCCTATGATTGAAGAAAATGAAAAACTAAAACAAAAAATTGGTAATCTGGAGAACGAGATTGAATATCTAAAAAAAGAGAAGAAAACGAACAATATAGTTATTTATGATTTAGAAGAGAGAGAGAAATCTATATTAGAACTATTTCAAAGCGTCAAGGAGATCTTCAAAAGAGACTTAAATTTGTCTGTGGAAGAAAATGAAGTGAACAGACTATACCGTCTAGGAAAAATAAAGCTGAGAACAAACAGAGACCTGTGCTACTATCATTTATAAACGGTTGGAAAAAGACCAAATTATAAAAAATAAAAAAAGTTTAAAGGAAATCTATATATCGGATGACTATTCTAAGGAAGTTATTGAAAAGAGAAAGGCTTTATACCACAGCTACTAGAGGAGAAGAAAAAGGAAATATTGCTTATCTGAAGTATGATAAACTAGTAGTTAAAGGACCCATCACCGACAAAAGGAAAAGAGAAATATCTACTTCTCCACAGTCGACGTACACCACTAAACCTAAAAAGCAACAAACGATAAGTTCTGTTAAATCTAACAGGAAAAACGTCTTCGATTTGATGAAAAACCGATCAAACTCTCTCACTGATATCCCCACTCATAAAAAACAATAGCAATTAGCAACCGGCAAACGGATAATCCAACTAAACTACGAAAACCAAACAGAAGAAATAACACAACCTCCCCCAAGTCGACTGGTCCTCGTGGGGGATGAAGACCACAACCCTCCAACAACACAGGAAAACAATTGCGAAAACAGTCACAGAAGAGCAAAAATCTATGTTGCAGCCCTCAATGTACTTACACTAAAAAATGATGAAAACCTTACAGAACTAACACATGCGTTAAAACAGATTAAATGGGACATCGTCGGCCTGAGTGAGGTAAGGCGTAGGGGAGAAAGAATTATTTCCCATCCAGACTTCCTCCTATACCACATAGGAACGACCCCAGGTCAGTATGGAGTTGGTTTTATTATCAAAAAACACCTCAGAAATTATGTGGAGAGCTTTATAGGAGTGTCAGAACGCATAGCAATGTTAAATCTTAAACTACCGGGACACAAAGACAAAGACACATGGTCCATCATACAAGTGTACTCAATGTGCATAGGAAATTTTAAGTTTCCAAGTCCAATTTGCACATTCGATTAACACGCACGATTCGAGTTAAAAAAACTCAGTTTTCTAGGTCCGTGTACGAAGTCACGTCACTTCGTCGCAGTTCGATGTAAACACACACCGAATTGTGACCAAGCATTGTCGACGTAGCACTGCTCTTAGTGTTCTTGTAGGATCTAAAAAGATTACTAAAGTGATCTTAAAAATAATATTTTAATATATATTATCAGTAACGCCAGAGATAAAGCACTCGATTAGAAAGCAGCATAAGCAGCAACTGGGTTTTCTAATAATAAGTGTTTATGACGTCGTCTTTTGATTCAAACAAACGTGCAGCGATTAGTAAAAATTTTAGTACTTGTGAGAGAACGTATTATGTCATCTGCTCCTCGATCGGAAAAAAATGGATTCAGCGAAAGAAAAATAATCTATAAATAATAAATGCGTCCGTGAAAATATTAGTTTTTAAATATTTTTAAGAACGATTCGTGACACGGAACTTTTTAGAGTTGAACTAAAGTTGAACACTACAGCTTGTCCGTTCGGTCCATATTATTCGATCTTACGTGATCTTTAGCGGAATAGCTGAAGTTTACGAAGTCATCTTGCTGGACGGTAACAAATGCGCAGACGGCAAGTTCTAGTCTAATAGCTCAGACTCGATTTTCGCTGCTAGACAGTTAAAAAACTATACGAGTTATATGACATTAATTCTGTTTGAAAGTTGATTTATATCTATTTATGCCTATTATCTTTTTAAATGAACTAAATCCGCCTCATCCATAGTTCGGTTTCTCTGTTTCATCATTATCAATTATTTAAAAGGCACCTATTGGTAAATTCGTGGATTTTGATCACTCAAATTCTAATCTATAATGTTTATGTATGAGGTTTGAATTGGATTAGCAGTTAATTGTATATCCAAATCAAACCTCACACATAGACATGTACTATACAAAAGTGATATTATACGCAAACTGTGTTCAAAAGACTTAAGAAATGAAAACAATCCAAACATGCTACTATGTCACTAAATAAAAAAAAATAATTTGCTAAAAATGTATACTAATAGACCAATATCAATAAAAAAAATTATGACTATTTAAATTTTTTTAAATAGCGCTCGGCACTTTAAAAAATACTCTTCAAAATGGAGATTGTAATTATTAGAATTATTCTTTAACTGATATTGGTGACTTGTTATTCTCCTAGACTGTTTATTTAAGAAAGATGGTTGATAATTATAATGTATCGTTAAAAAAAAGATATTTTAAAATTATCATATGAACCGACCTCAAATATTTTAATCGGTACTACTACCTGACCTCAAAAGTAATATGTAGACTTCGTATGCCGTTATCGGGGCTGTTCGAGTCACAGTGAATAATACCCATTAGTTTCACCCAAAAAGTCATTAACTTTTAGAATTCTGTGCAAAAAGGCAAAAAGAAAGCCCTGTAGTTTCGTTCTATCGGTCTGTCTTATTGAAACATGTATTTGTCAATTATTTAATTTATTTTTTCAAATATAATTTGAATGTTTTTTCAAACATTATCACTAAGAATGATGCGATCCCCTTTTAATTTAAACACGGTGCAGTTGCAAATACCTTATAATTTTCCTTATTAAGAGAGAACCCTGGATGTGGCAGTCTGCACTCGGGGTATACTTTGACCGATTTTATACATTATTATTATCATTTATCGTTTTGGTTTAAAAACATTACGACTTAGTCGATTTCATAAAAAAATAATCTATAAAATTGGTTTTACATTATTGAAATCGAGCGTACGATACTTTTTATCGCCATTTATAATCCGATAGCGGGGGAAAAAAATTATGATCCCACACGATAGACGTGGTTCTTTATCGATCCACTTTCACATCACCAACGATCTACACGAGATTTAATAAGGATCGCGATCAGGATGACGATCCGGCAGTCTGCGCCGGAACATAATTTATTCCGTATTTGCGCGGACAAAGCGCGATTTTTATAAATCGACCCGGCACACGACACAGCCGGCCCCATCAATATTCATGGCGCGGGCGGGCGGCGCCCGATCTCGCTCTCCCGCCGCCCTCGTTCATCTCCCGTTTCCTTTTCGATGTTCCTGCAGTTTCTCTGTTTGCTCTCGACGCTTAAACTAGTACATACGTATCGCGAACGCTATCGGATTCGCTTTGAGAGGCCATATGCTTGCACGTATACCGAGTCCGGGCTGTCGCGTACGCGCCCTCCTGCGGCTTCGTGCGGCGACTCGTGTGCGCCGGGTTGTGAAATTCTTAGAAATGTGCCGATTCGAGAAATAACATGCCGGTTATAAGAATCAATCTGCTAATCGTGTATTACATTCGCGCAATACGTTCATCAGTACATTCGCGAAGCGAGTCGTGAATGTACCCATAATAAATTTCATCAACGTGAAGCGGATTTGCATCTTGCGAAGGTTTCAAAGTGAATACGTGTTTAAGAGTGAGGGCTACGTATGAATTAACCGTATGTGGTTGTGCATGTAACATTTGTAATATATTTTTAGTAAATTTTACAACTAATATATTTAATGTGAAATTCAATAAGTATTTTTTTTTTGAAGTTTGAAGAAAAGGGACAAATTTTAAGTTGCATGTGGTTAACTTCATAATGAAAACGTTTCGATAACGGTTCAACTTCGCTATTACAGAAAATAAGTGCGAATGCTTAAAAAAATATCGCCTAAAATATCCACGTACACATTTCCACAAGTTTTAAATTCATGGTTTGGTCATCCACGGAACAATGGCACTTAACGTTATTTGGTTAAACAAAAATAGGACAACTCTATAATTGGTGTATACACGATTTAAATTCATTGACTTACGAGAGATAAAAGCTCGTTAACGAGTGCCATATGTAGATAAAAACCTGCAAGTTGCCACAGCAGATTAAGAAGCTTTTCAAAGCAATAGTTTGGTGCTGATATAAATTTGTAATATAAATTATATCACTAATTTCTAACGGAAACCTATCACGCATTGTAATATATTAACTCAAAACGGTGCTGCAATTAGTCGTACAAGCGAATCCAGGAACATGAATAAATAAAACTGATAAAGTTAACTTCATCAAAAAAAATATATAAAAAAAAGAACATGAAAAATAGGTACAAAACATTCACGCTAGATCAGTCTGATATATCAGATCCGTGAATCCTTCGCGGCGCGGCGCGACAGCTGACCGCGCTGAACGCTGGCGCCGTAAAGCCTGCTAAGCGGTCTTGTGTCGAGTTATGGTAACCCACGCCAAGGGGAACAAAACCTTTAAATGTTGCCAGCTGTACCTGTTTATGAAATGATTTTTTTCATTGTTGCTGTGAGGTTTTCAGGATACCGTACCAAAAGGATGCCAACGGGCCCTACTAGCTGACCGAAGAAATAACACAAATATATTATGTGGTGATATAGAACCCTCGGAACGAGAGTTCGACTCGCACTTGACTGGGTTTTGTTTTTTTTGTTAATATTGTTATATACTATGAGTCATATAAATAAGCGTGTGAATTCGCTTTTCCTTAACTTAAATAAATATAAGTATAAAACGTAGCACTCTATCACCGAATCCAAAGTTTATCTTTTCGTACAAAGTAACAGAATTGCTTGACAGCTGACGAGGTTGGACTATCGTTGTTTTGGTTACATTGTTGCTTTAGATGCACTACTTTCGACAAAATAAATTTAGCGTTCTATGTATATTAATGAGTAGGGGCTACCAATGCTAATTTCTCTAAGAAACAAAAGGCTCCGAAATAAATGGTAATGACACGCGGAGACTTTCTATACTGTAGTTTTAAGAAAATATGTTTCTACAGTCCCGTACATACACTATCTCCTTGAATATTGACTGTGTGATTGACGCAATCGGTACCGACCCCACCCACTAGGGACGTCAGGTCGATTCCTTCACAAGACAAATATATATTTGATCAAAATATTTTATTTTTTGTATTGAGTCTGGGTATTTTTATGCATTATGTGTATATATTTACAAAAAAAAAGATATGTAATTTACCAATTATCTGAAAGTACAAGTCTCATTGCTTAGTTTGGGATCAGATGGTGCTGTATGCGTTCGAAAATATTTACAATACAGATATCATAAGCAAAAGTTAACTAAAGCTTATGAATGGGTATCATCAAAACTTGAGATCCAAAATTCTGTCTAATTTCATTCACAAAGAGTAGCAATTACATCAGATATCTATAAATTTACATTTATAGGTGTGCACTCTCACCTGCTACTTTTTCGTGTTTATTTTTCTTAAAGGTCCCCGCGGCCACGTGTATACCTTTCGTGAGAGATCTCGTATACTTTTCCTTTAGAAATATTCATGGTCAGGAGCACTTAACCCACTTATTTCCTCCCCCCTTCCCCGCTCGACCCTCCCGCGCTGTCTCGGCCGCCTTCGCCGCTGTCCGCGTGCGGCCCCCCTCGCCCCTCCCGTCTCGGCCGAGCAAACAACGCTATAAATAAACCCCCGTTTCATATTTATTAACAGTCGTTTCGTTCAGATCCATCGCGCGTTGAAATTTCGCGTTTAACGTTCACCTGTGATTTATTTCTTTCGAATCCTGCATTAGTCGGAATTGATTTGGTCGCTTTTAATTAGCGAAGAGTTTCCAGTGTAAACAATGCACTGGACATATATCCTCGTTCGGTAAGAAATTAGCAAACTCTTCAAGCGAAATCCGAAATATTATAGATTTAGATGCGAAACATCTTTTTGCGCGCCTTGTGGGTAACATGGTTCGGTATGCCGTGACGTAAAACGGCATGACGCCGGTGTTGTCTAAGGGGCTGTCCATTAATTAGGTGAGGTATTCAGGGCGGGGGAAGGGTCGAGCCAAACCTTACTAAACTTTTTTTTTGCAGAAAATGTTGTAAAACTGCGTGAAAGTTAAATTAAAGTTGAATGAATGTATAAAACGTGTCATGAATAAAATATGGCAGATTATGACACAATTATGTTTATCATATTTGTCCGAACGCCACAGAGCAGCACAGTAGCTCTTCGACTGTTTAACCGCTATTGATCAGACGATTAATTTTATCACTGTAATTTCAGATTATAGTAATATTCGCAAACATTATTCCTTGTTAGTTTTAAACAAAAGTAATTGAGTAATTTGTATTTTTTTTAAATTAATTCTACACTTTTATACCCAAAATATAAATTTTGAAAAATCTCACGTGAGATTGGGGAAGGGGAAAGGGGGTCAAGAAAAATCTTACAACACTCACCTAAGAGGGAGGGGGGGTCCAAAAATCCTCAAAAATGCCTCACGTAATTAATGTACGCCCCCTAAAGTTGATTTTTTTAAAATATTCTATATTAGGCATTGACAAGTTCTAATCGAAATGTGCCTGCCATTCATTCATCACAGAAACAGGCATCTTACCAGCCAGTATCAAACTATTGAATTTAGGACGTAATGCATAATGAAATTAACTACCACATGTTTGCTACTAAATAAAACATTATTTTGTATTATGAACAGTTTTTCATATTATTCATGTAAAATAACAAAATGAAAATTCGCTTATAAGTACGAAACATTACGTAATTGTAAGCATTTTTTTTTAATTTCTAGTCTTAGTTTATAACTCCAAATATTTTAACATCACAAAAAAAAAGGAGAAAGGAAAAGTATGTTGTTACTAAACAATTTAAGTTGCCAAATTATAAATTTAAAATAATACAATATTATAATTTTCTAAAAAACGACATTAGAAATATTGAAAGATTCGAAGTCATCGACAGTTATTACCTCCATTACCTGTTTGCAACCCATGTATTGAATTTCAAACTCGCCCGTTCCGTAATCGCCATATATTTTTAAAAATAATAATTTAAAATTTTGTATCTATTAAATACAAAAATGAAGATAGCTTTTTTCGGGTTTTATTATATTTTACAACAAAAGACTGCCCGCAAAGGATATTTCTGGCTTTAAATAATTTTTGCTATAGTATTCTAAGTAGTTACAGTTACATACAAACAGCCTATTGTCACCCTGCAGCTCCTGACGCTAACAATACACAACTGGATGAAACTGGACGAAACACAATGTAAATAAAACTTCAATTAACGATTTTGTTACATAAAATATTATTTTACTAAAAAATGACAACTAGCACTGCTTTCTGAAATAGGAATTCATGAAAAAGATATGTAATATTTAACTTAACTCCAAAGTGAGTGTAGCGAAAGTGACAGATCAATGAATGTCGGTAGACTTACAGGTTTACCTCATACATCAATAGCGAGCTAACTTTGAGCGGACGTTATTTATTAGTTAATAATACTCCGTCCGTCTGTTTATTACATCCATAACTGCTGTATGATTGAGATGTAAATTTTTGACTAATAAAAATGGTGTATATTAAGTCACTAAGAAGGAGTCAGGTTGTTCTCTCGTTGACATGAAACACAAAAACACTGAACTATTATTATTTCTAACCGACTGCACAACGCAAGGTAGAGAATATGCTTCTCAATTTATGTCTGCATGCACATGTGCCTGTATGTCCTCGTACGCATTTTACTTTATTATTATACGGTGATACAAACGATAAGATTTGTTCGATTTCAATGGCTCTGGCTTTGATTGATTCGTTTTTATTTCGTGAGTGTCAGTGAAAGTAAGATGTAAAGCAAATTTTAATATGGCGTTCACTTAATGCCGTATTTATTAGCGACCGGATTGAACACTCATTTGTTTAATGGTTCACTTTTTTTTTTCTTAAGTAAGCTGTCTTGTAAGCTGCTTAAGTTTTACTTAAATTTCAATTATTGAACCGCTCCGAGGTCATACCATAAAGAAAAACGAAATTGCACTATCTTGCCCTTATTTTAAGCCGACTTCGAAATAGGAAAGGGTTTTAAGTATTCTGTATTATTTTTTTTATTTATGTTCAGCAATTACTTCGGCACTTGTTGACCCATTTGATTTTTTTTTTGTTTAAAAGAGTCGTGATGGTCCCGTAGCCAGAAAGTCAGGATCTGATGATGGGATTACAGGAAAATCGAAAGATGCCCTAAAATATTATAAGTAGAATGTGTTTGAGCTCTTTCTTTAGTTATTCAATTTTTTTACGTTTAATAGTTAACATCTCATGCTGTACACGACTGGTCAGAAAAGTAATTATTAGTCAGCTGGTCTTACTTTTGTTCGAGGCTTCGCGCCTATTGACATACGTTAAGTCTGACGTCACCCTTCACCGCTGTGGGCCCGCCCCACTGTAACGTCTGTTCTCTATGTCACAGAGAAAATATTATTAAATTGCGGGATAAAAATATTATTAAAATAATTAATAAACGCATGCTGTGTTTAATAATTATTTATTAATCTATCTATATATTTTAATTCATTTACATAGTACTAATATGACAATCTTAGCTTGAACACATCGGAGCACTTTAGCGATAACAGTAGGAATAGGATGAATTATTTAATATTAACATGAGTGAAAATGTGATCTCCATGAATTGTAGAACTTTGTATTATAAAGTATAAGAATAACTTACATAATTTATATAAAAATAATTTAATGCTTGCATTCCTACTAAAAACGTAAGAACCATGCAGTGATTACTACCGACCTTTAAATTCGAGATCGGAATACTGCAAAGATATGCCTGGCCGATTTTTTAACCACAGTTTAATGCACATGCAAAGTAACTAAATTAATTATAAAATTATAAATACTCGATAACTAAAAAATGTGAAATAAAATAACTTATGTACGAACAAAAAAAACTCCCTTCAAAAACCTGTTTGAATAATTGTTTAAACGGATGCCAAAAACAACTAATTGCTTGTTTTTGGAGTCGATTTAAACTAAAAGAAAGCAAGATGACATGCAATCTAAAACATGAATATGAAACGTTAAATATTTAGTCAAAACACAACTGTGTGTAATTTATTTTCAACCGGAACTGACTCCAAAAACAACTAATTAGTCGGTTTTGGAGTCTGCCTAATCAACTATTTAAATAGGTTTTGAAGGTAGTTTCGTTCGTTAATTTAGGACTTTTCAATACAGTATGACCCCGATACAAACAATACAAACAATTTTTCGATGCTATTTCGACTTACATCAACAGCTCATTATTTCCTATTGACTATAATTCCCACTAATAACATAACATAGTTTTTGTTCGTTGGCCCGAATAAATGATAATCCTACAATTATTGGCTCAACTTTATTATATTGCGTTAAATAATAAAGAGGGTAGTTCGCTTTTACCTACCATTTTGCTACCATTAGTTATTTTACATTACACGCTTTATATTGTATATAAATGTTTGTCTCTGAAACCTTATTCAATGATAAATTTTTCAACATAAAGTTCCTGATGTAGAAAATCTTTACTATATCGCGTACTAACTTATCTACTAATCGAGATTGTAAATTTTTGTTCGTTAATCACTTTTAACTAGTTCTTGTCTTTTATTCACTGTCGTCACACACTTTTTAACTAAAATTTGTCTTCTATTTGCTGTCCACAACCATATTGATACTGAAAAGAACAAAAGTCATCGAAAACTATCTAGCAATAATGTTTATAATAACAAATCTTAAAAAAACCTTTTTCGATTCTAGACTTCAAAATAAATTGTTATGGACCATCGTACTCCCGTTATGGATTGTTACGCACCAAGAATTGCTATGTTCGTGATCTTTCGTAGGCGATTTTAAGGTAAAGACCCTGACCCTGCCGATTTTCCGCCAGAAAACTCTACCACACGAAGAAGAGGGGATAACCCCCTCCAATCCCGCCCGCCGCGAAGCACCCACTCTTGGCGCACCCATCA
This sequence comes from Eumeta japonica, assembly GCA_005406025.1. NCBI lineage: Eukaryota > Metazoa > Arthropoda > Insecta > Lepidoptera > Psychidae > Eumeta > Eumeta japonica. The sequence continues at coordinate 457,846 of BGZK01000025.1, forward strand.
GCCAATGCAGTCGCTTCAGTAGTTATAAGCTGAACTTTATAATCTTTTAATAAACAAATTGTAAGTAATATTGCATTTATTTTTGGATCCCCCGACCGCAGCCTTTGTGATTAGCTTGCAACATATCTCGTATTTGTGATTTAAAACACGTCATCCTATTCGACATTTTTTGCTTAGATATATTCGTTTTAAACTCGCAGGTATCACTTGGAGTATACAAGCACATTAAAGACAATGTAACGACCTCGAGATTATTTGGAACAAAGAAATATATGAAAATACTGTTAATGAATTTTGTCGACTACGTTATCGCAGAATGCGTCTTTTAGATAATTGTTTGTATTTTTTTGATCGTTTCGAAGTTCATAAAAATAACAATTAATTTTTTTATGAGACCTCAATATATTCGTACAATGTATGTCGTGTATATTTGTACATACATTTTTAATGCTTGAATCCCACACAACTGATGGATATAAAAGTATGTATTTAACATAAATAAATTCTATGAACGATTCGTCTGTAATATCAAAAAGAGTTTGATAGATTTCTGACACGCACACGAGTAATTCTATAAAAATAAAATTTGTCTATTTAATTCGAACGTACGGAAGTCTAGAAATAAATCATATAAAAATAACGTGCAATGCGTAGTTTTTCGTATTACCCGTAGAATTGTAAACAAAGTACACATGTAGATACATTTCAGTCTGGTCTTATGTGATTTTCCCAATGACAACATTTACGTAGCTAGCGGGATCTGGATAAGTAATATAACGGGTATTGCTCTTCGGAAGACATTTATAAACATTTCAATGTGGTATATATGTTTTCGCAATAATACCTAATACATTCATAAAATATTGGTTCAGTACTAGGCTTACACTGTATCTCGGTGTGCTCTGAACACTTGTGGCTTGGATACTGAAATTTTGAAAATATGTTATTTGTATATGTTTTTGGTAACAGGAACTGTATATGAAACGAAAGGAAAAGCCCAAAACCAATTTAAGTCAATTAGGCCTCATAAGCTTTTCATTAAACAAACTTGTCGCAATGTATGTACATAAGATAATCATCATTTTGCAAACAGGCAAAGAAACTATATATTAATTACATTAGTAATTTTTGAGGAATGTAGCACTGAAACTGATTAATTACTTAAAAGCGTTTGTAATAACAACTGAAAGCTGAAAAATAACCACGGTCTGAGGTGTATAAAATGCCATATTTCTCAGAAGCTACTTTTCCAATGACTAGTTTTTATCGAAATTGGTATAAAAAAGAAGGAGGTTGCGTCTACTTCCAAACAGACATATAACCGTATTTATACAAACTATTTAACATCTCCCTTGAAAGCGATTCTAAGAGTTCCAATACTAATATTTTATTGAATATTTATGGCGACGAGGACCCTTTTTAGCTAAGTCTTGATTCATAAACATCGGTACACTTTCGTATCCACAACTTTAGGTTGTACCCGATCTACCACAACCATGAAGTTTATCATATTTTTGTGCTTTTCTCCGCCAAGGATAAAAGTGTATTTTTCCATGGTCAAACATAGTGTTTGTTGCGTACAAATTGCACCCTTTCTATAATAGGAAAAGACAGTCACCATTCTTGTCCACTCTTAATTTTCGAACTTAATTAGACTTTTTCATTATAGTGCCCTGTACCCAACAATTATTTTTTTTTTAAATTTAAATGTATAATGTCTAAAAGAAATTGTACTTCTCTAAAATGTAATATGATATTTCATAAGAGATATAATTTTTTATTTTATATTTATAAAAAAAAATAAGAGAACGCCCCAAACTACCATCCGACTACCACTATTCATACACATAATTCAATTTGATAAAGAGATTATAATTTAAGTTGATAACTGCACCAAATTTATTTCTGCACCAAAAAAATACGATAAGTTCCGATGGGAGGCAGAAGTCTACCTAACAAACTAATAAATATGTCAATTGTTTTACAGCTGATTTGTTGCGATGCCAACGCCCCTCCAGAACCAATATGAAAACATCGTATCCCCGGCGAATATAATATTACACGTCTCTGCTCAATCAAGTCAAATCAGATACACTAAATGTTTTCTTGTCCGTTGGATCGGAAAATTCACTACACTATTCCCAAAAGGCGGGCGGGGTCGGGCGTTGGGCGGGCGGCGGGCGGCGGGGCGGGCGCGACCGAGATGAATGTATCGCTCCCCGCACTAATAAATAACATGTTTTTTGCAAAGGAGAACGCAGCGCCCCCGCCTAATGTTTACAGCGTTCTACAAATTTTCTTAGATACGGCCCATTTTTCTACATATTTTATGGCGCGCTCTTTTTTTTCCATTTTAAACGACACGAATACATCGCCGGCATCGACGACCGAGGGTTCTTCTAATCTTAAAGTTATGCGTTTGTCTAAATTTTAACGTTACACAGTACGGTTGTTACGTTTTTAAGCATTATCAAATACTAAATAGAAAAACATCAGTTATGAGATCGTAATAAATAATTAACGATTAATAAATAATTACGATCTAATGACGGGTTATTAGGTCGTAATAAATAATTTCACTTTTTATAGAGGATTTATAATTTTTAGGCACGTCGAGAATTAATTATTGCTAACTGTACAGTAAGCAATTAAAATGCAGGTACAACTATGAACGGCAACAGAAATTTACTTTTCTTTGTTCTTTGCTTCTTTACTGTCTCGGAAATTGAGCTTCACGTATTTTGGGCAGAACATTATTAAAGTTTGACTTCGGTGTATTCTGGCGTTTTTTTTTCTCTAACCAAAAACAACTTTAAAAAATATCGAAATTATATGTAATCTTATTTTTAACAATTTCTGACGGTTGATCTAATAAATTACTTAATTTCAATTATGTATATTAAAATTAAATAATTAAGCTCCTTTATTTAGCTCATTTTAAGTAAATTTCAAAATTATGCATTTTAATCGATTTTATCTATAATATTTAGGGAACTTATATTTTACAACTTTATTACTCAAGATGAACCGAATTTAAATTATATTTCATATTCAAATATAATTTTACTTTTAAATATATAAAGGTTGTTTATAAAAATTAAGCTCCCATTGTTGGTATTGAAATGAACTAATGACGTCAAATTCAGTGTATCTAAAGTAAGTATAAATTACCCTTCTCGAATATTTTTATAGCTAATTATTTCGTACATTTAATTTATTTTTACCTTACCCGCGTAGTTTCACAACAATATTAATCTTTAGTAATAAAAGTCACCATAAAAGCCGGCCAAGAGCATTTTTAGATTTGAAGGAATAAATTTGATTTTGATAAATAATTATATATTATTTTATGCAAAGTTTATATTAAGCATATTTTATTACCATCAAAATGACTACAGTGAAAGTAGTATTTTAATATAATAAATTTAAAACACAATTATGTACTAAATTTTAAGTGTGTTAAAACAGAATTGAAACAATTACTGCAGTCTCAAAATGTAAAAAACGATGTGAAAAAGTACATCAGCAAAAGGGCGTATCTTCATGGCACTTACGTTCTTTTGTTAAGGAACGCAGTTTTTCAGCAATAACTCAGAAACGGTATATCCGATCACATTAAAAATAATTTTAGTTGACAGTATTTATTGAGCGTTCCCTTTATAATTTATTCATATTTTTGGACATATGGTTTAAAAGAAAATGGGGGAGACACAATTTATACTATTTGCGGAACGATTATTTCCGAAAATATTGACTTAGTCAAAAAGATTACTTAAAAAGTTAAAGTGTTATTTAAACAAACTGTCGAAATATATGCCACATGTTGATGTTTGCCCAAAAAAATTTTTTTTGGCTTCTGTTCATGTTAGGAGTGCACCCATTAGAATTTTTTTTAAAATATTTAACTACCAAACTAAATAGCGGCTTATACAAGACACTTACATTCTGAATTTCATCAATATACATCCTGTAGTTTTTGAGTAAAATGCCTATGACATACAGACGGATGGACATGACGAAAGTATAAGGATTCCGTTTGTCCTATTTTGACTATGGAATCCTATAAAGTACTTAACATATTTATGATCACTGACTGATTGACATAATAGATAAATTCTTAAGTAGGCAACTAATCAAAAAATGCCACCTACTAATGAATAGTACAATAAAAGCGATGAAAGCTTGAAGAATTTTATTCTATACGCAGTAAGTCAAAGCTGTGCTTAAAGGCTAGTGTTATAATATTGAAATCACCAAGTACGCTTCAATGCCTTGAAACTTCTTAAAATACCTAATCTGTAAGCGGTTAACCACGCTGGCCATCCTTAAAGCTTTCCGCTATGATATTTATCGGTGTGTCTTTGAGCTTATTAAGTTATAAATATTGTCCATAAGTTTTAAGCTCAAAAGTTTAAAAGACGGTTAACCTTGCAGGCCAACTGAAATTTCTTACTAATTTCGAGATCAGTGTTCTAAAATAACAGTAGTAAATTATTGAGCTGATCACGCTCAATAGATCAATTTTATTGCTTTATTGATCTCTTCAAATTCAAAAATATAGCTCTAATACTTCCAACACTTCCAAGCTTAAAAAAGTGAGTTGCATGAAAAATTCGCTTTTTTTTTAAGTTCACTATTGCAATATCATTCCAACGCGTTGTTCGATTCTGCACTGCTTCAGTATGTCCGACCCGATTTTTTAAACAAAATAAAGATAACCGACTACCAAACACCAATTTGTAAGGAATTAATTGCACATGCTATTCTAAAAAATACCTTTTTTTTCAAATTTTCCTTTAACCATATCTTTCCAACCAACCTACCGATTTTAATGCAGTGTGCAACCCTCGATGTTGTTATTTAAACCGGAAAGCTAGTTAGGCTATAAAATTTATCCATAGAGTAGTTTAAGGCACTTATTGAAAAATCCTTCTCCAACAGTATTTCTTACACAAATGAACCGATTTTCATTAATTTAGGAATAACCAACGTTGTTTTTGAGAAGAGCAATTAGTTAGATTTTGAAATTCATCGGTGGAACAGTTTACAGAATATTGTACAATAACTCTTTTTAACAAATTTTGCTCCAACGATATCTCTTGAACAAATCAACAGATTTTTATGTTGTTTGCAACAGTTGATGCAACTGTTTAGGAAAAGAGTTGATTAGATTTTGGTATCGATTGGTAGAGTGGTCTAAAAATTATTTAAAAAACACTTTTATGAAGACTTTATTTTTGAGATTCCTCAAAATCTACCTAGAAGTCTAAGTTCAGTTAGTTAAAATCCAAACACACATACACACAATCGAGTTGAAAACAGTAACTTGGCATTTTTTTTAATTTCATAACGGAAAGTTAAAAAAAATTATGAAAGTCTTACTCAGTCCATTTAAATAGTTCCTGATAAATTCTAAAAAATGTATTTTGTCATGAAATATATCTATTTAGAATAAGTAAAAAAGTCTTAACTAAACTAAGTTCTTACTTACCTACAGTGCATAATGAAATGCTACGTTCAATGTGTGTACGTACTTAAACATCAATCTACTTGTTTCGTATTTACTTACTACAACATAGATATAATACTTCTCTTAGCTTCTTCACTATTTCAAGAAATATGAAATCTTTAGTAAAACCCTTATTTCTGCTAACAGCGGTCGAGAGCGACGGAGTGTAATGACTCGGTCTTATCTCAGCTCCATGTAAATCTAGGCGGGCTGAGGGACTCACGCCGCTTAGCCCCGTCTGCGCCTGGAAGGTGAGATTTGTACCTAGATTTGTGCGATGCGTTAAGAGCGTAGTAATCGTTCTCACATAATGTAGTATTTAATATGTAATTTAGTATTAACATTATGAAACATCGCTCGTGTTAATATATTGCCCAATTTCAAATGCAAATTTAACTTTCTGGATTCTTGTTATACTTCTTTTACCACGTTTGAAAAAAACAGATCATAAGGCATTTTTAGCATGTTATAAATATGACGTAGGCGATGCAACACATAATTAATTTTTAATCCGTTCACCAACTTATAAGTAAAATCACATAAAAAACGCGTTAGAACACTGGCTTCTGGACAGCTAAGGTCAAGGTCAAAACTTCTCTGTTGCAATACCAATGTGTGAAGTTGCACAAATTACTCAAACACAAACATTTGGTTACAACAAAATAATGCAATTTCTTATGTATAAAACCTAACAGGCCCCGTTACTGCATTTGAGTGTAAAAAGCTTACCACGCACGCGTGTAGTGTCTAATTCAGACAGTCGTTCAATGCAATTAAATGAATACCGAACATACATTTTGTCACAATGGATACACGTATTTATCTACATATTAACTTTTCGCCGCGCGCCGTCCGCGTGTATATCAAATAATTCTTTCATGTCGTTGTTTTTTCTTTTTTTGATTTCAATCCCAGCTCCACTCTTGATTCCGATTCTAGTTCCGATCTAGATTCTGGTTCTATTAAAAACATACATCATTCACCCGCTGCTCCCGCCCCGGGTAAGATAAGATATACAACGAATTCTTTCAACTTTGATATCGCTCGATAAGGTTATCGACCATGATTGAATAATATCGATTCTATGCCATATTCTTATACAGTAAACAAACATAGTGTCGCTAATTTTTTATTATGAAACGATTTCACTTACGCTCCTGAACCGATGTCGAACTTGACTCTTGAACATTATTGTCACCAATAGTAAGGAAGAAATGCGTTTTACGATATCGCGAGCAAACGAGCAAAAAATTAGTATCTTTGTATATTATAGCCTATATGTTATTCTCATATATAAGCTATGTCACTGTAAGGTTTCAGCCAATTCTATTCAGCAGTTAAAGCGTGATTGAGCTACAAACGTGCAAACATACAAAATTTCACGATAATAAAATGATTAGTTGACTAATTGTATAAATAACTTCATCAGGTGATTGTTTAAATGAGTACTGATTAAATTTAAATTACTAAATTGTGGCAGAACAATGCGGTGGTCAACTCGGCTGCAGCACGCAAATGGGCCAACTTACTTCTTCACTATTTGATATTAATAACTCGAATACACATATCGCGACGCCACAACATACATTACAATTACATATGATAGATAAGAAAGAAGATAAAGTTCCGAATTTATACGCAACTGGCTAGTTGAGTCAGAATCGCAGACTGAAGGTTCCGCATCAAGAACGCTATTTATTTATATACTTTTTGTTATCTTCTATATTGATGATTTTGAGAAATACAACCTCAGCTCAATTCATTTTTACCTGAAGCACCATCTATACGATGGAATCGTGAAGTTAAAATGTACGTATCATCTAATAGGATAATATATATTGTCAATGTCACAATATTTTTTCGATATATTTACATGCTTGATGTTGTCTATGGGAAAATTGCTTATTTTATTGGATTTTGTGGCTTTTAAAATTTTTAAAGATCTAACGTGCAAACGTACAACGAAAAATAAGGATTTTATGAAATATGTAACTCCCTAGTTTTTAACCGACTTCAAAAAAGGGGGAGGTTATCAATTCTTCTTATTATTTGTATGTGAATAAGATATTTACCTGCGGTAAAGTGGAGCCTATATTCTCCAATTTAGCCCTCTAACATCGATGAAAACTGCATTTAATTCCATGCATGCTGCATGTACGAACAAACAGACAGACGGGCAGACAGACAAAAATTCTAAGACTTGATATTATGGTTTCAGTTACTTTACAAAGACCCTCATATTACTTTTTCATTAAAATCTATAATGTACAGACAACGGCCTGTTACAATTTTATTATGTATATAGATTGGTTTCGTACTATGAATACTAAAAGTGTCTCACGACATTCACGTTTGGCTATCCATAATAAGGTCCCGATTTCTATACTTATATATTATATAATAGCTAACATTGCACATGGCAGAAAAAATAATTAAAGTAGAATCAGTGAGTTGTAAATAAATGCAACCTTTGTGTAGTATTTGTGTGGAATATCTGCGGAGGATAGATGTAGGAACAAAGATGTCACAAAACGATGCGTTTGAAAGAAGATTTAGAAGAATAGTAGAGTAGAGAAAAATATGTTATTGCGGTTTGGCAATCTGGTAAGGATTAATGAAAGTAGACTGACAAAACAAATTTATGGAACAAACGTGTATGATGAAAGGATAGGCAAAGTCGCTCTAGAATATCCTATGAACACCAAATTGATGGCATGTTAAAAAGGGCTAAATTTTAATGACCCAAACCGACGAACTTACGTGAAAAGATTGATGAATTTCAATTATCAGTGAAGCAATATATATATGCAAAGATCTGTATCACATGGAACTCTCTAGTCTCTGCCTACCCTTTGGAAAAATAGGTGTGAATAGTTATAACATAACATATATCTTGAAAGCTAATATTACAATGATAAATCACGTTTATAAAACTTTATCCATAATATTTTAGTGCACATTTATTTTCATATCGTGAAAATTATGTATCCATTAGTTTACATTGTCAATGAGATTTGTAAGCGAATGAGGTGGACGTTTCTCAATATATAAATTCGGTATGTACGACTTGTCTATCAATCAATTTATTCGGTGGCTCGTAAAACAAGACTGCACAAGCAAAGATATACGACATGCGCTCCATCGGCCAACGGTTCCAAATTTTTATATATTATACAACTCGACTAACCCCCATCCCCTCAATTATGAAAAACATGTTTCACCATTTATAATAAGCAATAATGATATAAAATTTCATAGTCGTACTCACTCGATAAAAAAGTTTCACACAAAATATAACCTCTTTTAGCCCCCTTCAGAAATGGATTTTCTGTAATGCTTGTTTTATAGACATTTACTCCTAGCTGATATCTACCTGTCAAATAATTTTATATCACTTATGCTGTCTAAGATTTCATGATTAATCCACGAGTGGTATTTTGCTTTTTACTCTTACATAAATTTAAAATCATTATAAACAAATAATTGGTTAAAAACCCAATTTCTGAATATTCGAAGGACAAATATTGTACACAAAAACTGTCACCCATTTTCTAGCATAGTCATGTCTTACAAGATCGCCTATGGAGACTAAACGTATTATTTGAAGATTTGAAGTCACATAGTACATGTAATTTTGAAAAATTGTCATAATATATTGCTTACCATAACTAATGATTTGTGATAACAATAATTTCAATGCCACTGCTTGACTTAAAATTATTATCGTTGTTTGTCCTCTTCTTTCAAACAATTGATAACAAAGTAGTATGTTACTAGTGTTAAAGTATTACGATAAGGTTTCTCGTTCATTAAATAAACTTGAACGAATTTGCTAGGTTTAGTGTTCTTAAATAAATAAATTTGTACCACTTAATCTTAACTTACTCTCTGAAAATAATTAAACTAGAACCAGCTTTCTTAACTTAGTCTTCGTAAATAATTAACAACTCAAATCAGTTACCATATTTAGTTTTCGTAAATCTTCTCTTTCTTTTGAAATATGTTTTAAATTATTTGAAATGTGATTAGTAGTTATTTCATATCATTTAAAACAAAAAATATGCAAAACGTTTGACCCTGCAGGCCTTCTCTAAAACTTCCTGCTGTGATATGTATCAATATGTTTTTGAGGTTCTAAAGTTCAAAATTGTAGTTATCTCAAAGCTCAAAGAATTATCTTTCAGCTTTTGGAGCTCAATCATTCAGTCATCTAAAATGGTCCTAATACTAAATTAATGAATTTGAGATCAAATGATCGATTTTTGTACTCTTTCAAACTTTCTGAGTTCGAAAATGTAACCTTAATATGTTTTCAGCTCTTCGAGTTCAAACATCTGGAGTTATTTAAATAGGTAATCCATTTTTTTAATCTTGAAACTAGGATATCCATCAAACGCGTATTTCGGTTTTGGTCTGTTTTGCGGCATTCGAGGCAATTTTTTTAGGCAAAGAAAGTTGAGCGACACCAAAAATCGATGCAACAAGAACCTTAGAAGTTATTTTTGAACTATTTTTCCGAATTTTTCATTAATGGATATCACGAACGAACCAATGTCACGGGTTCGTCGGGTTTGTGGGTTCTTGATTCAGGGTTTCTGGATATGCAATCCGTGTCCATAAAAAACAAACGTTTAGAGTGAACAATCATTTATTAGCGAAATAAACATTATCTCATAAGACAAAGTACTCAACATATCAGCTTCACCTGTACCGGGGGTATAGGCGATGCGGCCGCAAGTAGAATGACGCTCGTGCGTCGTGCGGGCCGCGAAAGCGCCACGGACTTCGGATTCGTCTTGTTCGTCGGCAGCGGCAGCAACATCGGGCGCGCCGGGAACACGCAGCGCAGCCGGGCCGGACGTCACGGTACTCGAATCCGACAGGAACGCCACGAGTGGCGACGAGACCGCCAGGGATAGGCGGCACTGTCGCGGGAGGCCCTAATGGCCGCGGGGTCAGCGGCGACGTGCCGTAGCCACGGTTCCCTCGGTAGAGGCCTGAGCCCCAACGTCCCGGAGGAGCTTGATGTCATCCTCTTTCTTCAACGTCAGCTGAGCGAAAGAGAGAGCGAAGACCCGCGAACGGCGGTATACCGGCCGAAAAAAATACAAATGCCTCCGATGGCATTCAAAAACCAAAATTAAATTCTATTTACCTCTAGACCTTACAGATAAAATTGACAGGTCGAGGGTTCAACAGCAGGGTGTGTGGGAATGCTGTCGGGGTTGCCACGATGCAGTTTCGGTTAATAAATAATGAGGTAAAAATAAAAATCGTTATAGAAATCAATTTTAATGGAGTACTTGACGAGCGATTTTGTTCTTAAAGAAAACAACTGGTAAGATTTTAATATCTATAGGGGAGAGTAGTTTAAAAAATATTCTAAAAAAAAACAAATACTTTTCAAAATTTTACCATAACAGTGTTTCTTGAAGAAACTAAACTATTTTAATACATTTGACAACAATCGACATTGTTTTTCTAAGGAGAACAAGTGGATACATTTTGAAATTTATCTGCAGAACGGTTTACAAAATATTACAAAAAATATTACTCTTTTTAAAAAATTTCTCCAACGATGCCTCTTGAACAAAGCAACCAACTTTTATGTAGTTTGCAACAGTCGATACAACTGTTTGTAGTAAATAGCAAATTAGATTTTGGTATCGATTGGTAGACTAGTCTAAAAATTATTTAATAAAAATATTTATCTTCAAAAACTTTATTTCTGAGATTCCTCAAAATGTACTCGACGAAACCAAGTCAAAGTTTCAGGAATAATAAGTTGATGGACTCTTTTCGAATGCCGCAAATTACGTTTCCATCGGTTAATACGTTCAAAAGTAATTTCACTCACACACTAACACTAACACACTAACACACACACACACACACACACACACACGCATGCAGACATCACGCTGATAATGGTCCACATGGATTCTTAATAGAGATTTTGTGAAAACTCAATTTTGAATCGTACTGAAAACACTTACTTCTCAATTTTATGAAAAATTTTCAATTCTCATTGCGGGAAGTTAACTAGAAAATAGAATTTTGATAAATAACTCGTATAAAACTAAGCACGTGTATTTTCTTCCATCACTTATTTATAGATGTTTTATCTTTACTGCAGGTATGTTTTCAACATACACGGTAATAAACGTTAGACTCATTGTGACCAATCTTTGAATGTGGAGTTTGAAGTTTCAAAATTTTATTATGTGATATTAAGTACGTAATATATTTTATTAAATCAGTATAAATAAATGTGAGTAAAAGTATATACTTGCTTTCAGCATTATAAGAGGTGCGTTTTATGAACTCTTTCGCTTATTATATTTATATTTATATATATATATATATATTGAATTCGTTCTTAAAAAAGAAGTTCGCAAAAAAAGGAAGTAAACTAACACACGCACAATTTTTTTACACGTTTCATTTAGAGAATAATTATTTGTTTGTTCTTTGTCAAAAGTGACAAAATAGGATAAACCTGCAGATAAATGTTAGCTATGTATTTTATGTCATACAATAATAGAGCAACTGTTATAATTGTATAACAGTTGGTCTATTATTGTACAATATTCACTAATAGCAAAAACTATTATTATTGAATAATAGAAGCTATCGTCGTGTATCCGAATCAGAAGGTGCCGGATTATATCCTTATAGTGAGCAAATCCACCAACGAATCTTTTAACTAACATGAAATTGAATTCCTTGCTTCGTGTCGCGATATCGATAGCAGCGCCAACCTGCAATGGACTATGGTGGACTAGCTGAGGCCGGTTCCCTCAAACGCATATAAACACATTGTGGGAGAGCATAGCTTTGCAATCGAGCGCTACAAACCTATTACGTAACATATGGAGAAATGTTCTCCGTGAGAATCCGAGTCGCACTTGACCGACCTTTCAAATTGTAATTGTCACTTAATTAAATTATCTAAAAGATTTAATCGCGTTCAAGGATGAAACTATACGCCGCTGGCGGCCTTCGAGTCGCTTTATGAGCGTACCGGACGCCACGGCGAATTCTAAATAGGGTTCCGCAGAAAACTTTACCAAAATAACCGGGCAGTTAATAAATATCGCGGTAGGTATCTACCGAAGCGTCGGGGGCGCTGGCGCAGTAAATACGGATTACGCCCGAGAGGTGGCGACGACTGAAAATTCGATGCGATAGCGTGTTATTGGGCCGAAAAGCGATACAATATATTCATATAATCAACGTTGCCGAGTCGAAGTGAGGGGCCGTAAAAGATAACGGCGTATCGTTCGTGAGGCTTTGATTATTTTTTTATTTGTTTTTTTTTTTGGGTGAATTAAAGATTTGATTAGAAAAAGTTTACTAACATTTAGCTCGTGCACCGTTTTGTAGCAATGGGTGGTAGACGGCGCTATTAAAAAAAAAACACCGCCACGATAGCGGGAGTGGAAGTTCTAATTAATATAACAATCAGATATTTTTTTCAGCTTTCACGATTAAAATCAGTCCTCCCGGAGGTTGAGAAATCGCGTAATGCTTAAAAAATATATGAAAATAAACACAAGTTAATTGAAATTTACAAAACATATGAAAATTTTCTCTATAGAGAACGTGCGTGGCAAACGCAGGAGACGTTTGCCACGCACGTTCTCTATAGAGATATCTGGTGTTAATACGTCGAAACTTTTATTTTATTGTTTGTCACAATTGTTAAAAAATGCTATGTTTTGTCGACTGTCAAAACGCGGAAAAAGTTAAAAAAACAAATTTACTAAAATGTATTGTTGTATTTCTAGATGTTCCAATACATCCAAGAAAAATAAACATAAATACGATATTAAACATTTTTATGGTTTTTTTGCTAATAATGTTCATTTGCTATGGCTGAATGGAAATCAAATAATTGTATGAATACCATAATTAAGTATACACAAGTATCAATTTTTAAAGCATTTAGAAATTACTATTAAATTAATTAATATTATAGTCACTCTTCGATCATTTTTGATGAACATATCTAGAGCGTTTAATATTTTTTTTAGCGTATATCCCAATAACTACCTCCTGCCTAAAAATATGATATCGTAATTTACAGCATTCATTTTTTGGCAACAAAAAGTCTCAAAATTCTTTATGCTTGTGTTGTGTGTTCCTAAAAATTTTTCCAGTAAAATACATACAAAGAATTTTGGATAAAAAAGTTAAAAAAAGCACTAACATACTTGCGTGACTAGTTTTTCATTCAACACTTTTTGCTAAATTGCATAATAAATTGAGACACAGACGTGATTACATTTTCTGTACAAACTGACCTTATATACATTTACGAATTGCGCTTTTGACGATCTACTGAAGTCAAAAAAAAAAGAGGGGTAATTTGTTAAATTTGAGGACATACGAAAAAGGTTATTTCTGAAGATGTGTCAATAACAATTGATCGAGAACATCATTTACTGTTTTCGTGAAATCATATGCATTTGAAATTTATGTTTGAGTAATAATTCTACCACTTATCACTGCCTCTTTTTTTGTAGTATTGAAAATATACCCCGGTTCGAAGAGTTTTTCGTATTTAGATGCATTTTACCCTCGCTGTCGATTAGTGTTAATCGGCAAAAATCCATATTTTGCAACTTTAATCACAGTAAACTAAAATACTTAACTTTGAGTATTTTTAACTTATGTATGACGGGTCTGGCAAGTTTTTTAAGTTATTCACGTGGTGTCACTGCTGTCGTTTCGTGGTAATCTATAGTTTCTGCACGTCCTATATAATTCTCTTTTATGGGTCAGCTTTGGTATAAACTTATTTTGTAGAGGTCCAATGGTTCCAAAAATAGAGGAAAATATGTTAATTACTTACATACATTATCCAACTTACGTATAAAAACCATATTATTGTTTTACCTGGAAATAATGTCATATTTGATGATTTTCTAGCTTAAAACCCAATGGACGGGTTAGAATGACCAAAATATATTCTTCCAGAGAATTGAACGTCCTACAAAAAAAATCTATATTTTTTTCTGAAAATGTACCTACCATACCATACCAAAAGTTATTCAAATTCAAAATTAATTTATGCTATAACTTTTGGTAAAATGTTTAAACTCGTTATAAAATATCATAAAAAAATAATTTGAAACTGAAAATAATTAAGTTTGACAAGTCTTTCAAATTAATTTGACTGAAAAACTTGTCATTTCTGAATAGAAAGAAATCAAAATATTTTTATTGGACTATTCTATTTTTTCATTAATGATAAATGATTGTAGGCGATGATAGTTTTACATATTTGATATTGTATACTTGAAGATAAATTTATAAATATAATAAATAAATAAAATAGAAGGTGCTTTATTTACAAAATTTTAGCAATCCTACGTTTCTTAAATATATTCAGAAAGAAATTAAATATAATTTAGGTTTCCAAAATTTGAAGTTCATTTAAAAATGTTTTATATACTATGATAAAATAAGAAAACAAAAAAAAACATTTGTAAAAATATTTTTTTATAAATAATAAAAATCGCCCAAATTTCGTAATTGTTTCAAAATTACAAAAAAAATAAGTTAAATTTTGGTTCCTTTTCAATAATTCATTAACGAAAAATGGAAATTTTCCAAGAAAGGCTTTCAGCGCCTAGACAGTAGTATTTCTCGAATCCTTTTGAAATTAATATTATATCCATTTCTTTCTCTTAACTTGAGGCGGTATTCAAAAAATTTCTTCCTTCCGAGAAATAATATTCTTCATAAAATATAAAAAGCACGATATTAGTATTGAAACATTATTTTATTTAAGCTCTGATTATGTGTATTGAAAGAGGAACAAACGACATCTGTAATGTAGTAGGGCCATGCTGTGGCCAACTCGGTTGCAGCATGAACGCCGACTAGCTCGAGCGGCGACATACCGCACTCACAAGGTGCAGACGTGGAGATACAGACGTGAGGTAGCAGCTTCCGCTGTCATATCACGTCCAGTGAGTTTCGATAACCCACTGCCCACTCCCCTTTCCTTCGTCTTCCACTGCCTCTCGGTCGGATATCTTATTTCTACCCAAAATACCTATTAAGCACTGGTGACTCTTCTGTCGTTGTGAGTGCCCAAGGGCGGCGGTGAACACCTGGAGGCCGACATATTTGTTTGCCTTTAATTTTTTTTTTTCTTAATAGACAAGATTAAACAGGTTTCGCTTCTCAAAACATTTTAAAACATTTTACATATTTTCTGCGATTCGTCTCCATTAAATCTTTATTTTTGTATAAATACACAAATATATGTTTGCAATTTCGATTATGAACAAGATTTGTTAAATGTAAATGATATTGTAAATGTCATTTATTTATTCGACAGACAAATATATTTTTTCATTTACGTTGAACTGTTCTAAGCAGGCCTCAATTCGCGTTCACTATCGCCGTTGCAGAAAGGAATTGACTATTTTAAAAAACGCCATATTTCACATAATCGAATTTTCGAAATATATGACACATATTTGGTTATATTTCGTATAATCGTACGTAGTTGTCGAAAACGCATTTTTTAAAACCCCATGTGTCGTGGAAATACCGTGGCACGGTTGTTGCCTGACCCCGATTTCCCTCTCGTCTTATTTATGGGGATCGCGAGCTGCGCAATGCGTCTGCGCACCGCGGCTTAGCAATCGATGTTAAATTTAGTCGGCCCCTAATTTTAAGTCTTGTACGAATACAGTTCATTGCGTACTTGAAAGACATAGACGTATATACATGTGTGAAGATGCGACAGAAATCGGCGCTATCCATAAGGTCTCTTTCGACTATTTCGGAATACAAACGAACAGACATAGAACAAAATCACAAATTTCGGATTGATATAGTCCAAATAGTTGATTTAAATCAATTTAAATCAACCAGCTTTAAACTCTCTAGATTCGTAGTCCCCAAACAGTCCTAAAAAAATTTACCATAAACATTTTTCCAGATCTACTTGACACTAATAGTTTATCTTAAGTTTTTACATTTCAGTAATAAAATTTACTAGATGTTAATGACAAAAAATAAAATAATAAGATATCTTTTCGTAATTTATAACAAAATTAGCATAAAGACAATCAAAAAAGTATAAAATATTTCACAAATGTATGAGACTGTCGATAACGCTACAAAAAATAAGTAAAAAATAAACAAATCCGTGGTCTCCTTGTTCGCTTTGATGTCCATTCACTCATAGGTTATCTTGAGTTAATAATTGAGTCTAATGCGATAATTTTAAAATCTCTACTGTTTCCGTGAAGTACCCTACCCCAAAACTGATGTCAAACTCTCGTTGTCAATCTTTTCAAATTATTCTCCTAAATAAATAAGGTCTTAGACATTGAGGTATAATTAGCGTGTTAGGACTTAGAGGTTGAAACTAATTAACCAGCAGACTGCATTTTTGGAAGGTAGCACTTCATAATGGTAGTTGTGTGAATATACCGACTTTCCCTACCTGTGTTTCGAATATTTTCGGAAAACGAAAAACTGTTTATATGCTTATATGTATGCCTATATATGTTTATATGTATACCTTTACATTTAGTATTATAACTGAACGTGCCATAAACCATATCGTATACTTAGCACATCAAAATAACAAGTACTTAATATCTTTACATATAATAAAACAGTAGGTCCCGGTGTGTCTGTAGATTAAAGATGTGTGAAAAACAGAGAAAGTGAAATTGAACGCTTATGTTTAGTTTTAATTTGTACATTACATTCTACGTTCGTTCATATAGAATGTAACGCGGCTGTAACGCGAATGTAAGCAGGCTGAAGTTGCTTCAACTTCAACCCAGTAAATATTTTCCAGTAACTATTTTTAATTTCTTAGTTTTTATATAAAGTGTGTCCTAGTTATGTCAAACCTAAATTATAATGTTACTAAGTCATATTACCCGAAAAATGTAAATGGCGAACGAGATATTAAAAAAAAACCGGCCAAGTGCGAGTCGAACTCGGGCACAAAGGGTTCCGTAACATTATGTATAACAATTGTACGACATTTTATTTGTTGTTAAATCTAATGTTCAATTTGAAATTGTATCTATAAAGGGTTATGATAACTAAAGAGGGCGCAGTATGTGCCAGCATTCAAGTCGATATTGCTAAACACATTATCTATTTGAGTATAACCCATTGTGGTAACAATACGAGGAAATTTTGACGTTAGTTTACAAAGCATCGATGTATATCGTCCATCTCTAAAGTGAATATATAACTAAATATTCTGTGAATATTTCAAGCGTCTACCTGTTGTCGTTATCAATATTGAGCGAAAACGAGCAAAAAAATCACGTTTGTTGTATGGGAGCTCCCATTAAATATTAATTTTATTCCACTTTTTAGTATTTGTTGTTATACCGGCAACAGAAATACATCACCTGTGAAAATTTCAACTATCTAACTGTCACGGTTCATGATACAAACTAGTGACAGACGGACGGACAGACGAACAGACAGCGAAGTCTTAGTAATAGGGTCCCGATTTTTACCCTTAATAGGGTCGACTTGTATAATTTATGAATTATACAAGTCGTCCCTTCTCTGAACGCATATCTCGACGTTCTCGGCCTATCCTTTAAACTGTTTGTAGCTCGACATTGAAACAAATGATAAATCGCACTGTTTTTACGATTTGATAAGATTTTATTCAACTAAATACATGAATAGCAAATCGGTTACTCGGACGGAAATAAATTCGACCCTCTTAGGCACTTCAGATTGGAGAAGTTCTTTGTCCGATTTCCGATCGGCATATTTGTAAAGGATACGGGAACGAGTCTATGAGATTAAAGTGATTCTGCAGAGGGACTATATTATTTTATTGCTATTTATTTGATTTATGATACCATTCTGGGCGAATTTCATTTGACAAGTACATTTGCCAATGGATGTGATATGACGTTCAGTACAATAATATTGAGGGTCAAGGTCTCGATTTAGTTCGCAGTCAAGTTAGATATGGCAAATAAATCAATTAGTGTAATGGTGATAATGCGATTTTTTGAAATAATTAGTATAAAGTAACCACTTAACGGATTTTGTTATACGGCATAAACATTAAACAGGGCTTACTATAAAATTCTTATAAAAAATATTTTAATAAACATATTGTTATATAATGACCTTTTTGGAGGTTCGAATATTGAGACGAAATGAAAAGTGCACGAGCTGAAAGGTAGAAAATATGTATTCAGAAACACTGAGATGCAATAAATATGATGCAAAAAACGGAATCACTTAGACACTTGTAGATGATCTCACTGGAATTTGAACGTATTGATTGTATAAATAAAACCTATTCGCTATCATTCGAACAATGATATTCATATAATTCCTTTACTAGCCGTCTCGAAACTTATTCGAGTGTAAACAAGTCGTAAGAGTACACAAGATTTATTTCCCCCGATATAGACACTTCAAAGAATAAAACTATTCTAGAATATTTTTTTTAGAATAATTATTTTGTAGTTTCAATTTACTTAGTTTGTGAACGCAGCTCACAGCAGTATTCTGCCAAAGCTTACAAAACGATAAAGGTAAACATTTGTTTATTTATATAATCTAATAAACTGAGACGCTTTTCGTAATTTCCGATTCAGTAAATAACCACTAAGAAAAATAAATATCGGAATGGCTTTCAAAATGCTCACTCGTCGACTCGCATAAGTCACGCTTATACACGACCTATGCCGATCTAAAAAAAAAATGAACACGGTTCCGTACGCACATCGATATATTTAACGGTATCCTAAAAGCTCTATAACACAGAGTGTGGCAATAACTCGCGTGGGCCGCTAATGGTTCAATATCTGCGGAACGACCCGCTGGCCGCGGGGCATCGCATATCGACGGCCGAAAAGGTACCGGGCGAAGCTCGTGCGGGCGCGCGGGCCACCCCCGGCCGTGTGGTTTCGTATGAAATACTGTAACAGGTACCGACGGGAAGGTTGTAATGGAAATTCGTAATGTCGTTTAAAGTGTGCGACTTTTATATAGACGACAAAATGAATATACAAGGTAACAGAGTGAAGATGCATATTAAAAATTCATGAGAATGTAAATATGAAAAAGTTAAAGGAAATTTAAAAAAACATTAACTATAACGTCGCAATACATACACGGAAACCTGGTATATGTGAAGAGAAATATAAAATCATAGCATTCATACTAGACACAAAAATGATCATGCTGATTATAAAATCCGACTAAGCAAAGTTAGTAAATCATTTAAGGGGCAATGAGTGCGCTTTTATAGTAAGATAAAACAAGCGGAAATTCAAAATTTGCCATTTTATGAATATAAACTTTTCGTTAAAAAGAAGTTATATGACAAGAGCTATTGTATCATGTCTGAATATCATAATGAAAAAAATCCCATAGGGTTGGACTGCCCGACTATCAGATTGCTTATTTATTATTTCTAAGTGTTGTACTAAACTATTAATTATTCAATACTTTATATCAACGAGCAAAAAAGAGCAACCCTTGAGTTTCTTGTCCATTCTTGTCAAGGTGAATCAGCATTTGGAATGGGTGACAATGATAATGTCGAAAAAATTCGTTAATTACGTATTTCAAGGAAAATTCTTTAACCTACGAAATAATGTTGTTTTTAATTTCATTTCATTTGTAAGCACGACTAACAAAATTTTTAAACATATATAACTAAAAACATCCCCGGTCCTGTATTTCGGTGATACGTTTACTTGAACTTAATGTTAAAAAAAATTGAAAATTAGAAAAATGAGCAATTTACTGTTTTCACCCCGGTTTCAGAAAATCTAATATTCATCAGATATCAACGTCGAAGCGGTTCTGACAATTTCCACGACGCTATCTACGTATATATATGTATGGGTGTATACGTGCGCATGGTAGAACGTGCGTGCAAATTTATGGATATTACTTGTTTGTGTATACGTGTGTGTGTGGAAATTTATAAAAATGGAATAAATTTAAAAAGTTATTATTTTTTTTATTTATTCTTAGACTACTCAACCTTCTTTAAAATTTAATTAGTTCGATAATTTTCGAAACTGCCTTGAATACCGTTAAAATTCTTCCAAATGAATTCGTTCAAGGGATGTCATCATAAAAAAAACAATGTAAAATAAATTTCTTTAGATATTCGCAGAAGGACAATTGTTGATTGATTTGGAAATCTAATCAACTCTAGAGTTTGACAAATAGCGCCAATGTCTGCGAGACTAACTTAAATCGATCTATACGTTCAGCGGATATCGTCGGCAGGATGTATAAAATAGTCTTTTCAAATATTTGTAGAACAACGTAGAATCAATCGTCGATTGTTTTAGAATCGACTGGTCTTCGCCCGCGACTCCGTCCACGACGACATTGAATGACCCTGCAACTTCCACGTCATCGACCACGTCGTCATCCCTGACCCCAATCTTACTCCTTCTTTCAATCTCAGTTTTGACTCCGCTTTTACTTCCGTTTCTGGTTGCCATTTGATTCCGCTTCTGTTCAAAATATACATAATTCACCCGCCGCTCCGCCCGCATAGACATGCAACAAATTCTGTCATATCTGTCGTATCGATCGATAACATTATCAAACATGATCCCAATTTCGGTCTCTTTTTTGATTCCATACCACATGAATCCTCATTTTTACACCGAAAACACACACAATACCACTATTTTGTTTATTATGAGACGATCTCACAATCTTGGGATCAAAAGTGTTAGATCGTCTCATAATAATCCCGGTGCTGCTCACGTTTCTAATTCCAAACAGATGATGAATTTGATTCTTACTTGAACATTGTCTTTCCCGATAACCGATCGGCATAAGTAACGAATTTGTTCTACGATCACACAAGCGAAGCAGTTAGCAAAATATTATCCTTATAATTAATAGCCTATGAGTTACTTTGATGTATAATCTATATTACCATAAAGTTTCAACTAAGTCTGTTAAGCCGTTAAAGTATTATTAAATAACAAACATCCAAAAATACAAACAATCACATTTATAAAATTAGTAGATTTGTAACCGGGCCAGACTGGGGCGATATATTCGAAATATAAATTCCATTCTTTTAACATTAACGATTAAGGGATTATTTCTATTCATACGTGAGTGAAACCACAGGTTCAAAAACAAATATGTTTGAATCATAAAAAAAAACAGTTATTGCTGAATGTTAGTTAATGCTCAGCAATGCGGGCGGATAACGCCTACATATATAATGAAAATTATATATAGATGATTTTATAAGTGATTCCTATATTACTTATTATATTATGTTTGTTTGGATGCCCGTTCCTCTATAGAGAGTAATTTGTTATCACTACCATTAATGCTCAATGGAGGACTAAGATCGGTATCGATAACGGTGTTGGAATCGAGGGCGGGACAGGCACCGGACCCGACACTGCAACTACAATCGACATTGAGAACAGGACCGTGATTGGGATCAGAATTGACAACGAAATCGCCGATATAGGAAATGAAGGGATCCATTCTACTTTATATCCACGGGTGCAAAACCGAGGGTATATTTGAATAATAATAAAAGTTGCTAAGTCTAAATTTAGGCCCAGCAAAGCGGGTGAATGACCTAGCTAGCTAGCGTCACTTTAATACAAAATTCACATGGTTATGGATACCTTTAGTTTTAACACAGTTGATGCTAAGCGAATGCTACCGAGTTCAGCCTTAGTCCTCTAACAAATTAACTTAGCCTTTATATGATACACGGCTAACTTCACAGTACAAGGAGTTCTGTCGCCTGCTACTTGCAACTTCCTGAACTTATTTACTTACTCAACTCCTATTAACAATCTAAAGAAATATAACTTCAAGAACTCTTAAGTTACATTTTAGACATTAATATGTTAATAAAATTAATGGAGAGTGTATTCGTGGTGTTGCTCTTCTCAGTAGCAAATCACTGTGTTGTAACAAACATTGTGTTACATTTCGTTAACAAAGTGTCATGCTGTGTTATATAAGTCAAATGAGTTATTTCAGACATTGTGGGCACGAGATCCTTAATCAATAAAACATTCATATTGAACAAATTGCTCGCTTAAAAATCATTAAATAAATTTGTTTGTGCGAATGGTGGACATGCAAAATAATGACACCAGAAGACAACCACACAGTTTATAAATAACTGAATTGCAATGTAATGAATTCGTGGTAACGAAACCACCTTCTACAATTCTGTACGTGTGTTGTATGTATGAATGATTTCATGTTCACGTCGTTCATTTGTCTGGGCGTCTGTTGCTAGCACTAATCGACATTTACTTAATGATCCGATCTAATGAAAGAATCCGCAATATTATGTTAAAGAGGATAATAAATCTTTTGACTTTGTTTATGCATACGATAGTATCCGACAAATGCACATGGCACGATTGTAAACGCATCATGGTTGGATATAACTAAGAACTGATTTTTGAAAGACAAATCTTTTGTGGTCATAATGATTACCTCCCAGATTCGAATGTATTTTACTACACATTTGTATAAAAATCATATCTATTTGACTTGCTACGTAAAATTCTGCATCTACTAGTACGTCGGGAGAAATATTAGTGAATTTTTCATTTATGTGGGTTTTTGAAAGTAAAGTTAGAAAGCAACATTCGTAACGATAATGTAATTTAATTTGTAATGATTTAGCATAAACTATACACATGACTTATTAATGTCTCAAAATTAATCAGATAAACCCATAATGGAATATATAATTTGCTTTAACAATGGGTGAATGCAGCTTTTGTTAACTGAATTGTAATTAGAGAAGACGTGCTTCCTTTGTCTAATGACACTCAAGCAATGTGATCTTTATGATTTATGCGCTAAACGTACACTAATGCTGTTGATTAAATAATGTGCTCATAGTTATTGTTCTATTCAACAAAACAATAGTCACTTGTTGCATGTTTGTATGCAATCGTGCGTTGCGTTCGTTTGCCTCCTTGCAAGTGCTAGATTGAAAGATTGCAAATCCAGTTGATAAGGAGTCGTGGTACTTTGACATCGATTCGTATTGTACGCGAGAGAAAACTCAAAAAAAAAATATATGCGAATGTCAGAGGTAATGAATACTCGGGCACTCGATTGAATAGACTGTGATTACTTAAAATATGTAAAATATTCACAGAAAGTTGAACTATAGGTACTGCGACGACGACCACGACCGTGACCACGACCACAGCTCGCGACTTCAACTGAGAGAAATAAACGGCGAGGACAATAATGATAAATTATTTGATGTATGAATTGCCTCGCTGTTATCACAATATTACAATATCTATTTGAATCTCTGCATATTAAACTCCAAATTCATTCTGAAAATTACGTTTTATTCTGGACTTATTCTTTGTACAGCCTTTCAAAAAACAGCGAAAAGTAGCGGATATTTGCACAAACATCCTAATTCGTTTAGTATTTTCATTGAACAAAAATCTTGAATTTCATTTTAACTAAATTTTATCATCATTTAAAACATCTCTTTGACACATATTGAGAGTTGATAAATGTTAATTACGACGAAGTGCAACAAAACTGACAGTGCTCCACAATCCACCATAATGCTAATCCTTTTGTTCACCTGTACCAGAGTGTTGCCAGAGAGAACTATTGTTGAACTCAGCATACTCGTAGGTATATACAAACGCTTGTCTGCAACATGCATTAAACATGCAGAATGCAACCCACTGCTGACCCTCGAATCTGTCTTCACGCTACTAATCCCTATCGATTTAATTGAATATTGATTCGGATTGATTGGCAGATATTGAACACAAGCAAACGTTAAAACGTTCATCAAATTACTTTTAAAAAACCTTACAAATAACTTCATAAATGTCACCTCACTAATTTACGTCCAGGAGTTGTGCCGTTTGTATAACTATGGTAGTATCCTTAATATATCTCATTCCATAAAACGTTGGTAAATAATTATAACGCCTTAGAATCTAAAGAATCCATATAGGCACTTAGTATTCCAGTTACAATATAGTACCCGAGAAGAGCTTTGCAGAAAAAATTTAGACACCGTTGTTAATCAAGCGGTAGTGTTTCATATCATAGCGCATCAGCGATATTAAACTCATACACTGAAGCGTTATCTATTCTAAATATTATATATAAAAAAAACTGACTGACCGATTGATCGACTGATTGATTCACATAACAGTACACAGCTCAAACTTTTGAGTCTAGAATAGAAGTTTTGAGTCTAGAAACTTTGCACATGGCTTTGTGAGAAAGTGAGAAAGCACTTATACATATTTAAACACATCGTTACTCATAAAAATCATAATATTTATATTATAAAAATTTACCCTTAAAACAATGAAATAAAGCATAAAATATTTATACACAAATTTATTTTATAAAGAACACATTTTTGCGTTCATCACGGTGACATACTCGATATAAATACATGATCGAGAACGAGCCCAGAATTGAAATGCATTTAGAGTCTATGTAGATCATATAGGAATGTTATCAGACCGGTATCGTAATCATAATTGAATGGGATGAAATGGGAATCATTTTAAATGTGCATTTATTTATTTGTGCATACATAGGTTTCATAAATTTCCAATAATTTAACATAAATAAAATAAAGTTAATTACATTTTCACAATGACAGTTTGTTTATTATAAGAACTAAGTACCGGTGTTATAGACACTGGTGTCATTATCTAATTACATAAAAGATTTTAACTATGATTTTGGGGATACTGGCTGAATCCACAGAAGACCAACATTATGATAAAAATTCAAAATTCGATTTTTAAATCGCGTGTATATTTGAGCTTACAATTATGATAAATGTGCTAAATGCAAATTATCTACAAGAGACAGTCTCTAAAAAATATATTGGAAGACACAGACATACTCCAGGGTGAATCCATAAACGTTTTGTTTTTGTAAATCGAGTGCAGGACAACAAAAATAGTCTTAAAGAAACTCACTTTTGAGCAGTGTACAATAATTTGAATATATTATCGTTGAGATTTGCTTAAAAATAAAACTTTAATGAATACATTTGGGTCATCGGTCTCCGGCACCTTATTCTTTGACGCTTATTTCTTGAAAATGCGCCTTCATAAATATCATGTATCACAAACTTTAATGTGACATACAAAATCGTCATTGCGGCTATAAATCCTAAGCGTACATACGTACTTGTATAAAAAGCTTTTTAAATTTCAAAACTATATTTATATGAGGAGAAATGTAAATGCTTATGAAAAGAACTAACAAAACTTCATAACCCAAAACGTGTATACGTTTCCCGGCTAAGCCTCACATGAGTAAAAGTCGAAAGCCCTCCCCCCACATCGCAGGGCGGGATATATTTCGCTAAAATATTTTGAAGTTTACGAGCGCTCCGCACCCGCGCGGCGGCCGCCAGCTGAGCCGAAACTTTGGCGCAAATTGCTAATTTGGCATTAACCTTGATACCTCCGGAACTACGACGCGCCGCGCTCTCAAAAACACCACAAAAGGTTCAAGATATATGACGTAATGTGAAGATATTGTTTTTGTTGTAATTTAGTGCGTAACGTGCGAATGGATACAGTGTCGACGAAGTGTTTTCGGTTTTCGTTTGAAAATAAAATTCAGAATTGTAGCTGTCCATGTTTCAAGCAATGGCATACTTTCAAAACACGACTAGGGTGTCGCTTACAAATGTATTATAGATCCGGGATTAAATTCCTCTTAATTTTAAATTTCGTTACTACTGAGAGAATAGTTAACATATATCGTATGTTGCAGGGGTAGTTCTCCGGGCGACAGGTCGGCCTTTATATGGATAACAATTTTTATACAAAACAATTAACTATAGGGTTGTCCGCAAGATTTGGTACTTGGGCCGACCCTGGCATAAGTTCTAATGGACAACTTGCTGCATTTGGCCCATCCGGACGGTGCCTTACTAGTGGCTTACGCCGTTGACATTTCCATTTTGACCGAGGACCAAAGCAAACAAGAAATTGAAAGAGGGTATATATTATCCTAAACATTAGCAATGAGTACAGCTCCCCTAATAGAATGAAGTTCTCCCCGGCAAAATCATCAACGATGACGATACGGGGAAAGCCCAGCGGCCTCTGACTATTAAAGTAACAGGTGACTCGATCAGGATAGTGTCATCGGTGACCGTCATAGGGGTGGTGCTCGACGCTTCTCATTCATTTGCACAGCACGCTGTTGCCATATCAAAGACGGCCTCGAAACGTTTCGACAAGTCGTCCAGAATGTCTACTTCGTCCTGATGAACACAATATAAATCAGTGAAAATGCTGTATACAATCACTTTCGTTATCACGAGTATTAACTTTTTAAACAGTATCAACTTTTTAAACAGTACATGGAGCACTAGTCATCAAGTCACCAAGCTACATTGATCTATGAGTACGACTGCATTGCTAGTGTTACTTCTGGCGGACCTGGAGGTTGTCTCTGCCGTAAAATTAGATCAGATACGTTACAACGCAACAAAAGCCAAAAGAAGGGTCCGGAAGCTAGTTTTTTGGGAGAAAATAGTTGGTATTTGGTAAGACAGATAGATAAGAGAAATGCGTGAAAGAGGATTACGATATTTACCGGACGTAGCGGCGTAGCCCAGTTATGACTGGATTGAGCCGGATTATGACACGTCGCAGCTTCTGACAAGGAATGACCGCTTTAGAAAGCGATCGCTTCAGATAAAATTGTGCTAGGAAAATATGTGTCTATGTGGATTAGAGGATGAGGACCTGCACCACGTCTTGTGGTCATGCGATGTCATGAGAAGCCACGTATGAAGACACTGAACGTATTAATACAAGCGAAGGCTGGTCCGGTTTACTACGCCGATGTTGTTAGCTGTAGAGCGAACTTCGAGAGACTGGTAGAGTATGCCCGTTCATGGCACAGATTGCGCGACGGGCAAAAATAAACGGCAAGAAGAATGAAGAGCTGCCCGATGCGTAAGTCACATTTCTGTAATGCCAAACCCTATAAAAGGAGATTTGCATACAGGGGCATCATATACAGTAAATAATAACTTGTAAGAAATATGAAGAACCGTGGAACTATTTTTATTGATGCCTTCTATGCTTCTACGATTTGGCCCGTATGACAAGATTGTCGGTGGGCCATGGGAGGTGGTGGGATTACTGAGGGATGGTATTCCCTCCTGCAATCTTTTTATATTTTAATGACTCGGGTTTTTAATTCTCCACATTGGTCTGGGGCGGGTTATAAGCTGCTAAAGAGTTTTGCCCCCGAATATTATCCGGTCTCGCCGGCTAGACATGCTCTAGGAGACAAAACAAATAATTAGATTTAAATTAAATTAAAAACTAAATGTGCGGTTGAGGGAACTCCGTTAATAACGAAATTTTTGTCAAGATAAATAATGCAAAGTAAGGAATAATAACAATGATTCATTTGATATTTTAGGAAAAATATTTATTTATTAGAAACTAGCTTGTTCTCGAGGCTTATGTCTGTGTAGGCATAAAATAAATTCCTTCATCTTGTATATGAACCCATCACGAAATCAAAAAGCCGATCGCTACCCCATTCTTGATTCTGATCCCAGTCCTGCTTTCGATGTAAATTTCGTTCATTTTATATACTTTTATATGAAGTGACAAGGGTTTTCTCTCTTTTGAGGTCACAGAGTCATAAAACAAAAATTTATTACAAAATTGAACAAATATATATATATATACAGACAGATACTAACAAATTTATATAGTATCATAAATGAATAAAGAAATAAAATTGTGTTTCAAATAAATTTCATCCCTTATTTCACCCTCTTAGAGTTACTTTTCCATTAATTATACATGTCATCATTATTCATTTTTGTAATTAGTAGCGCAAATATAATTTTTTGCGTCAATAGCTTTAATGGTTTCGTTTCTCTATATGAAAATTTCAACCCTTATTTCACCTTATTTCGTATTATTAAAAGAAGATGGGTGACATCAAATTTTAACATCAATAGCTTTAGCGGTTTCGATTTTCCATATAATATTTCACTCCTTATTTTATCTCGCTAAGGGTTAATTTTAAAAGAATATTGTACTAAATTATATTTTTTTTCTATAAGTAACTAACACGTTAAGTTTGACATATATGGATTCAACGGTTCCAATTTTTCATACAACAGTAATTCACCCTTTTCATCCGCTTAGGGGATTAATTTCAAAATATCTGTAATTAGTGGTCACCTATGTTATAAAAGGAATCTCTAAGTTTCTAGATCCAGTAGTATTTACTGCGCGTAGATATAAGTCAGTCAGCTTAGTCTTGTATATATCTTAGTTAACATAATCTATACATATATAATGAAAATAGGTTGTGTTTGTTCGCCAATCACGTAAAAACTACTAAACGTATAAACATGGGACTGGGAGCATTCGATGCGGAATGATTTGTAGATGGTTCTAGGCTACTCATTTTTCGAATTCCGTAAATCCTTCGCCATTTTATTTATAAATAAAAATTACCCAGCAAAGCGGGCGTGACAGCTAGTTTATTGTATAAAAAAATAAAACATTTCAAGAGAGAGAGGAAGTCGCATGGAGGGGCATAACACTATTTATGATTTCCACCAGTCAACTCCTATCGCATGTCGCGTAAAGTAACTTCGTTCCTAAACTGTATAAATACGTAGGTCTTGAACGCTGAGTCACCAGCGCTCATTATTTTAATCGCTAAATTTTTTTTGAAAAATTGTTCGCGTTTGGATTTCGTAAGCATTTTTTCCGTTTGTTTCGATGGATGTATAATGAATTTCCGGCGACCGGATGGTCGATCCACCGCTCGACATCCGTGAAGCATCCCTTGATCGTGGCCCCTTTAAGTGCTTTCGTTAGTTAAATCACGAATCTAACTCATACGTAATTCAATAGAACGTATGAGTTAGAATCGTTTAAACTGACATAGACCATTCCGGAAAACACTGTTCTTTGTTTGTTCATTAATCTGTATTGCAATAAAGATGTGTTCTGCTTCGAAATACAAACCCATCAATTTCGCAAAAACAAAATAAATCGTACACTATGAATAAATCTAATGATCTGTAGAAAATTTGCATCAAAACTCGAAGTATTTCCGGCTATACAGGTGAGATAACACACTCTCGCAGCATACAGACGTGAAGTAACAGCTTCCGCTGCTGTGTTGCGTCAAGTTATTGTGAATTCCCATGGCCTATTCCCTTTTCCATTATTCAACTGCCCTCTCCATCCGCTATTCTATTCTTTTCTATTCCTACCCAAAAGCCCGGCGGCGCACTCGTCACCCCCTACTGTTACGATGGTCCGTGGATGACTGTGATTACCCCATCATTCCCCCATGAAATTAGATGGGTATTAGATGTGATAAATGCCAGTATCTATTACAATAATCAGTAAATAATTTTCATGTTTTCCATCAAAAACTTTCACTAAGTATGTTTAAGTTCCATTAAATAAATATTCTCAAGAAGAACATATTTTAAGTTTTTCTCATATTATATTCAAAAAGATTGTGTTGAGAATTGCAATCAAAAATAAATTAATAATAAAGCAATACGATGTTGGAATAAAATAAAAAAAAAAACTTCTTCTCAAATTATTGTGCGGAAAGTTTAATTTTAATTCTGTTAATGCCTTTTTTTTAAGCCCCATAAAAGTTTAAAGCTTAAACGTCAGTTAAAGTTTAAACGACTGTTACAAGGTGTTTAATTGGGGCCTAAATCATCACGATCGTAAACTTTTAAGGTTTACGAGTTGAAATATCTGAAATATAAACATTAAGGGGCTGCAGCTCGAGATAAATTGAGGTGCTGCCGGCGGCGAGCGTTTTAATTGAAAATCTGGGGCTCAAGGCGAAAAAGTATCGAAAGATTGCACCTCGTTGTCGGGTAATGACGGGCTGCTTTCGTGACCTTACATTCAAGTTTTAATTATTATAACAAGCGAATACTAACGACTTCAAAATGTAATTAGAGTTATACAATTCAAATCCCTATATACGTATTTAATTTTTTCATAGAATTTTAAATCTAAGTATTCCGAGCATGGTTAGAGAAGTTGTATAAGTCCTACATGTAATAAACTAAGACCTAATATTTTTTACATACTATTAACGGTTATTAGAACTAGAATTAGAGAAAAGTTATTAGATATAGTAATGCAACATAGTCTCATTTTCCTGACTCTCAAGAGTGTATTTTAAAAAACAAAGTTTAGTGAAAATAAAGAAGTTACATAATTATGACATTTTAAGGTTCCGAGCCAAAATGGCAAAACGGAATCCTTATGGTTTCGTCACGTCCGTCCGTATGTCACAGGCATTTTATTCAACTGCAAGTTGTTTATTGATAAAATTAATAATGGTAGGTGTCTCGTATAAGCCGCTACTTCTTTTAGTAGTTAAATAGCAAAAATAAATATTTCTAGGGAGGGCACTCTATACATGTAGCAGAAGCTGAAAAAAATTTTTGTCAGCAAACATCCACGTTTGACACATATCTCCACAGTTCTTTTAAAAAGCATTTTAAGGTTTCTAACCAATTTTTCTGATTAGATGAATAATTTCGGAAATAATTGCTCCAAAAGCAGCTGAAATTGTGCCTCTCCCCTCTATTTTCTAAATCCTATTTCCAAAAACTATGAAAAATACAAAGGTAACGCTTAATAAATACTTTCATTGAAAATTGTTTCGAATGCTATGGGATATAGTGTTTAAGAGTTATTGCCGAAAAACTGGGCTTCACAACAAAAAAATGTAAGGACCATGAAGATACGCTCTTTTGCTGACGCACTTTAGTTAACACTACTTTAATAGTAACACGCTCCTTTCACACGGCAGTTCAGTTTCTTGCAGGATCCCGTTTGATTGCTAATGTGTTTATATGCTAGCGTTCACACGAGCATCTCGCAAGTGGGATCCTGCTAAAAAAACAGATCAGGTCGAATTATGTCATTCGATATTGTCACTAGAAACTGGATCCGTCGTCCAGTAAAAAGCGAGATCCCGTTTAATCACACATATATTTCAATAGCAGTGTTCACACGGCTTCGTGCATGCGATTTTTTGCTGGACACTGTTTTTTGCGGGATAGTGGAGTGGTGGTTTCTTCAGGGATGATGCTTTTTCTCATATTTGTATCACGTTTTTTTTTAAATCTTTATCCACCCTTTTTAAAAAGTCGTCAAATATGGTTATACTCATCCCAAAATAATTGAAAATTTTTGACTTATCTCTTCTCAAATCGCTCATAAGATTCAGAAAAATACCCAAATTCGAGCGTTGTGTCAGAATAGGATGAACCCAGAATCTTCTATTTCGTTGCCGACGCCGATAATACTAACAAAATATTAGGAAAGTATTCACGTCCATTTCACCTGATAACCGGCATAGGAGGTCAAAAAGCAGGATGCAACCGTGTTCACACGGCAGTCCAGTTTTGCGGGACCAGCTTTTTACTGGATCCTGCAAAACTGAACTGCCATGTGAACACAGCGTCCAATTTTGCAGAATACAGCAAAAAGCCGGTCCTGCAAAACTGGACTGCCGTGTAAAAGGGGCGACAGTCGACATACCTACTTCTTTTTCTAGTTATATGTGACTAAAGTGCTTATAACTATTGTGTGCTGGAAATATGGAAAAAGTGTAACAACGTACTTTTTTCATCTGTAGTGTATTTCTTTGTAATTATGGCTTCAGAACCCTATAATGAGCATGGTCCTACATGCTTTTGGCCAGTTGTTTTTCTTATTTTATATGTCATTAAATAGAATAATTGATATTATTATATAATTTTTTAAAATACAATCATCTTATTGTATGTACAAATAAGAACTTAGAACTCCACGCTAACTTAGCAGGAAAATCATGTCGCTTACGAATAGTTTTAAGTTTGTGAGGAATGTGAAATGTATGACGATAAATACTGAATAATACGATAAATAATTTGTAATAAATGTGTGAGATAAGAAGCTTGTACAAAAAAACAAATAGAAAGTACAGAGTACCGTAGAGAGAGAGATCTGGCTTACACTTGTCCAATATTCGGAAATGTTACAAATACTGCACGAGGGATATGCCGAAAAAATAGGTACTCAAAAATTATAAAATCATGATATTTATTATTTATTACTAATATCCGTCTTTTCACAGTATTCATCCAGAGCATGTACAGAATTTTCCATGTCTTTAAACCGTTTGCAAATTACACACATTCTCTGTTTTGAGCATTTATAACTATGAATTAAGATAATTATTTTCCCTAAGGAAAGGAAATACGAAATTATCAATTTTCGCATATTTCTTTTGTATTCCCTATATGGCTACGACAAAAAAATAACGAGAATCCATTAATAAGCGAAAAAAATCCAGTGAATTCCATAATAAAAGGAATCTCACCCCGTGAATAATGAGCACAACCGAAATTTTGACAGCAGTAAGACCCTTCGTTACATTAAGCGCTCAAAGAAAATGTCACGCGTGGGCACCGCATTACAAAGTCACGTAAAATGCGGCAAGTCCCAGTCATTACGCGGCCGCGGCCCGTGACGAGGGCGCTCTGTTCGCGACTTGTGTAGTTCCGTCCGTAATTATATTCACAAATGCCTTTATATTGTCTTATTTAGAACAAGGGTTGTGTCGAGTCAAACTCGAATGTTAAATTTCATTTTAGAAATGAAAGCGTTCATGAACTTTAGACAAAAAATATAGTACGTATCAACTCCGACGCCTAATTACAGTTTACTCCTTGAGAACGATTTTCTTGTAATGTATAGAATAGATAAATGAATGAAAGAGACGCATCTCTTCTAATACTTAAAGCGTGTATAATTCATATTTTTTTTATATTTATTTGATAAAATGTATTACGTAAATGGTGTTACATAATAAAATGTTGACACTCCAAAATCTACATTAAATGATTGGTCACAACGGCAATAGTATAAGGCTATGTACATCGAAAGATCAACTTATCTGCATTAAAAATAGGATGTCTACAAATGAGAAATGGAAGAAAATACACCCGTTTAGTATAAGATACGCGAACATGTTGCGCAAAGATGAACAACTTCACTTTTTGTTAACAATCGATTTCGCTCACTATCTATTTGCATACGGCAGACTATTTATCAAAGTCTTAGCTTTCTTTTAGCTAAATATAGCTTGGAGAAAGCTTCGATTTTTATTTTGAAGATGTTCTACGTCATTAAACCGTCTATGAAAAAAAAAAAACAATGGCACTCCGAGAGTGCCGACAGAAGTGAAAACTTGAACATTTACTAGGTAATTATAGACAGAGGTGTCGCAAGTTCAATGATTTTTTCCCATGTCAAAAATGCCCAACCCGCCTTAAGTTTTCGTTCAATAAATATTTAATACACCCGATAGCTCATTTAAGACCATAATGGTGGTTACATAAATCTTAACTTTTGTTCAAACGAAACTTAGGGTTCAGTTTCAGTTTAGGATTCAGTTTTCAGTTTTTTATATTCAGTTTTTTTATTTAAGTTTTCAGTTTCAATTTTTTAAAGGTTGAGCATTTTACTTTCGAACCACGTGGTACCCCATCGATCCTGGCTACGGCCAAAAGGATCAATCATCTTCTAACTGAAGTCAAATTATCTTGTACCCCACATGCACTTTAAGCCGTAGGTCCAAGATGATATTTTCGCTTTATCGCATTGGTGACAACAGTCGTCAGCTATCCCCGACCTGCACGAGGCTTAAGCGCAAGGGCTCAAACACCTCAATTTCAAATAAAAAGACTATACAAAGACATATCTCAGCCGTTGGATGGTCATAACCTGACAAACCTGATGCAACACATAACGGATTCCAAAAACAATTACAGAAGTTGAGGCTAACGACGCATATCGTTTGGAGGCCCTGAAGATCAGTTAACACTTATCCAGCGATATACGAGGGGACTCCGCTTAAGCGTCACTTAAAACTTGGAACTTGGAGCGTCTTTAAACTTCGTGCATATGTACGTTTAAGTAAGATTTAAGTGACGATGGACTTCGGGACATTCCATCATGTTCGTCAATTCCAACGAACTTTAGAACATGGAGAGGGCGACGCTCACATGTGAAACCCCTCCAAGTCAATAGACATCACGGAAGTTATTTCTAGAAGGCTTACAACAACCTAAACTGACCTACCTCAAAGTTAAGGTAACCTGTACTATCATTTAATCCGTAGCTAAAGTTTTTAAACGGATCCTTTTACAATGACAATTCATAACGCGAAAATAGGGAGTTGTGATTCTACGCGAACGCCGAGTTACATATTAAGTTGAGTCTACATCATAGTTTTAGTTTGAAACATTCACGACAATCCTTTTGCGTGACAGCTGATGACTTATATATTGAATGAATTTAGCCGGAAGAATAATTTAATAATAATCTTAATATAATTCCATTCCGATACCTTCTGAAGAATGTATCAGAATACACTTAAATTAAGATTATTAATTTAGTTAGATTATTGTATTATATTAGACCAGTACGAGAGTAGTTATTAGCAAATTACAAGACAAGACGGAAATCCAAGAAAGTTAAGAGGTAGACAGAAACAATTCACTATTTTTCACTAAATCTAAAATATTTAGAATTTTGTTTTGATGCACAATTATTGAATTAAAGTTTCCTTTCACACACAGGAAATAGTTTAGTGTTTTCAATTTTAATGTAAGCATTACATATTTTTTAATTTTAATGCAAACAAGTATAATTTAATTGATACCAACATAATTATTAGAAACACAAATATTTTTTTTTTGTCTTGCGCATACGTCACTTTATTTCAAGTAAATAACGACACGAAGTCGTTCCTTCTTCATCTCATACAAAAACAACTGAAACCGAATTAGTATTGGCGCGCCCCTTACTCGAAAGTGGTGACGTAAGCGGGAGTGCGCCCACGACCATATTACGGACCACGTCTACTATTGCTTAAAACATTATTTAATGTTCGTCTTAACGCTTGCCGCAGGCGCCATCTTGGATTTAACAAAATGTTATAGTTCAAGCTGTTCAAACGTTACGAGAAGCCGTGAATGTACACATTAATATAGGCTGTTAAAATCACAACCTTTCCTACGGGTTAGCCACTTAGTCGAAATATATTTTTGCACTTGGAATCTATACTGCTACACTAAAAGGTTGTTCTGTAATGGATTGTTCTAGATGATTCTTTTTTTTTTTACACGGCAATATTTCATTACATGTTTCTTTATATTTCGAAAAAAATCGTAAATTTAAGTTAATTTTTTATATTTGTTATATCAATGTGTATGTTTACCAGAACTCGACTCTAAAAGTAGATATTCTTTAATAACATGTAAGGTGTCTTTTGAACTGTTCGCGTCAAAAAGGAACTTGTAGTTCATAACGGTTTAGTAAATGATGAAGAACATAACTCGCTCCAGGAGAACTCAAGATGCCGACGGTTTAGGATTCCAGCATCTTGGAATAATGGATTTGTCAGTGTACTGAATACTCCGAAAGACTTGAGCAAAGAGCGAAGTCACCGTTCAAAACCTTATTTTTTGATGTATTACGATTTTCATTTACAATCTAAACCATGCTCTGTGCGAAACAAACTCCCGTGTTTAGTATTCAACACCGAGTCATTAATCTTTGAATTGTGAAAAAAATTATAAATTTTAGGATTTACTCTTTTAGGTGAGTTTTGATTATCGCCGCCCATAGTTCCTGCCGCTCAAAAGACCGTTGTCGCTGACCTCTTGGGTAGAAATGGGATATTCAACGAAGAGGAAAGTGAACTGAAGGAGAGGGGAGTGACTCATTTGAACTTACGCTCTCTGGGTGAAGCGCAACAGCGGAAGATGTTGCCTCACTCTGTATTATTTAAGAAGGTGGTATCACACAGGCCGACCAATTTTTATATTGCAGATAAATGAAACGCATCATAGTTCTACCACGTACTTTATAAAAAGATCAAATAAAAGTAGATTTTTAAAAAAGAATTAAATAAATATACGGGAATGAAAAGTCAAGTGACAAATGAGACAGACCCTATATTCTATAAAAGATTAACCTTTTAAATATGCAACTAATTTCATTATCTTCCTCCAGAAAAATATGATTCTCAACAAACCTAAACATGACCGATGCAGTTATACAGGCAATACGCGTAATTTTTAACCGACTTCAAAATTTAAAAAGGAGCATGTTCTCAATTCGACTGTATTTTTTTTATGACTTACCTGAGTGAGAACTTTCGACTTGATGAATCGATGGTGATAAATATTTTTTTATTTAAAAGCTGGTGCTTTATGTGTGTGGTCCCATTTTAATTTGATTCAGTTCTGACAATGGCATCTATGATAAAATCGTATAAATCTTAAATTTGCATTAAGTATGTGTGCGACAAATGGACAAATAATTCAATATCGTGTCAACCGATTTCGATGATTCTTTTTTTATTAGAAAGAATGTACTTCAAGAGTACTTTGATAAGAGTTTGGTTAGGCTCTGATTATGGTATCCATGACAAAATAACGGAACTCTTCAATTCTTTGGAGCAAATTAACAATACTCGACCGAATCTTTTATAGGCCATCCGGATATTTGAATCACCTACGGTAAGGTCGTTATGGTCAAGTGATTGTGGTAGTCGACTATGATGATCAATGGAACTCCTTAACGGCTTACAGTGAGGGTGCGATTTATGAGCAGCACGTTTAATAGTCAGCCAAGGAAAGACTACAATATATCTAACAATAGACACCGACTCCAAAAATAACAATAATTGTAACTACATTATATTATCGTAATAATTTGATTGACTTTTAAGTACTCTAATATTTTTCATTCCATTTTACTTAGGAGAACTCTAAACATATTTTGATCATTGTTTGTTATTCATACGTATATCTTGAGTTAAATTTGAAGTTGATAGGTACCTATGTATCTTCTTACGTGATAAACACATAGATCGTACCTACATATTGATGAGTAGAAAAAGTAAGTTGATTATTAAGTTGTAGAAGAATACGCAATTATTGTTTTATTTTTTAGTGCATATTAATTTGTTTTGTAATAGGTTTTTGAATTTGTTTTGAAGTCGGTTTTTTTTTTTGGTTTTCGAAATATTGAAACATGGTTTTACTGAAACTCATTGCAACTTCCAAAGCACTCGCATATGCTAAAAGTGATAACTGGGACAAGATCGTTATTTGTTCTGACAGTAAGAGTGCGATACAACACTTGGCTCGATGCGCCTCTGGATATAGAGTAGTACCGACAGCCTTCTGTGTACTCGCGCAACTACTGCAGTTTAAGTTATGCAACGTAGAAGTAAACTGCAAAGGGTTTCTGCTCACATTGGAATATACGGAAACTAGGTGGCTTATAAATTAGCAAATACTGCACACTTGAATGGAATAGAATGCCCTGTCCGTCCGTGCTACTCGGAAGTCTTGTGTGAGTTTAAAAGTAGTATGCCAAAAATAATGGAAGGAATACATATTTTAAAGAACGATCGACAACAAAAAGGATGTATAAGGCAATAGAGAGTGAGCCCCCTCGTATACAATGGTTCATGGGTAGTACATTAAATAGGAATAAATTAAAATTAATATTAATAATTGGATCTAGCCATATTCCATCAAGAGGATTTGCGTACCTTATGAAAAAAGTAAGTTCACCTAACTGTGAAATATGTGGACACACTGAGGATGCTTTTCATCTTCTGATGGAGTGCGAGTGAAATCGAACGGAGAGAGGAATATTTTTAAGAAATTTTAAAATAAATAAGTTGGATACAGGATTTATTCAGAGTGTTCTGAGCAATCCTAATTCTGATGCCACCTTGCATTTGTGTGGCATAGTGGAATATTGCCAGTAGGCTACACAGATACTAGGATTCAAATAAAAGTAATTAATGTTTTTATAATTTTATATATAAGGTAATTAAGGCTTTGCTCGATGTGACTGACATGTCTTAATAGACAAAAGTCCCTAAATAAACAAAACATTAAAAAAAGAAAACATGGTTTTGAAGAGACCCAGTAGAAAAGAATGTCTAGTTTTATTTTTATTTAATTTTTAATTTTTCTTATTTGATGTAGCACCCTGACCGACGATCTTTCATCCCTTGTCTACATCTCTGTGGTCTGCTGTAACATGTAATGTGTTCAGTTACGTGCTCTTTCTTTCTTTTTCGACAAAATTGCCTAAGTTTTCGACACAATCTATCTTCGAAGAAAAAAACACGTGTGGCACTCGGGGACTGCCGCGGTAAAGCTATTGCATAGTATTTTTTATCAACTTATGCAATTATAATTATTTATTTAATTTATTTATGCAGTATTTTTTTTGAGGAGGTGCCCTAACACCGAAACTCTAAGCAGGCATGAGTCACCAGATTGCGGGGCGAAGAGGGGGATTACGCATGCGCAGTAACGCCTATACAACCAATGCCACCTAGAGGCGAGTTGCTGAACTAAGGAGACAAGCGTGATATTTCAAAAAAGTCATTAAAAGTTCTGCTATTCATCGATAGATGGCAAAAGTAAAAAGTATCACCACTGTGCCGGTCGGAGTGGGGGGTGTTAAGTTATCTTCGTTGCGGAATTTCTGGATTCGGTCTCCACGCTCAAGGCCCGCGATAGAAGCTATGCAATAGCTTAAAAAAAACTGACAGAAACAGACAAAACGAAGTGATGCTATGAATAATAATTTTTTTTTTCTGTTTCACAACTGCACCCTAATATTTTCATGTTCCACGTAACTTTTGTACGATTAACATACTTTTCGTGTATCTTCGAGTATCGTTGCTAAAGAAAAAAGTCGACCGCCTATGAGCGATTAAAGTTAAAACACCATATAAATCTCACCGCGTAAATGAACAAACTTGTGCACCGCAATACGGCCCTAACGCCGGCCTCGCGGGTCGGAGCGCCGATCGTGCGCAGCCGGATTTCCGAAGAATCTCGTAATCCGCCCGCGACGCGCCGCCCACGGCCGCCCACCAGCTCGACGGACGGTAAGAAACGCTCGACCCACGGCGGTAGCGGCGCTCGAGCCGAGTTACTCCGAGAAAGGCAAACTTTCAGTTTCGCTAACGGCTCTTGTTAAGGCAAATAAAAAAAACACTCAACAGATTTACGAATCTTTGAATTCAGAGTTTGTAGTTCGAATCTCCGTTTATACTTACAGCAGAAATTAGAAAAGAGAACCTTCAATAAGCGCTGGCGTTACAATAGAAATCCATATTCTTAACTGAAGGCTGAAGATCCTCCAGTCAATCAATCAGTGTACCTTTGTATATGTTGTGTGTTTAGTAATCGTACCAAGCTTTAAGGTATCGTATTATATTATTTTATTGTCACATTTCAATTCATTTGTAATTTTTTGATAAAGCATTGCCGTAACAAATCGTACTGGCACTCTAAAATGCTGCGATGGCTCTGAGGTCGATGACCTTTCAGGAGGAAGTCAAATATTTAAAACGTACTCAAACCTTGACAGTTAGCACAACCTGGTCGTCAAGATAAGTACAAAAATACACTTCATAAAATATTCGATATTAGCGGGATAAGGAACCCCACCGGTGTAGTTGTTTGTAACATGTTCAAATGTATTCTAATCATTTTGACGTGACAACTTATATTTACCACACTTAGACAACTTTCTTGGTAACGATAGGATTTTATCAGTTGAAAAGATACCCGAAATCCAGCGTCTCTACTCTATGACACTGGCGAATAAACTTGAAATGAATGCTGCTTAAATGTATTGCGAATTATTGTATGTATATTTGTATATAAATACGTATGTATGTGTAAAGGTAAAACAAAATTTTGTTAATATGAAATTCAGTGCGAGATTATGTATAAAAATGTTTTATTATAATTCTTATATAAAGGACATCTGAAAATTGTTACTATTATTTCATCCTTCTTCCTACTATACGAATGAATATTCACATTAAAAAATTGGACCATTCAAAGTCGTTGTCACGGTTCATAATTTCGCTATACCGACTTTACAGGCAACCAAATTTTTGTACCTTGATACCAGCGACTAAACTCAACGATACTGTAGGTGTTGTGCAACCGTTGATCTTTGTAGATAATTTGCCGCATTACATACAAACGCATATGAGCGTAACCTTTTTTTTTAATAACTTATATTTACCACAGATAGACAACTTTCTTGTTCGATAGGATTTTATCAGTTGAACCATACGGAAATCCAGCCTTTCTATTCTTGACACTGGTAGAATAAACTTGAAATGAATGTCTGTTAATTTTGGTCTGACGAATACTATTGTCGGGCATTAATTTACCAGACATTTTTATTGAAGAGTAATCTAAAACAGAATTTGGTTTTCAATTTATTTGCTTGTTCGGTTTAATATATAGAGCCGATGGGCTCTACACCGACTGGACTGCGTAATACAAGGAGTACGGCCCTGTATCGAAAATCAAAAAGGGCTCGTCAAGATAAAAACTATACTTAAGTCGTGATAGTTTTACAAAATCTTTATTTTGATTGCATTGCGTCAACGACGTTTAATGTGATCCGAACTGTCAATATTCATCAGACTGGCTGCATCAATGCGTTATTTTGGAAACATTAAACAAAAACGTACAGTTACGAAGCTATACGCAAATAATGCAAAAAAGATTTTACGGTTGAATATAATTTTATGTATCGATATACGAAAAGTCTTCAATTTGAAAACTATTACGTTAATGACGTTAGTACGTATTTAAATACATATACACTTTTTACTATAGTCGAATCCCATTTTAACTGATTGCAATTTTGTTAAGTTTTTCTGTAATCATTTGTATTGGATAATATATCAACACAACTTTCGCCGACTTGCAAAATAAATAATACAGCTCACTCAGTCTGTGATCGTCACGTCACACCAACAGTGTGCTGCGGTATAACTGACAAGAGTTCTCCGAAAGAACATCGTTCGATTTTTATGTATTACATTGAACGACAACCTTTTTTGTTAAAAATATGTCATCATCACTACGCACGACAGACTAGTTTCAAATCCCAAAATGAAATGTATCTCGTAGTTACGATGCAGGTGCTAATTACCAGTTTCAGTGTTTTGTCTTTTGAATTTGTCGAATGTATCTTCCTTGTGTTTCTCATACCATTTTCTTGGTAAAAAAAAAATTTGTCCAGATTCTCATCTACGAACCATAACAGAATATAATTATTTCAAACCTATTATTAAATCTCCGAGGCCTGTTGTATTATTATGGTATGGAGATCGAGGTCGGGAATTGATTAATATGTATGTGAGGGATATAAAAGATGAAGGAAATTATTCTATATTGGTTGAAGTTGCAAACAGATATATAGTGTGAAATATAAACACAACATATTTAGCTGATAAATACCGAAAAAAATCTTTTTAGATAGAAATTTTGTAGATACCTCTGAAAGTAATCAAGTTCTTTAACTCATAATTCACGAAGTACGTATGCGTTGAAGTTAAAATCAATATACTTTTAAAAGACGACGTACAGAGTCGAAAAGGTCACTCGATGCTTAAATTAAAATCACGTCTAATTGTTCCGTTTATGGGAATGAAACCTAAAGAAACCTAAAGAAATTAGGAAGTTAGTCTTATGGATACTGACAAAATAACCCTTCAATTGCAACACAAAAACACAACTCATCTGTTAATTTTTTTAATGAAAAAGCTTTAATTTATTTCGTTCGCCAATCGGTTGTCGGAAGTCGCTTTTGGTTGTGCCACCGCGTCCATACAATGGATACCTCAATCAATTCGCGTCAGAAGCGGTTCCGCTGGGCACGACTTATTACATTGAACTTTTCTTGTCCATATCGACAAGTCGTCCGGATATTTATGATGGCTATGAATTTTATTAATATTTAGAATTATGATAATTGATATATTAGATACATAACTACATTTATACACTTAATCGGCAAAATACACGTCGTCCCTGAAAATTACTTAACCTAGATTTGCAATGCGCCTAGAGAAAATAAATTAACTCACATTTCATTTTTTCTATGTTTAGAAATATCATTATTATATTGTTATACATTTTAAATTGAATATCTGATTATGCACATTTTTGGGACTGACATTTTTACTACAGCTGTCAATAAATACTCATATTTTAAGTTTTCTTCAATAGTTATTATTCTTTATATCTGTAAATGTTATAACAAAGCAATGTTTAGATGAAGATCAACCTCTACTTGTACGTGTTTAAAAGTACGGAATGTTTAATGTATAACAAAAATGTAACAACCTAACAAGAGTTGCTCACTACCGTGTCACTTATTAACACATAGCTATTTTGTACTTTAAAAATCCCTAAAGTCCAGGTAATTCATGCTGGTCCAGTTTGGAACGGCAGTACTTTCCGAGATGCGACACGACTGATTGAAAATTAAAGTAAGTCACTAGTCGATTCTCTCTTTCATTTAAGTCCGAAACGATTTCTGTAAAAATATTATTTTGAAACATTAATAATTGATGATCTACGTCACCGTGATGAATCTGCGCCGAACGCCTCTTAATCGCTGCATTCAGAACGGCGTTATTTATTCGACGCCACGTCACGTGGCGCGATCCTCTCGCGTCAAATAAAATTACGGGCGGCCGTCGCGCCGCCGACAACCGGGGAATTCGTTATCGGG
Organism: Eumeta japonica; assembly: GCA_005406025.1. NCBI lineage: Eukaryota > Metazoa > Arthropoda > Insecta > Lepidoptera > Psychidae > Eumeta > Eumeta japonica. The sequence goes on from BGZK01000025.1 coordinate 501,076, forward strand.
CCGGCGGTCATTCGGGACACGTCCGCCGCGCCCCCTGGTGGAACTATGCGATTCCAACTTCCTCCCCGGTCCTCGGCTCCCGCCGGCTCTAATGAATTCTCACCCGATTCGGGGAGAGGGAACGCCGCCGGCAGAAGTGAATAATACGAAATTAAGTTTCTAATGAGCGCTTTGTCGGCGCCGGCGACCGCCGCTCTCGCGGAGCTGTGAGCGAACGTCGTCCTAATCCATTCTAATCGAGTCGCCGAAGAAGCGGCCCCGATCCGATTGTTATCCGATCGTGTTTGGAGGTTATTTAATTCGACCGTATTATATAACAAATGTGGTGAATTGTAATAATTATCTCCATTTTCTACAAAACGAACTCGCCTTACTTTTAGAAAACGTGCAACTTAATCTTCTAAGTAGAATGATATTTATCAACAACGGGCGCCCGGCTCCCTTTCATATTACTGCCAGAGAATATCTCGATAAACATTTTGCTAATCGTTGGATCGGAAGAAATAGACCGATTTTATGACCTGGCTTGACCTTGCGTCAAGCCAGATCCTGCGGCTTGACACCAGTCGATTTTTTTGTTTGGAATAGACTAAAGAGTCCAGTTTATGACGGCGAAAGAATTATGAGCCAGAAACCTTTCATACAAAAAATTAATGAGACACCTGAAAAATTGGGAACAGAAATTAAATTGAGCATCAACACCAGTGAAGTGCGACGCAAATGCATTAGAAATAAAGGCGGACATTTCGCAAACGAACGACGCTGAAGCAAACAGAGCGGCCGACAGACGGTCAAATGTTTTGAAATAAAATTGTTCAAAGTAGGCTTTATTTTAAAACGTAAGCAACATGTATAACTTGGGTAAATAAAAAATAACGTTTATTTCTAAATAGAATTTGTTAAAGTGTACATTGTGTCCACATCATTAAACATTAATTGTCGTCACTGTATCACTAAAACTGATACGGATTTTCTATATTATACCATGTTTAATGTAATAATTAAAGAGCTAAATAAAAAATATATTAAAATATACCAGGATGTTTCATTCCCAAGGTATCTCATGTCTTGTATGAAAAGTCAGAAAATTTATAAAAATAATTGAAATGCAATATAAAAAAAAAACATCATTCTTTTTATGGCGGTATATTGAATTGAACTGTTTGTAAATGAGCCCTAGTATCGACAAAAAAAATTGAGGTCGCTCTACCAAATACTTTATATATAACGAAACTAATAAAATAAGTAAAGAACTATTTTTTTAATTGTACTGCAAATTTTTGTATTTTGTTTTTTAGAAATTTTAAGAACTTTTAATTACAATAAAGTGATATTTACTTAATTTATACGCTGTAGCATATTTTTCCATCAAAATTTATCGTGAAATATTGTTTTCATATAATTAATTTACAGTGTTCTTAGTAGACGTATATATTGTAATGTCACTATGTTATATCCGAAATCATAACGACCTTCAAGAAATTTCTCAAAACGTACCAAAAGTGTGTATGGGTTATGTTCGCCATTGAGAAGTTCTAAGATATGCTAACCTATCAATATCGGATCAAGATTGTAATTAAATAAATACATAAAGTTTTTGTGATTGTAACAGCTCCTCAAGTCCACTGGGCGTAAATGTTGTTGGCCAGTTAACAGTTCTGCCATCAATATATTGTCAACATGTCGATCGATTCAAACTTTGGTCTTATGAAAATACTGTCAAAGATAAGAACGCATTATGAGTGGACGAAGTATAGAGACGTGGTCGACAAGTTGTAGATATGAGATCGAGTAGAGTTCGATACGATAATACGTAATAGAGCTGCTGCACCGAGCTAAGATGGTTACACCTTACTTCAAAATTACTACATGTACGATCCCAAGCGCACTATTTTAGTAGATTGGCGAAATCAGTTTTCAGAGTTTTGCATTTAAGTCAATGAAATACGTAGTCATCTGCTACAAATGTATTCTTTATGGTTTACTGAAGACAAATAATGTGCGTGAAATCCAGAACAGACCATTTAACTTTCGAAGTATTCATTATTACACCTTACTGATCTGCTTGGTTTCATATCTACTGAATAGTGAATGCCACGTGGCAAACGGATCGCCGGTGCGGCGGCGGCGTCTTCCCGAGCGTGGAGCGAATAAATCAGTCTCGTTTAAATTTCCTACACGCGCAATCCTGCCGCTCACGAAGCCACCTTTTCCGTTAGCAAAGATCGCGACAACTATAGTCGCCACGTTCGGCGTTCGAGAATGTTTGTTTGGTTCTGTATTGCGCCGCCGCCAATCACTGCCTCTCGGTAGCGCTATCATTTAGCTGCTTGGCTCTTATGTGGAGCATTCGTTAAGGCACAGTCGCTCACCGGCGCTCCGCTATCTGCTTCCATCGTGGTATTCGCGTTATGTACATCGAATTGTATATAACGTGTTGAATTAAATCGATTTACATCCATTAAGAGGTATACCAAAAAAATTAGATACTCAAAATACTAATACATATCTTTTCAAGGTATTCACCCTGAGCATACATACATTTTTCGATACGATAAAAATACCTCTCACAACTCTATCATATACCTAACAAATTTCGAAATTATAAACAGCCCGGAATGAACCTTTCTTGTACTCAAATTCCTGACCTTTCAATTTTTCTTCGATTCTAGGAAACAAGTAAAAATCTCATGGTCCTAAATCAGAGCAACATGGTGGGCGAGGTGGGATAAACACATTTTCTGAATGAAAAAAATCAAACATTATCGTAGTCTCAAAGAATGTGCTGGATTTGTCACTTGGATCGCTTGTCTCACCAAGCTCGTAATACTACTGGAATATAAACTGTCACATATCACGCAGAATTAATTGTTTTTTGATCCTCTAGCACAAGAGTAGCAAATATAACCGGTTTAACAAAAAAAAACGTGGCTACCATTGTTTTTGTGTGCTTCGCGCACGGCGACATTTTGTTTGTTCATTTTCCAAACATGTTGTCAGTTTGTTTAGGGGTCATAGTTATACAGCCATGTTTCGTCACTGATAAACATATCGTACACATTTCTTTTTTCGCCTTCGACAATTTCATTATCACAAATCACTGTTCATCTATCAGTTTGTGCGTCACTCGTCTGTAAAAAATATTACGGACATAATAGCATTTTCTTATTAAAAATTGTTGCTCGTATACAAGCAGACTCACCAAAAGTAGTAACCAAAAATTCAAAATATTCTTGAGGCTTTAAACTTTTTTGTAATCATAATAAATCATAGCGTGAAAATCGCGTTGACTGAGTTCCATTTTTGCAGGCAAATTCTCTTCAGATCCTCACGAAATAACCATTTTAAAGAAAAAAATATTTGGCTTCTGTTACGTTACATTTTAAAATTTATCACTGAACAACCAGTGTTTACGATGATGTGAAACTTGCCAGTGTCAAATTATTGAGTGAATAATATCTTTTGGCATACCCATCGTAAAGAGACGTATTATATTTTCAAATTTTTAATTTTCAAACTTCTTCTTGACGTTACGTTTATGATTTTCGAAGTCATTTAAAATACTTATTAGAAAAATCCATTCAAACGTTTTTATTATATAAAAATTCAATCATGAGATGTAGCATTTCTGGATACGATTTAAGAATTACTTAACCAAGATAATGAAAGCATTATCCACTGTTACATATCTGTAATCTACTCAAGATGCCTTTCGTTCGATATATATTTAATTTGAAAATATTTTTTTATGTGCCCCATCTTCATGGCGTCGTAGTTCCTAGGTCTACCATCCTTATGACTATCGCCTTCTTCATTCGTTTTCCAAGAATCATACTGAATGTGTGACTATCAGATAACACCACTTACCAAATTCTAGTACTTGTACCAAATTTGAATATAGGCGCCTATCGAAGTTTCGCCCACCTTCTATTAAAATCGTTTGTCGCTGAGCAACAATCAACATGCCTACTTTCTAAACTGCAGTACCAGATCAGAGTTCCACTACTGAGGTGCTAGCACTAAAATACTAGACCGACGGCCTCTATAAAAACATTTCCACTGTTATCTTCAAGAAAGAAAATTTAGAGTGGTAGAGCCTTGCTGAGGTCAACGGATGTAGCATGAAAATTGGTCGGCTCGGCCGTTGAAATAAGACACTTTCACAAAAGTCGTATAGTAACAGATTCCGTTATTGTGTTTCGTCCAGTGAGTGAGAGTTTTGGAGACCCACTGCCCCTCCATCAGATACATATATATAGAGAAGGGTTCATGTATCTTATTCCTAAGAGGCCGGCAATGTGCTGGTGCCTCCTTTGTGATTGGCGCCACCACTCTCTCTTATGGCTCTCAAGCACGGTTCGCTCCTCTAAAATACTGTAAAAAATCCACATTCCGTTATCTCCACCCTGTAGAAGTATCAGAGAATCCTTATTAATTCTTCATAAAATCCGAACGATAGTCCAAAAGCGATGCGAATATAAGACGCGTCGTATTTAATACAAGTGTGACGGCGGGCGTTAACGGCGCAGTCGCCGAGAGAGCGGCAGAGATTAAAAATGCAATTTCCGCGAGCCGTCCGTCACTCGGGCCCTTCGCGCGCGCCCGCTGAAGGTTTTGGACGGAGTATAATAACTGAGAAAAATACTGAAACAGCTATGTTTATTTGCTTAATTTTGATTCGAATCACATAAAACTCACGAATCGACGTCAAAAATATATTGTATCGTTGTAATCGACGTGAACAAAGTTAACTTAGTGATTTAACGATTTCGAACCATTTCTGACGTTAATAGTCTACTTAAAAATTTCTCTTTAGGGTTCCGTACTCAAATAGCGATAACTGGACCCTGAGCCTATACCGTCTGCCACCCTTAAAGGGCGATATCGCTTGAACCTTATTAGACAGCTAGTTATTTTATTTTAGCAGAATGTGTTATTATGGCAGGCTTCCTAAGAATTAATAAAAAACCGGCCAAGTGCGAGTAGGACTCGCGCACGAAGGGTTCCGTACCATTATGCATAACAAAGGTACGGACTTTTATTTGTTGTTAAATCTAATGCTCAATTCGAAATCATATCCTTATAAGGGTATGGTAACTAAATAGGGCGCAGTATGTGCCAGCATTCAAGTCAATATTGCTAAACACATTATCTATTTAAGTGTAACCCGTTGTGGTAACAATACGAGGAAGTTTTGACTTTAGGTTATAATACATCAATGTATATCGTCCATCTCTAAAGTTAATATATAACTAAATATTTTGTGAATATTTCAATTGTCTACCTGTTTCCGTTATCAATATCGAGCCAAAACGAGCAAAAAAATCACGTTTGTTGTATGGGAGCCCCCTCAAATATTTATTTTATTCTGTTTTTTAGTATTTGCTGTTGTAGCGGGAACAGAAATACATCATCTGTGAAAATTTCAACTATGTGACTGCTATCACGGTTCATGAGATACAGTCTGGTGGCATACGGACGGACGGACAGCGGAGCCTTAGTAATAGGGTCCCGTTTTTTACCCTTCGGGTACTGAACCCTAAAAAAGAGGAAAGTTAAGAAATTAAAGGAGTATACCCCTATACATGATAAGTATTATTACAATATTTTATATTTTTGCTTTGTCGTAAAAACCATAATTAATATGCGATAAACTTAGTACGATTGTAAAGCAAAACTAAAGTAAAACAACAAATAAATGAAACGAGCCAAGTGTAAGTCAGCTCATGTTAAAATAAAACATACAACATAAATTTATTGTTTGATGATACTGGACCCTCAATGCACGAGTACAACTTACGTTTAGCAGTTTTTTTTTATGTCAATTAACGTACTCGCAGTTCTTCGATCAACACTAAAAAAAAATTTGTTTCGCGAAACACATCATAAGTGTAATCTAAACATAAATATGAATGAACTCTGTTATCGCCCAAGTAGAAGTAGGATCCAGCAATAGAGTCTGTCACAGTTAAAGTCCGCTCTCTCTCACTAGGTCACGCGGCTATTCGAACTTTTTTTTTATTAGAAATTAAGAAAAACATTTCATAACTTTTTATAACAGTTAATTTTCATGAATTATGTAAGGTGATTTTAGCGGTTTTTCGGGCACCCTTCCCCCCGCTGCCCTCCCCAAAGTTGGTGTGATTTGGCTAGAGTCCTGTCATAAACATAACTCGCTTGAATATAATTTGAATAGCTTTTATTAGTGAGTTAACACTGGAATCAACGTGTCCATGTGATTTTCAGTAAAATCGTCTGCTCCGTCTGCCCCGCGACTTACCCCTTCTAAACCGTTGTTATTTGCACGCAGAAACTTAGCAGCTCGATAAATATTAGATTTAGTCAAATTTTAGTGGAAAAACATGTTATATTTAACCCATTTGTCGCGCAATTTTGCACTATTTCTTGTCGAAAAAAATTACTTGATATTTGGCGCGACCCCTCTTTCTGCCCACTTAAGATTGGATGAGACCCTCCGCTCCCCACTTCTAAACGCCTCACGTAAATAACTAACGTCCAATGATTGCCCAAAAAAGAGTGTAAGAATTCATGTAAGTATGTGTTTCTTTATTTCATCATAACTTGAACGTCTGAACAAATTTTAATGTATGGGGTATCATTAGAATCCTTACATCATTTCTAGTGACACTGATCATATTTTTTTTTAAATAAATCAATGTGTCGGCAGTATAGACCTATTTTCAAATGTGAAGAAATATAATTCTCCAATTATTACAATATGAATATCAAATTGAAGACTCTAATGAGCACAATCAAAATCTATGTAATCTATGTGCATATTTTTTTTCATAGATAGGGTGTATATGGAAAGAAAAGAAACATTTTTACGAAGCTGTGTCGACGGAGCAGCCTACGCTCGCGCCGCTGTCTAATTTTGTATGTTAGCTGCAAGCAAGCGTACAGTGACGAATACGCGTCTATGCAGCGACGCCTCCGCGGAGAGTAGGCTTAAGTCAGACTTTAGTTAGACTGCGAATATCTAGAGTGAATTATTTCCCAAACTATTAAATCATCATTATAATTGTTACATCATATCACATTGTTATATTTATGTTATACATTGTTATATCATAACACAAGTAACATGATGTGTAAAAAAAAATAAACTAGAAATTAAGAAACAAGTTGTATGAGTTAATCTGCATACAGAAAACGAAAGAGCGCTATTTTATTCGCTGGTTAAACAGATGAATAAAATTGTCTTTTCAATCGACACTTTTTAATTTAAGAGGTCACCCGACGGCAACGTCAAGGATACGTTCAAGACGTCAACAGTAATGAAAATGAAGCAAACATTTAAAAATCACGATCCATAAGGGAAAGAAAAATCAAACAATGTGCACACCCTCGCCGGTAAGAAAACCGGAACATATGCACGTCCCGCGTCGGTGTGGTACACCCATTAATTTGAATATTGAATATTCGCTTGAGGGGCGCCCGCGCCGCCCCCGCGCCGCCCCGCACCCCCCGCGCGGGTCAAACTTAGGATTATTTTAGTTTTTCCATTCCGCAGTTTCGGGGTTCGATTATGGAAACTTTTCTCCCGACGACGTACGAGGAACGACATTTTCTTATTTTCTATTACTGCTGGAATCCCGGAATGGATTTTCATAATTCAGTTATAAGTCGATATGATTTTGATTTAATTTCGGCAATTGTTTCATTCTTGGTCCCTTTTTGAGATTCCGAGCCAAAATGGCAAAAACGGAACCCTTATAGTTTCATTATATCCGTCCGTTCATCCGTCCATATGTCACTGGCATTTAACTCAAAAACTACAATATTTATATTAATGAAATTAGGAGTATAGAGGTCTTATATAAGTCACTATTTAGTTTAGTAGTTAAATAACAAAAAAAATATTTCTAGGCCCCCTAGAATTTCAAACATAAAAGAAAAGGTGAAAAAACATTTTTCAGCATACATCGACGTGTGACACATATTTCGACAATTCTTTTAAAAACATTTTAAGGTTTCTAGGCAATCTTCTTGATTAAGTGAATATTTAGGGAAATAATCACACTCAAATTTACAGAAATTAGTTCCCCCCTTCATTTTCTAAACCATATATCCAAAAACTAAGAAAAAAATTAAAAAGATTATTGTCAACAAAAATTATTTTGAAATAATCGGATATATGGTTTTTGAATTATTGCTGAAAAACTGCGTTTTTCAACAAAACAACTTAAGTGCCATGAAGATACGCTCTTTTACTAGTGGACTCTACTTTTTTTCTGTAGTTATAGGCGACTAAAGTGCTTATAAATATTCTGTGCAGGAAACATAGAAAAAATGTAACAATATAGTTTTTTTAATAGATAGTGAATTTCTTTGTAGTAATGGCTTCGGAACCCTACACTGAGCATGGTCCGATATGCTCTTGGCCGGTTTTTTCTTATTCATTAGTTAAATAAACGTAAATGAAAAATGTCACTAGTAGAGCCGGGCAATGATGATGAAACAATCTTTCATTAATTATCGAAAAAATCTAAGAAGACATTTTAAGTGTAGAATGAAAATAAATTAAGCAGATATTTTAAAATATTGTTGGAAGTGATACATATCAAAAGACTTTTGTAACACGCTCATCGTCCTAGTTATTTGGTTAATTATTTGTATTGAAAAATAAACCTTAACACTTAACATGAATGTGCATATAGAGGGCAACGTATATTAGACTTAGTTTTCCCGCGGCTTCACGAAGAATACAAATGTGATTCTAGTCTCCCTGTCCCGCTTTCAATCTGACCTCAGTATTATTCGTCAATCCGATTTTGGTCCCGCTCCCGATTTCGACCTTGATCTCGTTCTCGATTTCGATGTCGGTTCCAGTTTGAACGAAGTCACAGTGAATGCAAATATCGAATTAAAAATTAACCATATTGCTCGGTAATAGTGTAGCTTTGAGTGTAAGATGTTTTAGAATCTGTAGTAGCGCAAATTGAAAATGAAGCCAAGAGGAAATGTCAATAGATCTTTTTCGTCGGCGAGCTCCTTATTAGTGAAGGAATTTTCAAAATTGGTTCAGTATATCGTTTCAATAGCACAAATACATGAACAGTTTCAGATACAAAATTTTTATTCTTTTTTTTCCAAAACCTTTTCTTTCGCACGTACTACAAGCCACCAATTTCATACTAATCGATTGAATGGTTTAGGCACGCAAAGAAAACAAACGAAACATGTACTTATAAAAGGTAGTCATGTATTTAAATGATTTAGATGGTAATTACAGATAAGTATGCAACAAAAATGAATATGTTGACACCGATAGTTTTAGCGACATCCATTTTTAAATTTTCACATCAGTAGGTTTAGTGGCTTTGATATACTTTTTATGCTTTATTTCTCCCTTTAGAGTTTGATTTTTGACCTTAATCTTGACCTCGAGAAATTGTCTGTTATTATTTTGATTGTTTTCATTGATTGATTTTTAGTTGAATTTATTACTGAAATATAAATTTTGACACCAATAGTTTCAGCGCTTTCGATTTTTCACAAAACATTTCACATCTTATTTTATTCCTTTCAGGATTAATTTAACATATTGATTACAATTATTTTATTAGTTCTATAAGTAACCAAAACATTAAATTTGACAGCTGCAGTTATAAGGGTTTCGATTTTCCACACAACAGTGTTCCACCCTTGGCACCCATTAGAGGTTAAATATCAAAAATATCCTTCCTTAGAGCTCACCTCCGTTATAACAGCAACTTTTCTACAAAATTTCATGTCCCTAAACCCAGTAACTTGGGCTGTGCGTATCATATCAATTTGTCAGTTTACACTTTTATATATATAATTATGTTGCAATATTTTGTAATTGCGCTCGAAGCGCAAATGGCACTTCTAGATCGATTATCACGTCCTGTGGCACTTCGCGCTCGGCGTCGGTACGGTGTTATTAAATTCGTAATACAATAAGCGCAGGAAATTAATCAAATGCCTATACTTTCTAGAACATAGAGACGCAAAGTCGTATGTTTACGCGCTACTCCCTTCGCTCCGATAATTTACGGCTGCCTTTCTCCAAGTTCCAATACAAAGCTCTCAATAACCAACCCTTTCAAAGGAATAAATTGCTAACGTGTTTTAAACGTAGGTACCTAAAAGCCGCCACAAACACTTGTAACAGATGACTTTCACCGACTTTGTTCATCTAACTTACACATGAAATGGAATTAAACATGTATGCACATTCATAAAACTGTAATACGTAATTAAAAAAAAAACTTGATATGCTGCTTGTAAGACCAATTAGCCGTGTTTATGTGCAACAGTGTGTATGTACATACACATACAAAAGAAACCCTGCACCCCCCTACACATTTGTCTAGGAGGGTGAAGGGTTTCTTTTTAATATTATAGCGGCTGGAAGGGGGGCGACGGGTGTGTGCGTGTGTGTGTATGTGTATATGTCAGGTTCATATCCCCTCGCTGCCGAGATGTTCCCCCACGTTTTCATAACTTATTTCAGATTTATACAACCCATACTACCCTAGTATTAGTTGTAAAGTGCTAACTACCATTGTTACCGATGCGGTGATAGTTTGAGGTCTCGACACCTCAACGTCCTCTTCTAAGCACGAAACTTGTAGTGTAATTTGTCTCAAGTTAAAGACTCGTTCTCCATATCTTCTCCTGGTTCTATATTTTTATATACTTTCCCGCAGTCGTGCAGTGAGTTTCTATTAAACAACAGCTATGATAAAAACGTCAAAATAGAATTCTTTATAATTGTACCCCGTGTGTTACAAGCAACAACTAGGAACGGTTTAGATCATATGTGGGCAACAAGCGACCCGCGGGCCGCATCCGGCCCGTGAGACAGTTTGAAAAACCCAATAAAGAAAAAATGTTACAAGACTTACTCATACTCACGGAATCAAGTGAGCGAGCAAGCCGAGTGGCGGCGATCATCAAAAAGTAAGGCGGCAAAATCAAAGCCTTTGATGTTTGCCGCTTCACTGGCGGCGCAACAAAAGATTATTGCTTCTCAATTGTTCTACCGTAGATGAGTCAAGATCATTCTTTCATTTTGCTTATATAAGCGGATGGATGACTCGAACTTTAGTTCAGTTCTATTTGAGCTATCGAGGTGATAACTTTGACAAGCGATATTCTAGCAATCTTATAGTGCCGTCAATTTGCTTTGTGATATTGTGAGCATCTTGAGTGTTTATTAATTGTATTTTGCTATTAAGTTTTTTGAACGAAAAGTAAACGAAAAGGATGTCTGGTGGAAAGAAACGAAGAGTAGATGCAGAGGGTCGCCAGTTTCAACAAAAATGGACTGAAGAATTCTATTTTATCTTACACAATGGTGAGCCTATTTGTTTGCTGTGTGATGAATTCATTTCAGTGATGAAAGAATACAATATAAAGAGGCATTACTTAACTAAGCATCCTATACTGCACTTACTGACAGGACAATAAAAAAAGATAAAATCCATAACCTTATCGTAAATTTGGAAAAACAGCAGCAAATCTTTCATAAACAAAGAGCATAACTTGATAATGTTGTTCAAGCTAGTTTTATAGTTAGTTCTAAATTTGCAGTCATTAAATCCATTTGCCGAAGGAGAATTTATCAAGGAGCGTATGGTAAAAGTTTGCAGTGTTTTGTGTTCTGAAAAGGAAAATTAATTTGACAAGACGAACTGTTATCCGACATATAGAAATGACATAAAAACAACATTCACTGATCATATGGCTGGTTTTGAATCATTATCCATAGCATTAGACGAGAGCACTGATTTGTATGACACAGCTCAACTGGCTATATTTATTTTAGGTGTTGATAAAGAGTTCATTGTTTCTGAGGAATTGCTTGCTTTACAGCCGCTAAAAGGAACCACTACAGGAGAAGATATTTTTAATGAAGTTCAAAAGGTATTCATAAGTTTTGGCTTGCCGTGGTCAAAAGTATTTGGGGTATGCACAGATGGTGTACCTTCCATGGTCGACTTACGTAAAGGTTTCATCGGAATTTTGAATGAAAAAGCAATAGAATTAAATGTGCAAAAAGATGATTTGATAGTCCTTCATTGCATTATCCACCAACAGAACCTGTGTTCTAAGTCCATTAGATTGCAGAATGTTATGAATGTGTTAGTAAAGACCATCAATTTTAATTGATCCCGAGGGCTTAAGCATCGTCAGTACAAGGCGTTTTTGGATGAAATATCAGCCAAATATGACGACGTAACATATTATTGTGAAGTCTAGGCTAAGCAACTGAAATATGCTAAAACGGTTTTACGAGCTTAGAAATGAGATAGAAGATTTTATGCAAATAAAGAATAAACCACTATCTGAATTGAGTGACCCAAAATGGATATGTAACTTAGCACTTCTAGTCGACCCTATAGACTATTTGAATGATTTAAATTTTAAACTTCAAAAACAAGGACAGTTAGTAAATGATTTGTACTGCCATCTGAAAGCGTTTCGGAACAAAATCCGCTTGTGGGAGACACAGATGCTGGCTGGTAAAAGTTACCATTTCACCACGCTCTCTGCATACAAAAATATTGCTTAGGCTCAATGCGCTGAAAAACTCAATTTACTGTCGAAGCAATTTTCGAACAGATTTAGTGATTTCAAAAACATGGAAGATTGTTTCAATTTATTTGCTACTCCAACAAAAGGTAATGTACAAAATGCTCTAATACATTTGCAAATGGAGTAGATTGATATTTAAGAAAACTCACTCCTAAAACCTAAATTTCAAGATGTGGAGTTGTGCGATTTCTACAAAAAAATACCTCGAAGAAGACCATTTTCCGCAGCTTAGAAAATTCGCAAGAAGATTAATTTGTGCGTTTGGCAATACTTACAGTCACTTGGCAGTGCAAACAGTTCTTTTCATTGATGAAAATTAATAAATCAAAACATCGCACAAGGCTGACTGACGCTAATTTGGAAAATTCTTTACGTCTTTGTATCAGTGGAATTAATCCAAACATCGATGGATTACTTTCCCAAATTCAAGCTTAAATGTCTCATTGATTTCGGTGTCGTTATTTAACTTTCGTAGTTTGTAGTAATTCCAAATTTCACGATTTAATTATAACATTGTACCTATATTTTTTTATTTCATTTTGTTATTTTATTAAATTGTATTATAATAACATTGTCGTATTATTTCATGTCTGATATCTATCGCTAAAAATTATGAACACTACTTTAAAACACTACTTAAAATGTACTCCTTTTGAACGCGGCCCGCGAACGTGTTTGCACACTAAAGTTTGGCCTACAACATGTCAAAGGTTACCCATACCTGGTTTAGATGATAACCAGACTTAATAATACTGCGTTAGAAAGGTTTTGACTTTTAAGTAAATTATTATTATTTTGTTTTAAGCTAAATTTGGCTCATATTTTACAATTATGTACTTACATCCCTGTACATAAAAAGCACAATATAATATACTAAGTATATGAAAAATACAATGAAAATGTATTTATACCACCATCTTTGTTATTTACTTAATTACATATCAATTAATTCAAATTGTAGTCATATCAATGAAAATTTATAGTATCATAAATCATGATGTTTCTAAAAGGAAATGGATATACATATTATATTTTTCACAGGGGCTATTAACAAAAAAGGAAAAAACAGAAGTAATGCTTATTCTGAAATTTCAATTGCGATTGCTTCTACTATTATGGAATCAATATCAAGAAAATTAGATTGAAGTCACTATAGATTCAATGACGACAGTAAGTACTTAAGTTGTCTCTGTGGCTCTGCTCGAATCGAGCTTGCAACGACAATGTGTGATCTAACCGTTAAACGGTGTTAATAAATCAAACAGCTTTAGAAATACACTTCTCAAAACCAACGTTAATGAAGCGCAAAATTAAAAACACTGGTATACAGAGGAATACTTAAGCATTGAAAACAATGCATTTATCTAAATAAGCGAATTGTCTTACCTAGAAACAACGATTTGGGTATAATACAACGGGCACGTAACACTAATATTGGTACTTTGGAGAAAAATTCAAAAATAACATGCCCATAAACTATAAACCTAAAGTCATGACGTTTTGCCTCCTAGCGTGTTTTACGTATGCTTGGTAGATGTGAAAGTAGGTATACTACTAAATTAATATAAACATCAGTTAACGAAGAATAGAGCAGAATATTGTTTACATAAATAATGAGATTGTAGAAAATACGGCACATAAGTATAGTAAAATATATTAACACTGAGTTATGCTGGTGAACGAAAATGGAAGTGGACAGGTCGTGTTGCCCGACCTCGACGCGGGAGAGGGACCAAAAGTGCGACATCATGGCCCAAAAAGAAAACGTTACAAAAGAAGACCCTACAAGAGATGGTAATATTATGACGCAGATGGGTAGTTCAAGCTGACAGCAAAAAGGGGTTCTTGAAAAATGGGAATATGATAATACTGGCGCTAATTAATATTTTATTTAAATTTAATTACAGTCACCCAGTAATAATTATGAACTATCTTACTTAAAACGATAAGTCTTATGTTTCTTTATTGCATTACATAAAATATTTTTTATTTCAGTTTAATATATAACTAGTCTTCGACCCGCGACCTTACCCGCATGGACATAGAATGATTTTTTTCTTCTTTTATATTGAAGGATTTTGAATTCAATCCTAATCTCGTCCCTGCTTTTATTATGGTCCCGGTGCTGTTCCAGATTTTGATTCCAGTCACGCTCTTTATTCTAATTCCGGTCCTACATTCGGTTTCGACCGTGGTCCCAATCTCGATTTCTCCCCGTTTTTAAAATAAATCGAGCGCGTTGTAATGAGAAGATCTAGTATAGGTTATTGTTTTTTTTTCTATTGAACATTGTTGTTCGTTCGTACTGTGACGTATATAAAAACCTTCGACACTAGCTGTTATTATTTTCCTTGTGATTTTTCAGGCTAGATGTTTAAATGGAGATAACTCTTTTTCCTGACATTCGATTTAAATGAATTAAAGCGTATATTCTACTCTAAGCCAGGCTGTATCGATCTGTAGAAACCGCAATGAAGTCCATAATCGGTAATATCAGAGATATGTGCGAACACAAAAACCAAAAAAAATTTAAATCGTTTTTTTGTCTTATATTACCTTTCTCTTATCGTCCCCTCTCTATTTTTCATATGTACCTTCAGTGTACACCGGGTCTTGTTGTTTTTTATTATTATATCTCCCGCTTATTATACGTCCAGTTTAGTGCATGTTTTAGAGAAGAGGAAGATGCAGCAGCGTCAGACAAACGGACACAATAGTCTATAGGATTAGTTTTCGTTTCCAGAGAAACATAATTTCTCTACGAAAAATGTTACAACGATAATATTATATCGGCTGCTCGCTTAAACAGAAAGTTATGAAGCGAATCGTTTCGAATCTCATTTTCTGAGGAATATGCCTAAAGTGTAAGTGCGATTATAACGAAGCAAAACAAAAATACGACATCTCAAAGAAATATTGATAAATATCTGTTAATGAGCTTCGAAAAAATTCAAAGTCCCCGAGTAGAGACGGACGTCCCGACGCTCCTTTATTAAAATAACTTTCTTAATTAACAGGTGAGCGTAATTAAGTTGAAAACAAAGGCGGCTCGGACTGAAAGTTCCGCCTTTATGAATTTCAGGAGGAGGAGGGAGGGCTTCTTAAAAACAGCACCTACTTCGCTATTAGCTGGGAACGCGCTCATTAGTTCAGGAACAGATGCGTCCACTCCCCATGAATATTTTACGACAGACCCCTAAACAATGGGACAGCACCCTATTTGAATATTAATTTAAACTAATTTCGCATTCAATGATAAAGTAAATCATATTATTTTTAACTAATAGTACCTATAGCGGTGTATTTTTTTTATTTTATTTTGTATGTACTTACCAATGAGGAATACGGATAGTCCGATATCGTTATTTTTATGTCTAAGTATTGAAAATAACTGTGAAAATATTTAGTGAGTATTTAGAGGACCGCTATTATTGTCTAGCTGTTTACCCTTTCTAGAGTTTTGTACTTACACACTACAAAGAGCAAGGTGAGATCTCTTCTTGACATTCTGTCTATTATTTTATTTCCCCCATAAGTACAAAGTGTAAATGTAGAATGTCTATGATGGATATATAACTTGTGTAAGCAGTGCCGATAGGCGAATGGCGCAAGATATATTTGATTTATGGACTGTCCCTAGGAGCTCAGGCGAACGCCAAGTGCAACTGTAGCAGAAGATCATGACTTTTCTCTATAACAAGGACTTCTGATCCGAAAAAACCCCTGTTCGTAGCGCATCAAACATCGCTAAGAGCGTTAACAGCATTCATTATCAACTACATGGGTCTATACTTTCGCGCTGAACGGTCAATGTAGACGTTCACACCACGTTGTCAACAAGTGTGAATACTAAAGAATACGTATTGAATTTCGCACCTTAGGGTTTTAATTGACAGATTGTATCGCTATAAGGTAAGTTGCGGCCTATAATATAACGTTTTGATGATAAAATTCACTGGAGTAAACCACCCGAAAAACGCTTTGAGATTCATTTACATTTTCATAAATTCAAATTTAATTTGAAGCCTTGTTTCTGCTCTCGGGATTGGTGGGAATGTAAATCTGGAGATCAACATTCAGGAAATCAAAGTAGGAGATCCAAATCTCTGTAGACCCTAATGCGTAAAGATATCACGGCACGACAGTAACCTCGTTATTTGTTTTGCTTGTTATTGGCTTGTTGCTTTTATTGGCCAAAACTTGTTACCAATAAAAGGAAACCTTTCACAAAATTTTTTCAAAGTGTTTATTTGTTTTCTTTTAGTTCAACATTTGCAACTCTCGATATCAATATATCCTTTATATCCAACAGAAATTAAAAAAATAATCATTGAGATATTAGCCTAGCCAAGTATGCTGGAAAATAATATCTTAAGCCCTACCTTACAGCAGTTTGTGCAAGTGAGCTTTGGGTTCGTTAGTGATTATCGTCGATTGAATCATGGTATATCGCTTCACTGTGTACGGGACCCGAAGACTGTAAATAACAATATGAAGTCAATTCAAAAATCCACAATCGAGGAACGAACACCGCAGCTTATTAAAAGTTATTTTATTTGCGTGCGCCCCTCGCGCCCCGGCCCCCGCGCCCTCAACGGCCGGTAAATTGTATGACCGACTGAAATATGCAAAACTCTCAGAAGGAAATTTCACCGCTTCATAATTAAGTTTCGATCCCCCTCGGTTATTTCGATTTATGAAGTAAGAGAGCTTCTCAAGTTTTCTAATGATTTTTGTTAAGTAATCTACTTCGCTTTTGTGCCGCATTTACACCGTCATTGTGCGAATGTTTATGCCGTACGATATGAAATACAGTATCAGACGTAGTCTCGTATTGTTTGAGATGGTCATCTAGAAAATTATTTGGCACTGCGCAAGACGAGTTCGTAAAATGTGATCATTGCGTCTATAGGATATTTGGTAGACTCACAATATTCACAACTTTAGGAATGTCGTAAAACAAATACGCGATCGCACTGAAAGACCATACTACAGAGCGAAAAGAAAATTTACATTTATATATTTACAAATAATCTTTATATAAAATGTATAACAATCACGCCAACGTTTATATTTGTAACGCGCACCGAAGCCTGCACAAACGTATCGCGGGGCCTGTCCCGTTTGGGTTCTGCTGCTTGTCTGATGTGAGAAGTATTATTAGGATCTGTTCACACATTGTCGAGCAGATTTTTAGAGTTAACTCCTTGAGAATCAATTGTTTGCGGCACGGAAATTACGTTAAGAGTGTTAACAAAAAGTAAAGTTCTTATGTTGCCCCTCCACGCAACATAACCGCATCTTGTACTGAACGCGTGTATTTTTTCTTACATTACCGACATATAGATGTTTTATTTTTGGGACAGATAAGTTAAGCTTTCGATGTATATAGTGTTAAATGTTACTGCCATTTTTAGCCGATCCTTTAATTTACAGTTGCCACCAATAACTTGAGATTTTCAAGCAACTTTATCAGCTTTGAAGCTACTCAGTATATGGTTCTTATAACCGGTGACACTCTACCAACCTCGAGATCTCTCCACCGAAAGCAATAAAAGCAACCTCTATAAAACTTTGAATTTGTCGTACTATGTTTTATTTAGAAAATTATTTTGATCAAAGAGATACAATTAGCTTAATATATAACAAAACAAAGGACAAATATGCCCTCAAATCTTGACCAGAGGAGTAAACTTCGGTCGCCCGTCGAATCTGTCATGCACCATTTTTTTTTTTCTTGTCTTTTTTTATCTAAAACTTCCATCACATCCTATGACCCGCAACTAGGTCGATTTATATTATTCAAATTGTTATTTCGCAATCCGCGCGCATCGACCGCACCTACACACGCTCTCTGGCGATTTTCCGTCGTCGCCTTTCGTCGCGAGTTCACCTGTGGCGGTCTCTTTCGAGGCGGGCCGCGTGCGCCGCCGCATCCGATCCGCAGGGCGGCGGTCTTCGATTCGACTGGAATAAATAAACAGCCTTACGAAATCTCGGCGCGCTTACACTCCTGCGCGTCCGCAAAGCCCTCCAGTTCGAGAAAAAAAAAACCCGAGTCCCGCGCGTTTCAGACCGGGAATGGAACGAATTACCGACTATTTCCAGAATATTCTAGAGAACACAGAAATACTCGCGAGTCTGTATTTCGATGAAAAATGGTAAATAATGATCTGGATCAGTTTATTATGTTCGACTTGTTTTTAACGTTTTAGAGGGACAGACGAGTTTGCGCGTCACCTGAGAATAAAATGGTCACCGCCGCCCATGGACTCTTCCAACCGCATAAAAGTCACCAGTGCGCCAGTGCGTTGCTTAGCTCTCTGATAAGAATAGGATATCTAATAAAGGAGCTGTTTGAGAAATGGGTAATCGGAAATCTCACTCACTGGACGATACACGCGACAGCGGAAGCTCCTACTTCGCATCTGTATTCTGTGAGTAAAATTGTCTCCATTTGTTACTCTATAGTGTAAAAAAATAATAATAAAATAATGAAAAAGTAAAAGCGATTTAATTTACATATAAAAAAGTAGAAACAAAAACTTTTTATTTCAGTTTTTACTTTTTAACTAATACACTGATTAAACGAATACTTACTGATATTTTTCGTGGAAAGTATTATTTTATCATTAAGAGGTTTTTACGTAGTCGGTGGCAACTTGAACCGTCAGAGCAGACTTAGTATTAATTACATTTATAATTAAAGGATAATCATTATAACAGACGGATTATTCGGAATTCATATTTAGATTAAGTCATCCTAAGATTGCATTACGAAAAAGTAATAAATTGTGTAAATATAATTTGTTTCCTTAATTTTTTTTTCCTACTAAACCGAAATTTATATGTAATCACCGCGAAAGCATGCTCTTGCCATTCAAACAAATAGTATCAACAAAATTCCATGACTAACATCTAAGAAAATGGCATAGCATGCAATAAATATTCCAAATCAAAATGATTTTGGATTCTTTGTACACATAAAAGATCCAAAATGCAGTTGTTCCACCTGTTTCATTTCTTTTTTTCTTTGTTCTATAAAAATTAATAAATCTTTGAGCGCGTGGAGAAAGATAGATACAAGTGGAGCTCGATATAAAAAACTTGTCGTCGAACCGCTGGTTGTGTTTTTGCGTGACGGCGCCACCAACGACGGGACAGATGAAGAAATGTGTGGACAGGCTATCATTACTCTGTATTTGTAGACAAATATTCAATGTAATTCTTAAATTTAACTTTTCAACCACCATTTTCGCTGTTAGCGTCACCAATTAATTTTTCACTAAACGTTCTTACTAAGAATCTGCAAAGAAAATTATAATATATTGTTGCTGTTTAAAATTCAATTACTTGTATAGTAAGTGTTACACTTAGTTCACTGTTACACTCATCCTGTTTTATTATTTTATAATCTACTACAGAATTGGGTTATTCAATATCAGACCCTCGTTTTCGATATGACCTCGGTGACTTTTTGACGTTACATTGTATTTCTTGACGTTCGCTCCCAAACTGTTACTGACTTAAAACTTTATACCAAAAATGTATTAGTCGTTTCAAAACGATAATTTATTTGGTAATTAATGTGGATGTATAGATACAAAACCGAGAAATATGAATATTTAAAAACAATAGTTTAGCTTAACAAACAGCGACAAAAAAAAATAGTATATTACAATAATCAATGGTTACAATTCGCATATTTGATCCAACCAACGACGCGAGAGAAAATTCTGTTTGACTATACAAATGGGTATAGACTTAACAAATCAGCAAGTGAAAGGTGTAAAGACTTATACGTTTCAAAAGAAATAGACTTTACAAAAATAACATAGTTAACTGTAACTTTGGCTTTTTAAAACTCATAAAATTTGTCGTAGCTATAATATCCCAACATGACAATCTCAAGAATTAACGACGAAAGCATTTAAATATCCACCGGCAAAATATAATAATTAAATACTTATTTACCCTACTAAAAGGAGACCGGCGGACGTCCAACAGCACACGTCGACAGCTACAAAAAGCTTTGCATCAGCCAAGATGAAACTCAGCCGTCTGTCTGTTTGCGCGCGTTGTTTATCCCAAAAGCCTGCATTTCGGGCCGGTCGCCGTTCGAGATCCGGACGCTCGCGACAGTCGCACGAGCTTTAATATTCGTTTATGTCGTCACCGCGAACGCTATCGAGGCACAAAAAAACCGGCCAAGCGCAAGTCGGACTCGCGCACGAAGGGTTCCGTACCATTATGTATAACAATGGAATTTTGTTTGTTAAATACCTATTAGAATTAAATTTGACTTTACCGGCTCCGTGGCTAAAGAAACATAACCCATTCAGCTAAATTGATAAAAATTGGTAGGTTAGCTAATTATTGTTTCGATTCACGAAACTTCGTGAAAATCACAGCAGTCGTCAGTCAGTGTTGTCATATTCATAGACACTCATTTCGTAATTTTCATATTCGATGTATCGACTAAAAAACATCGATATATATTCGATGTTGAAATATTATCAGTACATTGGTAGAAAATGACGCATCGTTATTTTACACCGAGTGTTTATAATACATCGATGTATATCGTCCATCTCTAAAGTTAATATATAACTAAATATTCTGTGAATATTTCAAGCGTCTACCTGTTGCCGTTATCAATATTGAGCGAAAACGAGCAAAAAAAAATCACGTTTATTGTATGGGAGCCCCCTTAAATATTTATTTCATTCTGTTTTTTAGTATTTGTCACTATAGGCGGCAACAGAGATACATCATCTGTGAAAATTTCAACGATCTGACTATCGCGGTTCATGAGATGCAGTCTGGTGACAGACGGACGGACGGACAGCGGAGTCTTAGTAATAGGGTCCCGTTTTTTACCTTTTGGGTACGGAACCCTAAATAGTGCATGTGTTCACGCGTAAGGAGAGAAACTTTTTTAGGTTATATATCATTTTTATTTTATTTTAAAAATAATCGGAATAAATGAAGTTTGATTAAAAGATTTTTCGTTTTAAATAAACGTTATTTTATTGGAGAGGCAAGTACAGATAGTATAAGAAATTTTACTATTGTTGTTATTATAGTTCTGATTGAACTTAGTTTGTAACAATAGAATTGAAATTATTCGCTTTTGCAATGAAAAGTTTACAAAAAAAAACAAATTTATGTTTTACATTCAACATACTTTGGGAGTCTCGTGACAGGAGAACGTAACGAGCAAATGTGACAGGTGAACGTGACGCTTCCTTAAGATATACTAATTTTCGCCTATGTCTTTGAAGAAGTTTCACTTTAAAAAATCGGGCTGTGGTGCGAGTCAGATTCGTGCGACAACAGGTTTATTACTATAAAACATTTTTACATACAAAATCAGTCACATTTAAATATATCCATAATGGAAATAATATAACCTCCAAAATCGAAATG
Organism: Eumeta japonica; assembly: GCA_005406025.1. Lineage (NCBI taxonomy): Eukaryota > Metazoa > Arthropoda > Insecta > Lepidoptera > Psychidae > Eumeta > Eumeta japonica. The sequence goes on from BGZK01000025.1 coordinate 523,093, forward strand.
TAAGTTCACAACTTAAACGGCCGATATGCTCTAAGGAGTACGACGCAATCAAACACTTTCAGAAAAAAATGGTGACAGACAGACGGATACCAGTGTTTTTCTCTAAGTGTAACATTTTGGTACAGAATACCAAGTATATGAATGTGCACGTAGTATTATACTGTTTACTTAAGTAGGTAAGCAAGTCGTTTGATTGGTTGTAAATAATTATTAACAAAAAATGACTTTTAAAATATTATTTGTCTAAAATTAAGTTGCACTACTATCTAATTATTCTACTAATTAGAGTGCAAAAACTTACCTAATAAATCAATATATCAATAGTTAAATGACTATAAAACTATGTTTATTGCATAAACTAATGAATACAGTTGTTTTTGCGCATTCCATCGTTTATCCACAACAATAGCACAGAAATAATTTGTTAAATTTTCGAGCGTTTGAAATGACAATAAAAGTGCTCCAAGTTGAACTCACTTTGACCTTAAAAAGTAAATATTTTTTTTATATTCACTTCTTAAGGTAACAAAATGTAAACAAACGCTTTTTGCGTTTGTTTACATTTTGTGCACACTTAAGTTAAACTTCTTTGTCGTGAATAAACAATATTCACAATGTAAAATATTACCAGTGTTCTGAAATTTGTGCATATAGAGGTACATATGTATTAATACATTTATTACGACTGTATATTTGTAACGTTTACAAGTCACACCAATCTATCAATTGCGTTGAACGATCAATTGAATATTAATAATAGACACTACACGCATGTGAGTTGGACTGTTATTGTCCAACAGAGCAGGAATAGCATATGTCATTTATGCACCACTTGGACAATTTCAGGCCATATTAACTTCGTGGTGTGTTACATCGGCGCGCGCAGCGTCCGTCACATGCTGAAAATACTCTCAACTGGAAGATCAGGGGTGTCCTATAAGCCTGCCCATTTTTTTAAATTCTATATTACTTTTTGGTTTTTATCTTATCACTTGAAACTCTTGAAAATATCTTCGAATCTCTGAATTGTTAGTCGTCTACTGAATTATTCAATGGCCAGTACTTAACCCAGAGTCATCTGCGATCAAATCGGCGGTCGGCGAAACGATAAAAGGTTTCTGCGGTATCGGCAAATGAATAACTGGATCTCAGTCTCTATTTTAGGGTGGAATATCACTCAGCAATATAAGTTGTGTTATACAACTGCACTTCCAAGTTTTGATTTCGTTAATCAAATTATTAACATTTTTAATTTATTTTGTAAGATATGAAAAAACATTTTTTCTAATAACATTGTACTGTCGAGTCTAGTAACAGTCGACTTCATTTCAGATCGTGATGGGTCAATCCTGGTCATAGGCGGATTGGCGAATTCAAGTCAAATTAAATCTTTTGCTGCATGCCTGGAAGAACAAATTAAGTCTTGCAAAACAAAAACGCAGTGCCGACACCGGCTGTCTGCGGCCCCAAACTCGCACGGAGCCGGCGCGAAAAGCTTTTCGTCCAAACTCTTAGATTACAAAAAAAAGGTTTAAGGAGGATGCGCCTCAGCAGTGGGGCGTTAGACACCGACACGACGACTTCATTCCGGTGCCTCATAAAATATGTCAAGATTCAGACAGCATTATGAACGATCGCATAATTGTTTCGATGGCGATTATTTTATTTTTTGGCTAAAATCGTTACGAATTCGTGACGAATTCGAATGTAAACATTCTTTTTATATAAAATATCTGTGGCATTTTAAATAATCTCGAGAATAAGGTGTCCCACCAAAATTGGTTGACAATACTCACAAGCGCTTTTACTGTTAAAAAAATATCAGATTTAATGAAGACTCAAGTCGCTAACTCTATAAAAGGTTAACTCAACAAGCCCTAAATCTTGATTAAAAAGTATGGCTTCGTTGTTTCATAGAACTGCCATATTATTTCTTACCATAAGCCCGTGGGAGTATCTGTGCAACGGCGACGAAATAGTTATTAGGATTTGTAAAGTTAGGCTTTATAAACTTAGAGGCTTGGCTCTCGAAAAGATCTGATAATTTTTTAACAGTGAAAACGTTATTAGCTTGTGAATCTTAACAAACAATTTTACATAAAATGTCTTTGATGAAATTTCATTTCTTTTTATAAGATTTAGCTTTCATAACAAATGACAATACCTCATTTGTAAGAAATGTTAAGTACGGAACTGCACTCCCCTTTATGGAGGTTGAAAGGTGAAAGTTACAAATTTCTGAAATTTTTGTTGTTTGTGTATTAATTTTACCCTACATACCAAACATTAATTTTCCAGGACTTCTGGTAGTATCCTAGAAATTTCATGAATGAGTGAGTGAATCGATAGCAAAATCGACGTATTTCAGGTATTAATAAAAGCTAAGTGTACTAACTACATCTTATTTTAAGACTTTAAGCTCTCTAATATTATCCAGGCCGATACTATGAGGGCTTGAAAACACGAAAAAACGCTTCAAGAAAAGTAGGTAGACGCTGTTTTTTTAGCTGGTCTTGGTGGGGGCACTATTATGCCCCCAGATATCTTAATGTATTGTAAGACAATAACTTCATTGAATGTTTAAACCGTAGTCAAATTTCAGTAATAAATTAGAGTTATGTTCCAAAAACCTTAGCCATCAGGGTACTCATCTGTACTTAGCGAACTTTAATTAAATTGCGCGTCGTTCAAAAGTCCCCATTGTATCCATTGATCATAGAAATAAGTCATATGAACCAAATCCACAAATATATGGAGCTTCTAAATAAAATATCTTTATATTTGCACTTTAGGAACACGGTGGGTGGTTGGCAGATGTTGTCCTGAAATATTTATATAAATTTCTCCTGTATATTTATTACATAATATGGCGGTTAGTAATTTACCTAATAGTTGCAACGGTTGCAAAAGTTGGCAACATTACATTCGTAAGTAATCTGAGAATACTAATAGGTTCGGTCTAATGTAAAAACAGACTAATGTTTATTTTTAACTTAAATCAACTCAAACCAGCCCCGCACCTTAATGTGCAACATTAAGCAGTTAGTCCTGAACATTATGACCGCATTGATGAAAACGGTTGTTGGCACTCCCCAACCTGCAAGCCACAATACCGTGCGATAGGACTTCAAGAAGCAACTCCTCGATGTAAAATAAGACTGTGAGAAGATGTCCCTACAGGAAAATGACAGAACGCAAACATCGATCACCTTACAGTTAATTCTTTTAAGTTTAAAGGTCTTTAAGCTTAAGACAAGACGTCGCACAGTGCAATAACAATACCTGCATTATTGACGTGACAACGTCTTAAATTAGGTTGCGGCTAGGGAGTCACTTATGAAAAAGTGTAACGCTCGGTAACGTTACGATGAGTCACCGAACGAGAGAGAGGCTCAGATAGGAACAAGTTAAGTTGTAGTAAACGCTGTTTCATTGTACGCAAATGTATTGCAAGTTATTGTATGTATATTTGTATATAAATACGTATGTATGTGTAAAGGTAAAAATAAAATTTTGTTAATATGAAATTCAGTGCGAGATTCTTTGTATAAATTAATGTTTTAAATATAATTCTTTGTATAAATAAATGTTTTAAATTGTTACTATTATTTCATCCTTCTTCCTACTATACGAATGAATATTCACATTAAAATGATTTTACCACTCAAAGTCGTTGTCACGTAAAACTTTCGCCCGTATACCGACTTTACAGGTAACCAATTTTTTTTTTTTAATATGAAGCACTCCTTAACATTAAATGTATCTAGAAATTACACAATTGCTACAGAACCTTTGTACAAGCTCTAAACCGATTCTTACAATTAAATATTTTATGGACGGCGTGAAACTCACATATCCACCAATTTCGCGCACGCACCGTCACAAAAAATCTCATTGTAAGTCTCTACTCTATTAACCGTTCAACATTCACGAACCGTTAATCGATATTACAGTTTTCAAAGGCTCTAGTGATATTTTCATTATATTGAAATCACGTGTTCTTTGTTACGACATGCACGAAGCCCTCTGCGCGGAGTTAGTGCACCAATAACAGTAGCCAAACGTGACATGAAAACTCTAGGGGAATTTTACAAGGCTCGTCGCGCCATCTACCTGCAGACGAGCTCACTATGTGTGCTGAGAGGCATTAAAATTCACGAAAGATTTTTTATCGTGTTGAACATAAGTTACAAAATACTGCAACCGCGAGCAAAACTTAGTATCTCTATAAATTCAAACTTATGTGTTATTCTCGTGCACAGGCTATGCTGTAGTTAGATGATAAACACCCAAACTTTCACACATTTTATAATACTGGTTGCATTAAACGCTATCTCCTATATCTCAGAAATATTCGTCTATAATTTTATTTATTAAATTGTTGTTATAAGTACGTCTATTCCGTCCTCCAACTGCCAACTCTGAGATATCGTCCATCGCTCTCAGCATCATTACCTAATAAAATAAATGTGTTTTTTTTAATTTAATTATCAGAACCCTATTCATAGTACGAGCGCGGTTCCGCCGGCGCGGCAGTTGTCGGGACGGCCATTGTGCTGTCGACGGGACTCGCTGCGGATCTCTGCCACGTTCGCGAAACACTTATCTCATAAATGTAAGAAAAACGCAGCGACACTCACTTCTAGTTCGAATATTTTTAAGCAACAGATTGCACAACGTGAACAATACGGTGGAAAAAGGAACATTATTTTTAAAGTAGGCGATATTGCTTCAGTTAAAATAATTTACGATAATGACACGAAAGGGAATTGGATGAAAGGCTATATCGAGAAAAAAATAGACTGTAGGAATGTTCATTGTTCGATGTCCGAAATTAAACAGCGACCATAAGAAACGTGTAAATCGACCGGTCATACATAAAGGCAAAAGACGACGGAGTCGGCGACACTGACGACGGCAGCGGACCCGGCGCACGGCCGTCGGCAGGCACCGCGCGAGCGCGGCCCGGGCCCGACGCGGAAGCGCTCAAACCACGTACACGAATAGTTCCCTAAACTAGTTGCCAAAGCACATCTGGACTCGGCTCCCCCGCTTAGAAAAAGGAGGCGGCACAGCAGAGCCGATATCTCGACGGTAGCAGGGGCCGTCTGAGCATGTGACGGAGCATTTGCGGATTATGGGTCTAGGGCTCGGCGTCGCCGCACCGTACGTACGGCGAGCGGAAACGGGCGCGAGCTTGCCCCGGGACCCAGTCGAGAGCGACAGGCTCTTCTCAATCGTCGCTCTGCGTACCTTAAGGCTAAAAAACTTATTTCAAATAAAGCAATAATGCAATTTAGTTTAAGTAATTCTATCATTATAAAGTTGTACATCGTTTAACCATTTTTTGTAATTAGCGGAAGAATGTTATATATTATATAGCAATACCGAGTGGGGCTTCAGTTAGTCGCTGAGAGCGAAGCGGAAACGTAGGTTCCTTAAATGTCATATGCAGGAAAAAGATAAGTTAGAAAAACCAAAATTACATCAAGAGCAGATGGACGATATCTTAAAATTAAGGGGGCTTGTACATGACTCAAAATTATTTCCATTATGATAATCAATTTTATATGCAAAAGGAAGGTCTAACTATGGGTTCAAATTTAAGTTCATTTATGGCAGAAATTTTTATAGATGAATTTGAAATAATAATATGTATATTTAATAATAATATACAATAATAATATTCTGTATTATTTTATATACGTAGACAATATTATCATACGCTGGCTAGGTGATTTGATAGATTTAGAATTGTTTCAAAATTATATTGATAATATATAATATATAATATATACCCCAAAATCCAAATTAAACTCGAAAAGAAGCAAATAATTCAATACTTTTTTGAAATTGACTATAACTAGAATAAATAATATAAATGAATTTAAAATATACAGAAAATTCACTTGCACAGATACTACAACAGCCATTTCTTCTTGTTATCCATGGCTACACAATTTGACGAATTATAAATCTATGATACATCGGTTATTCACTATACCTCTTAACAATGATAACTTTTCATTATAATTAAACGCCATTTACAATATAGCATTGACAAACGGATACAGTAAATATTTTTTGATGGACTCATTAATGAAAAGAAAAAAGTATTATACGGAACATTATCTATACAACAAAATCAAAAGACCAAAAAAAATGTAGCCAGTTTAACATATTATGGCACAATTTTAGAGAAAAGTTCAAAATTAAAAAAAAAATAATATTCATACAAATAACCTAAAATCTTTATATAACAATAAAGACAAATTGCATATTAATAAAAAATCCGTAATTTACAAATGAACTTGTGGTGAATGTTAATCGATATATATAAGCCACACTGGACGTTCTTTTGAAACAAGGAACACATTTCTGCTTTTAAAAAATAAATCAGACAGATCTCATTTTGCTAAACATTTAATAAAAACCGGTCATAAACTCAACAGCAATCACAAGCTCCATGTTTTACTTTTTTGTGAGAAGGAGTTACGTTTAAATGTTTTGGAACCTTTCGAAATTTTAAAAGGCAAAGATAATAATAATATTCTCAATGACCAAATTAAAATATTTATAAATCGTCATTGCTGGACGCTTGCCTGTAATTATTTGTTTGCTGATTTTTAGTCTGTGACAATTAACAGACACGTTTATTGGTGATGGTCTGTGACTGTTGGTAGAAGGGCTTTTGTCACCGTTTGACGTATTGCTCAGTGCATGACTGCATGTCACAGTAGGAAGTTGGGTCCGCATTTGTCGGTTATTTTTAACACTCCTTACGCCCTGGTGGATGTGATTGTCTCCATTTTGCCAACGATATACCTAGTTATACCTAGATATACCTAGTAGGCATGAAACGTATGTCGAAATAACAATATAACGATTAGCGAACTTAGATAGATAAATAATTAACACTTGCTCGGGTGTTCGATATATCTCAATCCTCTCGAATCAATATGCAATTCGTAGTAGAAGAACAGATTCTAGGGCCAGCGGTGGGTTGCACGATGCACGTTAATGCATGTTGCAGGCAAGCGTCTAAGAAAACCTGAATTCATTAGTTACTCTATCTCATTTAAAGATACAACATACGCAAATTTTTCTAATTTTATACATTTTTTTTTTTGCATCTTAATGAAATTTTTGAGTATTTGACTATATGTATTTCCAAATGCAACTACATTTAGAAAATTGGAAATTAACAATAAAAAAGGTCTTACAAATATTGAGATTTACTAATTTCGCATTAAAAAATGCAGACTGTGGTGGAATAAACTTCTTAGGCATTTAATTAAGCCTTCTTTCATTTGCATTTTCTTTTAAATCTGAAATTCTAAACAGATTCAGTATGCCCTACGTACTTATGATAGGGTCAATAAACCATGTTTTAAGTGGAAGATATTTGTTATTTTCCGTTATGGGAAATATTGTTTAAACATCAGATATTTAAATTCACTAAACTAATATGTGTTCTTAGAGCCTATATATAGTCACGTGGTCAACTCCGTAAACCCAAAATTTTCTCTATACAGATACACACTCACAGAACTATAGACAGTTCCACCTTTTGGCCACCGCACGTCCATGACGTTTTACGTTGACTAATAATTTTGACATAATTTTATCTTCCGTTCACAAACGGAGATTAATGGCCAGTGCTATTACTGTTAAATGAATGAAACAGTGAAGTTTATTTTACGGAAATCGACAAAATGATAAAAACTAAAGAAAGTGCCACAATGCACATATTTGGTCGATTATAGTGAAAAATCTTAGTAATAATTATTATCGGATCGCCATTGTAGAAGAGATATTATATGTAATATAAATCCACATACTTAAATAAAATTAAGTGTTTGTCTATGATTTCAAAACAACTACGTTTTTTTAGTTTACAAAGTTATTTATACGTATTAAGCATCCATAAAATCCTTATAAAATATTTTGTCTCTCTGTCTGCCTATTTGTTTATCCTGGGTATTTTCGGTACCGTACTGATTACGGTAAGATTTTGACTAGAAATCAAAATCTTACTGTGTCAAATCTCGAAATTTTTGCTTAGTGTACACGGTTACTAAGCAAAATTTTCGAAAAATTAATCCTAAATCAATTGTTAGTACATTTTTATACTAATAATTTAACTTCTGATAAACAAGGTTTACTTGGGGTCACTCAACAATCGATGTCGGTGTTGAGGTTGTGCAACATATTTTTGTAGGCTGGAAGGATTCACGAGATACAATTGGCATAATTTTCGGTCTCTTCAAGGCGTTCGATTGTGTTTATAATGAAACTATGATCGCAAAACTACCTTACTATAGAGTAACAGAGCGGGCACTCGATCTTCTGAAGTCGAATTTGAATAACAAAGTTCAGAGGATTGATGTTAATGCCATAAAATCATCGAGATCTGTAGTATACGTAGATATACCACAGGGATCAATTCTCGGTCCTTTTCTCTTTTTTGTTTATATAAATGACTTATCTCGCCTTGATTAAGGATGTTCATGGGAAAGTATTGTTTGCAGACGACACTTCTCTATTATTCAAAATTGAAAATAACAGCCCGCTTATGACGGTGTGAACACTGCTATCTCAAAGATAGAGAAATGGTTTACAGCAAATGATCCATTTTTTATGAAATGAAAGCAAAACGTGGAAAATTCTCACTTCCAATTGTAAGATATGAATACGGAACTATTTCAGTACGTAACGAAGAATTGGAGTTTGTTAATGCTACCAATTTCCTGATAACAACTTTAGATACCAGGCTTTAATGGGGACTTCGTATTAGTAAATTGGCAAAAAGGCTTAGTTCAGACACCTATGCTATCAAAAAAAAATTGATAATTTGTCAAACGTTAAAACTGTTAGATTACTTTATTTTGGTTGTTTCCATAGCCTGTTGTCTTATGGCATTTTGCTCTGGAGATCTGATACTTATGCACTATCACAGAAACGGCACTAAGAATTTAAAAGGAAATTTGTACTTGGAAAAAAAATTCAAATGTTTCTATATAGATGTCTTCCCTACTAAAAAAAATCGAAGTTCTCCTTCATTTAGCGACATTTCATACCATTTTCCGATAATAACATTGTTGCTATAGTAACGGTTCTCATCAACAAATGGTACTACGTACAAATAGTACTATTTAAATAAAATACCGAGATACATTTTGCAGTCTAGTAGTTGACACTATTTAAATAAAATATTGAGATAAATTTTGCAATGTAACAGTGGGCTCTATTAAAATTAAACAACAAGACAAGTTTTATGATTTAACAGATAGTGCTATTTAAATAGAATACTGATATAATTTTTGCAATGTAATAGATGGCATCATCATCATCATCATCATCATCTTCATTACTCAACCTTCAGCCAGTCGCAATGACTGAAAGGGACAAATCCCGATACACCGAAGGGAATGTAATTATAAGGGGGAGTGTAGGTTCTAGTTTAGATTAGGAGCGACGGGAGTGTAGAGCCAGCCGGTATTCGTGCAACCTTTAATCAGAAACTGAATTCGGGATATGTAATGAATGCTATAGTGTGTCAATAAATATAGTGAGGAGAGTATGTTCCTTCTGTTTCCCTTTCGTTTTTCGTTTCCTTTGCTTGGCGCAGGGTTTGACATCCATTTCTGAGAGTCGTAAGAGTTCATCTGCAGCCTTTCTAATTTCTACTGTAGTCTGTGCTAATGTTGTTTATTCTTCTTGGTTCCTGTTGTAAAACTATTGTCTTGCTAAGCGAATCTCCCAAGTGTAAATAACTTTCTATTGTAGAAGAACTTAAAGCAGAATTGAGTAGACGGTGTCAAGCTCTTAAACAAATCCATTCTGGATTTTCTTCAGTCAATCTTTCATTCTTTACTCTCACAGCTTGGTGAAAAGTTTTATCGTCCGTTAAAGTGTTGACAAATTTCATCGACATCCATTTACGTTTCTGCTTTGCTCTGTACTATAGTCGCCTCTTCTTCTTGCTTCTTGTTGTAGTACCTCAGTCTACATAAGTCTCTCTCTCATGTGTACCTAGGACGTCTAATTTTAGTTTCTATTGTAATAGCTCTTAAGGCGGTGTTCATTAGATGATGTCGGGTTTTTGTTTTGAAAGAAATTCTTATTTTCTAATGTCTTTTTTTTGTTAATCTTTCATTCTTCTTTTTCTTCGTTTAGTGCTTATTCTCAATGTCTGTTTTTGGGAATTGGTAAAGATCGTCCACAATCTTTGTAAGAGTTACTGTTACTCTGTGATAAAAATAACAGTAAGTCTTGTCTTGTCTGAGCGAGTTTATCGAATATAACGTCCGTTTGTGAAAATCTACAAAGTTCAGCTACAACCTTGTTAATTTCGTGCAGCCTATTTTCATTGCTTATTACTGTCATAGCTCATTCTTGTCTTTGCAATTCTTTGCAACTAGTGTCCAACTAATTTTTGTATTTGAACTTAAATTTACATCCATTAGATGGTGACGAGCTCTTCTTAAAAGAAATTCTTGTTTCCTAATTCTTATCTTCCTTTAATCTTTCATTCTTTATTTCCTTTGCGTGGTGCAGGTTTTCAGTGTCCATGTCTACAAATTGGTAAAGTTCATCCACAGCTTTTTTAGTCACTACTTTGCTCTATGCTAATGTGGTCCATTCATTACGGGTCCTGTTGTAATGAATAGTTCGTATCTTGTTTAAACGTGTCGCCCAAGTATAATTAGCTTTCTGTTGTAGAAATCTTATAGCGACGTTAATTAGTGCCAAGCTCTCCTTAAAGTAAATCCTCCTTTCTTAATTAATTTCTTTCGTCAACCTTGCATTCTTTTATTCTCTTTACTTCGTGCAAGGTTTTCAATATCCATTTGGAAATTGATGAAGTTTATCAGCAAGAATTTTAATTTCTGATTTCCTCTAATCTAATGCAATTCATTTTTCTTTGTTCCTGTTGTAATAAATAATGCGCTGTTTACACGAGTCTCCTATGTGTAACTAAGGTATGCAACTTCTTTTCTATTGTGGTAGATATTGATATGGTGTTAAGTAGATGGTGTTCAGCTCGTCTACAAAAAAAAAAAACCTCTTTTTCTAATTTATTTTTCGGTTACTCTTTCATTCTTTATATTCTCGCTTGGAGCAATTCTTCAGTAACAATTTTTGAGAGTTGATGAAGATCATCACCAGGCTTTTTAATTTCTGATTTTCTGATCTAATGCAGTCTATTCTTCTTTCACGTTGAAATGGCTCATGTCTTTTCTACATCTACTATGTATAATCAGGGTATCTAACTTGTCTTTCTGCTAAAGTAAGTCTTAAAGCAATACTAAATAAATGATGTCCACTTTTTTCTCAAATGAAATCCTTTTCACTTAATATGTTTCCTCTGTTCTTCTTTCGTTCTGCATATTCTTGACTTGGAGCACATTTTTTGTGTACGTTTCTGAGAATTGATAAACGTCATCAGCAACCTTTTTAATTTCTCATTTGCTCTAAGCGAATAAATTCCGTTCCAAAAACCTTTTTGTTGAAGTGGATTCTGAAATGGTGCTAAGTAGAGAGCGCCCAACGCCTATCAATAAAAAAAAATCTTCTTCACTAATTAACTAACTAAAATACTTTGATAAAATTTGCGATATAACAGATGGCACTATTTAAATAGGATACTGAAAAAAAATTTTGCAATCTAAATACTTTTTATGCACATTTAATGCACACGAACAACTTTTCCCGTGGAAACTTGTCATATATCCGACAGCCAACTCGAAAGACAAAAAACAAACTAGCAAAGTCGGTTCTTAGGTAAATTGAAACTAAACTTAAAATTTTTGCACACAGGTGAAGTTTGAATAATGAACAAACACTATTAACAATATATCCCACAAAACGTGTTACGATTTTATACCAGCCGTCGATAAATGCACACAATGATTCTACGAAACCGGTGAAACCAATGATTGCAACACCTTAAACTTAATGTGGATGTTTACAAATTTGGTTTTTTTCCGAAAACTGGTAATTTAATCACAATCTATGAAAGAAACGAGGTTGCGTGATCTCAATAGTTTCACAAATGCAGATACGTCTCGATTAAAATCAAAATACTTCTGGTGTTTACTCTTAAAAAATCGACTTTCATATGTAGTCCGCAGCAGGCAAATTTGATAGATTGCGAAATCGAGTGTTACAAAAAGTTAAATCGTTGTCATGTGCTCCTCTACGCAACATATTCGCGCATATTATTTTAAATGCGTGCATCTTTCTTCCGATGCTGATATATAGATGTTTTAATTTTAAATCGGATAAGTGTAGCTTTCGATGTACAAAGTGTTAAACATCATTGTCATTATTATCAATCGTGTAATGTGAGGTTTTGGAGTTTTATTTTAATTTCTGTTGTGTAACTTAATATATGTATTTTACAAATCAATTTAAATAAGTGTAAACAAAAATGTACACGCTTTCATTGCTACTTATTTTTTGCAATTTTAATTCTATGTAACATTTATATTAATGAAGAATTAAGAAACATCTATTTTGAACATTTTATAATGTTCATGAATCATTTTTTAGTATCTTGTCGCCTGTCCATTGTCAATTTAAAACACTTCGAAATTCTAAATTTGACGGGAATTCTATTCTTGGTAAGATAGATGCCTGATAGATACTGATATTGTCTCTAAAATACAAAAACAAATGACCCTTAGCGGGACACCAGGCATTTGTGAAAATTTTAAAATATTTGATATGGAAAATATATATAAGAAGAAATGGTTTATTAAGGCAAATAAATAAGGCATAATCATTAAAAGTGTTTTACAGTAGAACATTTTGATTTGTTCTAGCTATTGCAAACGCGAAATCTTCTTTTAAGCATATTGGTGAAATTCAAATACTCTAAAAAGGATCTAAGAGAAATTTAAGCGATACATTTTTGTCTAGTTGTAAAACAACTTTTCCAAAACAAATTGTGAAATCAGGTCTTTGCATTAATTTATCACAGAGTACATCATATTGCCAACCGCTAACCTTGTTTTATACATTTTTAAGTTCGTGATTTAAAGGCCTCTTAAATATATACTCTTTTAATATAAATAAAATAGCTACTTCTACATGTTAGATTTCTCAATATTCAAGCACAGAATCGAAATTTTAACGCTATTTTAATGATAATGGCAATACTACCACTTCATCTATGGGCGCTTCTAGGCGATTAACCTAAAATGGACCAATCAATAGTTTCATACCCTTTATTGATGTTTTAGTGTCATATCAAAACGAAACTTTCAATAATGGCAACACTAGCACGATGCCCATTGACGTTCGTTGGTAATTGGTCGAAAATAGACCAATAAGTAAACATTGGAAAAGAGGGAAAACAAGTTGGAAGATACGAGTGGTCGGTCGGTTGCATCAGGCATCAGTTGCCCGCGGCTCCCGCCTGCGTAGGCATAAAATGTATTCTTTTATCTTGTTCATATGGAAATTTTTTTATAGGGCCATTTTATACACATTGATGATATAACCACAGCCCCTATATATTCGTAGCTATTTCGTTTGCATGGCTGATGTTATTAAAGCAATACAAAACGACAGCTTAAAAATTGTCGGAAGATTAACATAATACATACCTACTGATTTTTTAGACATTTCAGTTTACACATAACATCACTATCAATTAAAATAAAAATCGGTCCAGTTATTTTCCAGTTAAAGTGTTCGAACAATTATATTGTGTAATGTATGTAAATTGGAACTAAGTATTTTTTAAGATGAACTCGCTAATACGTATTATAGGTATTATAAATGCTATAATTTGTAAGGATAGAGGGGTACGGAAGTATATGATGATTGATGGTAGTGCAAAAGTTATAGGCGGCAACTGCAATATACTCCTATAAACTATGTTAAACGATTTATTTTGGTCTGTATAAGCATGTAGATTTTGTGATTTAGAAACGCATGAGCAAGCCACATAGAGCTGGCCGTGAGAAAAACATTGCGTGCTCAAATGTATGCCTGCTACCTTTATGGTCTGACCCTGCCGCCGGACTGCACCATAATATCGCCCTCTCGCTTGACATTCGTCATAACTATTCAAATATTTATCCAAATGATGGAGTCTAAAAGACAAAGTTTATCTACTTTAAACACCAGATGCGATAAAAGTATTTATTTTGATATAAGGATCAATTGGTTACTACCAAATGTGCGTTAGAAATAATCAATTATTATTGCATTTATGGTTCACTATTTTGGCGATAATGGCTTACACATAAAAGATAAATATATGCTGTCGCGAGCTTCTTTGTAGGACTATTTAAGATTAACATTTCCATTATACATTATATATGTGTAATTCCAACGGTTTTTTGCGATGCACGCCAGAATAGCTCGCAGATGACAGATTTTTTTCCTGCTTTCTTGACACTTAATGTTATATTTTGAATAATGGATACTATATCTTTATAAATTATAGCCAATGTGTTATTCTGATGTGTAAGTTATATATTATTATGTAGTGTCATCGAAATAAATTCAGTAGTTTTTGCGTGAAAGAGCAACAAACATCCATCCTTACAAACTTTCGCGTTTATAATATTATTATAGATGGCTATAAATGAATTTTTTAACCACCTATAATGAATATGATATTGATTTGCTATATGTCTGGTGTTATGTTAGAACACTGCTTATACATTTTATAACAAATATTAATATTTATATAGTCATTTTGAAAATACTGACTTGAATATCTTTTGTGAAACAATTAAAGTTAAACTATATTTTCTTGAATGATAATTATGCACATTGGACTTAAGCTTCGTTAAAAACAATGTCGTTGATATTTTTTTATTAATAAGTAGCAAGTGAAGCCTGGAAGTCGTCAAGGTATATGACATTAGAACGGTTTTCAAACAACTGTAAAATTAGGCAACAGGTGAGGACGAAGTAGCGACAGAACTTCTGGAAGCTGGTAGAAAACCAGTAGTTTTGATCCTCCAGAGATTGTTAAAAATTTGAAGTATAATGAAAGAAGCTTGGAGCGCGAATATAGTAGAGCTGTTCTGCGAATACATTCTCGAGTTATGTGTAGTTTAATAGTTTTTAGTAAATTTCACGTTTGTCACAAACCGTAACCGTTAAAGTATATAAACTATGAATAAGCTTTTTATTATATCGAAAAGAGCGATACATCACCAGTCTCTGTATCAAAGTAGTGAGATGATTGTACGCAGCCATACCACTATATCACTTCGGGTATAGCATGAAAGCACGAAATCAATACCATTGCAGAAAAGCGTAGCATCTCTCATGTCATAAAGTCTAGGCACAGCATTGAATACATAGCTCACCATTGATTTATTGGTTGTGTAGTTGTAAAAGCAGAATCATTGAATGTACACCGGCGCCATGTTTGAGGATCACAGTAGATTTTTTCAAGAAATAGGTTTAAAAATCGATAGGATGATATTATTAAAAATAGATAATATAAAAAATAATATATAAGATGAAAATTGTCATCACTCTAGTGATAGTCGACAACACTACAATCGAAATTTTTAACACATAAATTTACCTGTTAGAACTATTAGATTAGGCAGAGCCAACTTAGGCTTGCCGCGATATGCCAATTTTTCAGTCAGAAATTTTCTGATGCGTGTCGGAAAGCCTTTTGCGCACGTTTTATTCTAGACCCCGCACACAATAAGAATTCTGACGTGGCATATATTCATTTCCGGGTTCCGGATGCACGTTAATCGGACATCAGAAAGGATGAGTGTCAATAACTCATTTAACCTAACAAATTTTCCCCATAGACCACGAAAATTCATTTGTAGTGCATAACCCAATTAATACAGTTTTTCAATACTAGACTATATAATTCATGCATTTTGGATAAAGATTTCTTACCTTTCGTAATTACCTTCGTTTTTATTTACAATTCAAAATTGAGCATTTAAGAGATTTTTTTCAAACGTTGATCATTTTCATAGTTTCTATTTGTTTTTACATATATGATGTAGCACTTTGTGAACAATATAAATATATGGGTCCATTCATGGGAAACATAGTCAAATTTTTTTTTCGACGAAACATTTTTTTTGTGTTTTTTCCAGATCGAAAATAATCGACACGTAATTTTTTCGTGATACTTGAGAATTTCAAAAAAAATAAATTATTATTATAAAGAGTTGGAAATAAGGCCAATTTATAACATTAAAAGGCCAACATGAACGAATAAAATTTTTTACAAAAACATAACACATAACATAAAAACATGTATTTTATTCTGTACACCATTACCTTCTGTCGAAGTACCCGCATTAACTCGCTCGCTGCAACGCCCGGAGCAGATTAAAAAAATACATACCACCTACAGTTTTCATTTCCCCACTCCAAAATTTTGTAAATATATTTCAGAATATATATATTCAGAATATATATTGGAAAAGAATAGTCTCAAGTTTGAAAAAAACGAATTTGTTCATAACAATGCACTATATTGTTCTACATTGTTGTTAAAAAGGAAAAAACGTAAGGTGTGCTATAGTTTTTTTGAAAGCTAGTACGATTACGTACAATTAAAGTGCAAATGGAACATTTTACGATCGAAACTTTTTTGCTGTTAGCCATTTAAAAAAAGTGTTTTTAAAGTGTACGGAATTTTGAAAAATCATATTTCGAACTTTTCAAGTATCAAATTGAAAAAAAAATTCGTGTCGATTATTTTCGATCTGAAAACACGAAAAAAAAATGTTTCGTCGAAAAAAAAAAATTTTGACTGTAAATTTCCCATGAAATGACCCATATATAAATTAAAGTGTTGGTCCAATCCATTCATACATTGCGCAAACGTACACGTAAGTCATAACAGCCGATCATTCTCTGGTATTATATAGGATACAAGAGGTATCTGGAAGAAAAAAATTCAAGGGGTCTCACAGTGGTCTAATATAATAGTGGAAACTCAAATTATTTATTATCACTGTTTTCATAATTAATTAATAATAATATAATTGTTTTGTTAACTTGATTATTTCTTATCACATACATATTAAAATACTTGAATTTATTTGGCTTTCTCTTAACTACAATTACCCTTAGTTAATATACACATGAACGAAATTCAAAAATTCTCCAAGAAAAGAAACCTATCTTATCGACTGAAACCAATCCTTTTTCTGATCAGAACGTGTGAGAGCGCGCTCCCTATATATTAGATAGGGGGAAAGGTATTTTCGTATTTTGTAAGTTGCAATAAAATCTCTGGTTGTGCTGTTTGTATCTGGATAGTTTTCATACCATTAAATAGATGACATAATAATTTTAAAAAAAAAGTAAAAACGGTGTCCCGCCATTTTTCTATTGTTTTACTGTCCACCAAAATGAGTGAATATAACGTAGACATTCGATACATAATGAAGGTTTATTACAAAAAAGGGAAAAATGCAACACAAGCCGCGAAAAAAATTTGTAACATTTATGGATGGAATGCAGTATCGGTAAGAGTAGCACAAAACAAATTCAAGCATTTTGAGAGCGGTAATTTAAAGTTAAAAATGAACCTCGCTCTGGGCGACCTGTTGTACATAAAGTCGATCCCATTTTGCAAAAAATAGAGTAAGATCGGCATATTAGTTCTCACAGCATAGGTGAGGATTAATCACAAAACATTTTTGACCTATTTGAAAATAGCTGAATATACAAAAAAGTTCAATACTTAGGTCACACACAAACTCACTACAAGCAATCTAATGAATCGTGTACTCATTTACTATTCTCTATTGAAAAGTAATAAAACCGAAGCGTTTTTGAAAACATTGATCACCGGTGACGCAAAATGGATTTCGCACGACAATGATGTGCGAAAAAGATCATGGTCAAAAGCAGGCAAGCTCCGCAGATTATAGCGAAACCCGTATTAACTCGCATTAAGTTGATGCTATGTGTAGGGTAACATTGGAAGGGCATTATTCATAATGAGCTTTTACCGCCGGGCAAAACCATCAATTTGGATCTCTTCTGCCAACAGCTGATGAGATTCAAACAAGTAGAGGAAAAACGGTCGAAATTGAGCAACAGAAAGGTTGTCATTTTTCACCACAATAACGCCAGATCACAGTCATCCAGCCATTTAGCAAATATTGAGAGCTTGGTTGGGAAGTGTTAATGCATTCACCATATAGCCCTGACCTTGCACCCTCAGGTTTTCACCTCTTTTAGTTTCTTCAGAATTATTTAGGTAAAGTTAGGTTAACATCACGAGTCAAAAGAACTTATCGCAATTTTTTGATTAAAAATCCCAAAAATTCTAGAGCAATGACGTTATGTCACTACCAACAAAACGGCATATATCATATATTATACTTAAATGTAAATGAAATATTTCGAAAAATCATTTTAAGTTTGTACATAAAATACGAAAACACTTTTTGTCCGATCTAGTATTTTGTATGAGTCCCCACACACTGTCAGAAATTTGTATCAGCATGGCCTGTCGAGCGGTAGCCGTTTGTGAACGCGCATTTTGACTCTCTATGGAGAGACCGAGTGGCAGACACGGAAAATTTTATTATGTAGACTGGAAAATAGCCGTGTATATGGGATCAGTGTGACGAAAATTATCACAATAAAATTCAAAGAGACTTAACCTGGGAAGAAGTGTGTAAAAGAAACAACAAAAAATTGAAATCATTTAAACTATGAAAACAAAAAAAATTATAAGCAAAAAGTATTCAAGATTATTTCTGTTTTTTCCATTTATCGTTTTTTGTTCATTAAGTAGAACAATAACGCTAATGAGGCATTGTCGTTCATTTTGTTTTCGTGTATTTTAGTACAAAGATTATATACACGATGTTAGCAGTCAGTTGCGAACTAAACTCAGATTCGCTGGATCCAAATTTCCGATAGGAAACTTTTCTTTTTTATTATAAATTTATAGATATAAGTAATATAGAAGATATAGATATATAGATTAGAAAACGATTGGATGAAAGGATGGTTGTACCGATGCGAGCGTCAGAAATTTTCTAACAGATTTTAAACATATGGCCATATTTTCAACTGCTGTTCCTTTTTCTCTACCCTTTTCATCTTATTCAGATTTCCGTTATTGGAAAATTTGATCAATGATAAGAAGTTTTCTTTTGACCCGTAGCGACGAGCGAGCTAACTGCAGGCCATAATAGACTATGTATATCTGAAATATTTTTGTGATGATCGGTATTTAAACTGTATAATGTTAAATAAAACGAGTACTATCAATCATACAATATGTATTTAATATAAGATACATTACTTGTGACAGGTGGACAAACCATCGTTTATCAAAACTTTAAACGAATCACTACATCGAACAATCTCTGAGGTCAAATCAACATTCATATCTTGCCCAAACGTGTGATAAATTAAATTGAGGTAGATTTTCACTTCAACACGGATTTGATTAAATAAGAATTAAATTCAAAGGGAGAGCGCTCGAACATTATACTATATATATTATATATATATATGTATGTATATATATAAATGTATAATTAATTAAATATCTACAAATTGAACGTTAAGTGCACACTATCTGGGACCAAGAACACGCCCTGCGGTCGCCAAAATCATTTACAATAAACGAGCGCTTGCGACAAACACATCTTTACAGGAAACGTGACAGACGCGCCTCTATCCTACCGCTACTCTACTCTGCCGTCCGTCGGCGCTCCGGGGCTGCCGGCGTCTCGGGAGTGGCATCTAAAGTGAAGCACGAGCCGGCGGGACACCCCGCGGCCGAGGTGTCTGCCCGGCAGCGGGAGACGCCAACCATCGGAGCTATCGTTCGGGAACTACTTCGAGAGACAAAACTGTAATTATATCTATGCTTATCTTAAAAATATATAAGTTCAAAAGCCAAACGATAGCGCCGCGAGCCCGGAGCGCCGGCCGGTCCCTGTCCTCTACACGAACCGGCGTCAAACAAAATGCGGACAAAAATTATTGAAAACCCTAACGGAGACACTTATTTACACAATTATATTAGTACGTATTTAATGAATAAGGATGAAAGACAACGGTGGGCCTCGCGGCCCTGGCAGCGCTACTCATACCACACGCGTACGTTTTAAGATAAATTATAATACAAACTATATTCACTAAGCACACAGTTGTCAAACGGTACGACGGAAGCTTCTACTTCAACTTTTTCGACGACAAATTAAAACATCAAATTTTGTCCAAAACTTTTGTCCAAAAATATAGGGAGAACTGCGCGTACCGGAGGCGCGCAATTCGCTGCGCGGTCGGCCGGCGCCGGCGGACGCCGCCGCGTAGGCGCCGCGTCCGGCGGCGTCGGCCCTACCCTAACATTACTCTGCTCACTGCGATTAAAATCTACCTTCAGAAAAATATATCGACAGCGATTTTAATTATTGTTCCCCTTAAAATACTTTCAATTCGACTTTTACACATGTTTTATCTGAGTAGTGGGCGTCCCTAAGTACAAAACTGACTTCAATACATAGTTTCACACTATTATTGTTGATCGTCATTTGATCGAGATTAACAAACACGCGAGCCACCTGCACAATCGGTACAAAATTATAAAGTAACTCATACATTTCACGCAATCGCATTGACATCATACATTATAGACTATTGTGGCAGTGATAAAAATATATTGTTTTCGCACTTATTTATTAATTTTAGGTGATTCAATACAATTTAAATGGTCTTGCAGTCGTACCAATACTTCCCTATTGTTAAGGTATTTCCGGGTTGCCGGAAGATTTCCGAAATGCCACTCGTTATATAACAACAAGGAAGCTTACATCGCCCTTTTTCTGCAAGTCTTAACTCAAACACTAAACAGACGAACGCTAAGAGAACGTGTATCGATCCATAGAGATATGTCAACAAACTGTATCTACAATATAATAAGGCTTCAAAGATTTTATATTTGTGCTAAAGTACTAAAACAATACGAATACATTGAGCATGACAGGCGGTGTCATTGCGCCTGCGCCGACGTCGCCCTACGACCGCTCATCTTGAACGCCAATCAATACTGAGATCAAATCAACAAGTCATTTCAGTTATAGAACTAATTCGTGTAGTCCAGGAATTTGGTCTCGATTTATTAACGTAATATTACAAAACGAAACTATTATTCATAAATGAGCCAATAAAATATGGCACCTGTCTCAGTGCTTGCAATCGCCTAATCTCTAAATTTAAAATTTTAAATAAATCAGTACGCTGGATAATTTCCAAATTAAAAAGAGTTTAAATATAAGGGCGCAGCCGAGGGTCGCCCGCCGCGCGCCGCACGACCGGCCCCGAATTTCCCCTAACTAAACTCTACAGGCACTAACTAAAAATACTAGCGAGATCGTGTGAGCACAGAACACATCATAACATTAACTATATCGTAATGCACTCGTAAACGCATCATCTTATTGCTAAAAGGCATTTTACAAGTTTATTCGAATCGACAACTTTTGTATAGTGAAATCGAAAATTCCATTACCGCTAAGTGACATTACTATAACTTCTATAAATAATACAAAAATCATTGGCATGCGCATAACGATGTACCGAACGAACAGTACATGAAAAATAGGATCTAAGTGTTTGTTGCACGTAACTACATCGGGCAGTACGGTGTCGAGTTTATCACAAGGTATTTATTGCTAAGTGTTCGGCGCCGCGCCGTTTGGCGCGCCGCCGGCGCCTGCAAGGCTGTATTGGTGTCGTCATTATGCTAGGTAGTATCAGGCACTTGGTGATCATGAACGTACGCGCGTGCGTCCGGAAGACGTCAACCTGCCCCAACTAGGCCTTCATGATCTCACGCCTCGCTCTTGTCCGCCACTTCCCGCTCGACGGACACTATTCAAACTTGGCACCATCTACTCTGCAGTGAAGCTAAGACAGCCGTTCCGAAATAATACTCGTACCTCGCCCGGTGGCGACACTCCTGATCTCGAATTACCCTAAGCGCCCGCCCCCGGCCGAGCGCGGGCGCGCCTATCCTACTATGTACAGGTTGGCAGTGCGCGTCGCTGGTCGCGTGCGGGGGCCGCACCCCCGCCCTCACAGTTCCTAACACTTTTTACACAACTCGTCTAACTATATACAGCGTCCGTCCGAGCCGCTCGGGCTACTCCGGCGACTCGCAGCGAGTCTTCCGGCCGGACGTTACATTTTATTATTTTGTATAAAAGTAGGCTTCAGTCTTTATTAAAATTACCTTTTCTATAGCGATATCGTATTCGGCAGTCGTCGTTTCGCGGCGGCCGATCATACCGTAATCTTTGGCGAAGAGGGATTTACCGAGTCGGGCGGGCGGCGGGTGAGCACCGGCCACTCGCCGACAACGACTTTCCGATTGCCGACGGACAACGTCCCGCTTCTTATACGAGCGGTACGATGTGCATAAACCTATAAATCTGAAAAATGTATATGGTATCCATTTATCGTCCACAAGGCCAGAACGCGTTGCCGCCGTATCTGCGACCGAGCTTCCTCTTGGCTGCACCGCTAGGCTGGGGTCCGAGCGGCAATGGTGGTGTTGGTGGCGGCAGCGAAGTTAATAGTGATGTGGACGAAGTACACTCATCGCGCCGTTCGATGGACCGGCGCTGCTTGCTCATAAGATTAGTGAGCAGGCGCGTGCCAGACGCAGCACAAGCACGCAACGGACGGCGAGCTGCAGGTGCAGGTGCGGGTGCGGGTGCGGGTGGTGGCGACGGCGGAGGCGGCAGCGCTCGATATGAGGCACAAAACTGTTCATACAGCATCACCTTGATGTGGGCTGGCAGTTGCGCGATCTCGACGCGCTTGATGCGTTTCACCTCCTTCTCCGGTACCCACTCATCCTCTAACCTGTAAGTATTATTGGATAACTTGATAAAACTCTTACGCCAACAAGTATGCCACACAGAGGCAACTTTTGTGCTGCAAACACATAATTATATGTGAAAATAAAAGAGATAACGACTGGGTAAACCGTCCAATCCAAAAAAAAACGGACGAATACATCATTGTTTAATGAACGTGTTTGCAGCTTTATATGGGTAGCAGTCCCACCGTTAAAATAAATGAGTTAAAATCGTGCGTGGAAAACGATTCAACATGCAAAATAATGACAGATGGCAATGAATATTAATTATTTTTGTAAGATTGACTAAATGAATAACTAGGTACACTATATAAAACATGAAACAGGTACCGTGCTAGGATCCCTAGATCCTCCAGATGCCTGAAACATCAACTACGTCATGAGAGTGACAATTATATAATGACAAGTTTCTAGCCAACAAAAAAAAAATCTCGTTTGATTAAATAAAGAGAAACACATTTTCCTTGCACTTCCCAAAAATTAATTAGACTAAGCAAATTCTGATTTAAATACAGAACCAAAGCAAATATGTACGAAACAAGAATGAATCATGACAATAGCATACTTTAAGCATAGGTCATAACTAAAGATGTATTAGACTACAAATTGTTAATATTTTGCCCTTGGAATGACAGTTTTTATATGTAAATTTAGTGTCTTAATTACATGAAAAATTAAGAAAGTCAAATTGAAGGGTGCTTTTGTGTCTAATTTTGGGCAATTTTTCACCTTTTATTTATGATATAGTTCCAACGTGTAGGTCATTATATACTTAAAAGTAAAAAAATAAATGTAAACGTAATAATTGAAGTAAACTTTGGTTTTTCACATACCCATTCAAAAACAATGGAACGAGAGTAAATTTTTGCACATATATTTAAAAGGTTTTAGATCTAAAAAGGTTCTCAGGAAGCATAATAAAGATCTACTTTCATATCTCTTAGATAACTAAACATCAATTATGGATAGTCCATGAAACGATTTAATTCTTGTGTCACTTTTAAGATAATTATATTCCAAAGGGTAAAAAGAATTAAAAAATGTGCCAGTAAACATAATATTATTAATGTGCAAAATTTTGAATTTCTTAATACGTTTTTTTTCGAAAATATCTGCAATGCCAAGGATATCTTTATAAAAATTTAAACTTTAGGGTATTAAGGTTCAGAGTACCTTAAATATTTTATAAGGGTTTTCTGTTGCCTTTTGTTGCAGAGAACTCTAAGAATAGCCAAAAAAAAAAAACAATCACATCACCTTTTACAACCATAATTTCTAAAATATATTCCATAAATATAAATTCAATTTCTCTCATAGTACCTACACAAATACTCTCTATTTAATTGTCACCTTAATAATATATTTAACCATACCATTAGGCGTCTACTCGTAAGTAGGCACAAACTCCTTTTCGAAACTAGCTGCTTTATATGCTTTATATATATAATTATAGCCAATTAAATCAATTACTATAAAAAAGTATAAAATTGAGAATATTTTTAAAAACGAACTATGCACCTACACAACGCCGATGATGGCTGTGTTATCTCTCTGGCGGGGTCATTCGACCCGGCCGTGGGGCGGCGGCGCGCGTTTTACCAAAGGGCAAAATTGACCTCTCGAAGCAGATCGGTGCTAACGCATCTCGCAATCGTGACGTAGTTCATAAAAAAAACATGTGCCATAGAAATGAATGGGTATATGGCAGGTATGTGGAAAATCGGAGATCAAAAGACATTGAAGTTCAAAGTCTATGTGAAACTTGTATGAAGTCACTACACCACACATTCTGTAATATATCTTGGCCATGTCACGTGTCTCATAAAGTCAAAATCTGTGCATCGGGATTGTATGTACGAAAGTACTATTTACTTTATTTTAGATTTTTTAACTCATTTAATTATCAATATTATTGAACCAGCTATAACCAGTCTACAAAAGATTAGCCTGATTTCCGAAAAGATGCAAATCACATGTTGCTTAATCATAAAACTAATAAAATTTCTACTTATGCTATAAATCAAATTTATTTTGAGTTATTTTACAATAAATATAGCCAAAGAGATTTGGACACATTTAATATAATTAAAACGACATTTATAAATATTTTTTTTTTTATAAAAATCTATAAGGCATAAATAAAATCGTTCTAAGGGCAAAAAAGGAAATTGAAATTGGTTAATAAGTGTAATTACATCAGATATACATCAGACTATTCAAAAAGAAATAAGAATGGGAATTACAATTTGATAACTGAAAATATCTCCCTTCCTAAAATTTTACACATCCCACAGAAAACAGGTAGTAGGTGGCGACGCTATATGTGGCAGAAGAAGCGTGCATTTGACGGTATAAAACACACAAAGTACATATTAAACTCGGATAGGGACCGGCAACCCGTGGAGTTGCTAGCAGAGCTGCATTGGCTTTATGCATTTGATGAGTCATGCGCGTGATCTGGAAGCAAATTAGTGCTCCAGGAAAACACCTGAAGGTATAAATGCGAAACTAAACATTCGTTTTTTTTCTGTCTCGAGTGCAATTTAGTAGCCAATCAGCCTGTTTTCCTCTAACATTAGATATATTTTCAAAAGCTTCTATATTCTTAAAGTATTCAATGAACAAATTCTGAGTGGAGAAAAAAATTTGGATCTTTTGGCAACCAGTTCAATAATAGATCCTGCTTTATTCCATACAAAGGTTATCCAGTAATCGCCGCGATGCTAGCAACCTATCATTTTGGTGCGACTGTGTGGTCTTTCATGAGATGCTTTCGGACGGTTTAGTTCAAGCACATCATCTACAGCATATCACCCTGAGGACCATTGCAATTTTCCTTTCATACAACTTTTAAAAAAATAGTAATTTCATTTTAATTGATATATTGTATATCCACTATAACGCCATGTCGTTTTCAGACGAATCGGTTTGGCACTAATTATTGTTACAAATTGTTTTATAATCAAACTATCAAATACTTAAAGCATTGATTTGGCGGCATATAAATTTTCCAAAAATGCCATTTGATAGCCACTAAATATTTAATCAATTAAAGATCGTTTAAAAGTGCACATGGTCCTCTTTTTAACTTGCATTACTAAAGCAAAAACTGAAAGTAACGTGCATAAGAATAATGAAAAAAAAAATACCCATATAATAAAGACCCACTGTTGTTAAACTGATGGCTTACGATCTAAAATTATAGACAACCATAGTGGAACTAAGTTATCTGTTTTCATCTTGAACATACCTTCCTTACCGGAACCATAAAAAAGCTCCTTTAATTTTTACTTTATACACACATTTTAAGCCTGTTACAAGAAAAATTAAAGTTAATTGTAAATCGTAAATTAGTTATGAATATTTTGAATGTTGTAAAGGAAGCGTTTGAAGATTATAAAAGTCTATATAACACAATGTCAATCAGATGATGTGCACATTTATGTACAGATTATTTAATTACATAACACACATCCAAGAAAAAATTGATAATCTATCATTTATTTAAGTGAATTTAAAATAAAAATGTCAACTCTATCATACATTTCTAGACACTTTTGAAAAGGTACGTCTTCAGTTGGAAGGAGTCTGCCCTAATACATCACAAGAAATCTAATAAAATATAACACATTCTTAAAATAAAATTTCAAAAGAATGGTGTTAATCATGAAGTAAATATTTTTAAGGAATGAACTCATGTTCATGATTGTTTATCATTTCTAATGACCATTGTTTAATTAATTTTATCCATAACTAATAACCATATGTACATCTACCATACAGACACTAAAAAAACTAATCGGACACTCCTTTCACCTTGTTGTAGCAATGACTTTGAACAATAGCATACAACAGCTATAGACCTAAAACATATGTTCTTTTCATGGGACCACAGAAAAAATATATATGTGGATGGCACTTCAAATTGTTAAAACGCACCACTTATGAATCCTGATACCGAGAAATTAATTTAAATGTAAAAGACAGCAATGTTTAGTAAACCAGTCAATACATTGCATGAACCTATATTGATTTTATCCAGATGGACGCAGTTTCGAAATTTTGTGTATTTACGCATTGTGCACTACAACAAAATTAACAAAACGTAAACTGAAAACGATATTGATATTTTTAGAATCTCAATGATTGTCAAAATTATTATAGATTTTGATTTATTTATGAAATTCCAATTTATGTTCATTATGCTGTTGATTACATTCACACATAAATTATTTCAAGTGTGGTCCTTTAGTTCCTATTCATGAAGTGATGTCCTTCAAAACCAACCACTAATAATACAAATATTATGTGTGGCTTTTGATAAAAAATTTGAAGAGAGTCCGTGCAGAGTAATTAAAGTTGAATAAAGAACTATATGCTGCAAAAAACAATTTAATTGTTAAGTCAAAGAATGGGTCATTAGGTAACTCTTGCTCTACAAAATCTCAGAATTAATACACACTGGTATACTATGAATTGTTTGTTTGTTGTTAACGAAGATGACATAGTATATGGTAGAGCCATGCCAACTTACTACAATACAAAATTGGGCCGACTGGTGAGATACCTCTCACAGGGTACACGCGTGAATTGAATGTTATCAAGTGAGTGAAAGTTCTGGTAGCCTACTCTCTCCCTCCATCAGCCCACTCTAACCCCAAACAGATATCCCATGCAGGAGACGATGATCTCCTATTCTCTGGTGGTCATTTTCCCCTTAAAAAGGAACATCCTCACAGTAGAATCACCTATCACGATAATGCCTCACCACACCTTGTCAGATACACAACAGGGAAATTGGTAACTTCAAATCTAATAAATGGTCAAAGGCTATAAAGTCATCAATAATATATGAGATGCCACATATTAAGAAACAATAAAATTATTAATGTGTTTACATTCTCAGATAATATTTATAGAATTCCTAGTGTTATTTCTCCAGTAACTGGTATGTTAACGGTTTAATTTACGAAACTTCTGGTAAATTTAACTTTTCTTTTTTTAATATGATAATGATAAATCACTTACATCTGAAGTCATGGAAATCTTCAAAGCTTGAACATTTGTTTTCGTTTCTTAAGCATAATATAATTGTTGCCCTATCTGTAGTGCTTTTGTTAACTAAGATCTCAATATGATTACATTGTCGTCTTTATAGTGTCCATATGGCTAGCCCATATTTCACTGCTGTTTTCATCGAGTCAACTAGGCATCTAAGTAAAGATCTGAAAAAACTGTGTGTACTGACACGTGCGGCGGGTGATAGGTGACGAGCGCTTCCGTGCGCGCGGTCGCGGTGTTGTAGCGCGTGGCAGTGAGCGCGGCCGTCAGCGTGAGCGTGTGTCTGCCCGTCGGCTCCTTGAGGGGGCAGCAGCCGCCCAACCGCCAGCGCGTGCTGCGCGCCAGCCGCCACGCCAGGCCCTCCATCGTGCCCGCGTCGAAGAAGTCGAACATACGCGCTATACACACATACAATAAATACTTTCAAAAACTAGCTTTATTTTATTGGTGTTTGTTTAGAGGGCATCCATTAATATATATGCAATAAGTATATTATGTATTGTGTATAGAAAAGAAGACAAAGAATATAGGCCGTGTTTTAAATATGGAAAAAAATATACAATTATTGTTTATGAATTTAATTACCTAATTTTTTTTTAATTTAATTTAAGAAACAATTCCAATAGTCACATGATTTTTAAAACAAATTTTATAGCTTTAAAAATTAAATTCAACTGAAAATAAAAAGGTGTTAATATCAGGGCATTAAACAGATCCAATGTAAGCTAGTGAATTTTCTTTATGATTGTTTAACTTGGGCCACAGTAATTGTATGGCATGTATTACAATATGCGTTTTCGCTAATGAAATAGTATTTCACAGTTTCAAAGTATTAATGTGAAAATGCTAATATAATAAAAAGAATAAAACGTGTTTTATTTTTAATTGAGACTGTATGAGGGAATGTGAAATCTTTATAAAGAGTTACAGGAAAACTGTCTTAAGAACAATTAAAACTTTTTTTGGTGAAGAGTTTTGGGGTACTCAATTGTTTGATGATAATCAATGAATTTATTACCGTTGCTGTGTTGGGATTCTTTAAAGCTTATATATAGCTCAACATAGCTTCATTGTGGGAAACGACTGAAAATATTGATGTTCATAAATCCACTGTAAGAAAAAAAAGTGTAGATATCAAAGTATTAGAAACGTCAACCTGCATAAGCATTACTTCCTAATAATAAAGACGGCAGATGAGCATTGTGTAATTAGTTTGTGCACAGTTATTAAAAATTGTTGTTTTCAAATCAGATTATTTGGATGAACGAATGCGATTTCTCTAACAACGATACGTACATCAAGAAAAAAAGATTTACAGTGCATATATTCTACTTAGAATGATTGAAGTGCATAATATGAAATTTTATTTTCATTGTTGATATGTAATATTACATAATTTATATCTTACATAAAAACATTTATATAATATTATGAACAAAATGGTGCACCTTTCAATGATAAAAATGTTTTTAGATGAATGTTTTTAGAGCTTACATGAGACATAGTCTTATATGATCATCTCGTTCACCCGATATGATGTTGATAGAATTTTTCATGGAGTTTCCGTAAGGATCAATTTATGAATTCTGATACAAGACCATACAGAAATTAAAAAAACGCCGTTCATTATCATTGGAACATTCAACACACGCTGTATCTAAAGCCACAAGAAGTGTTCTGAAACGGGCTTGTGTTTGCATATAACTAGAAAGATAATTTTTAACAAGATCGAAATATTAATTTTATTAATGTATCACATTACTTACAAATTTTAAAGATAAAAATTATTAAATATGACAAATTTCTGATATTCCGATTTTTTCCTTTCACTGGAGTGAAACAATCCTTTTTTTATAGACAACTCATTCTTGACAAAAAAATTGACAATACCAAAATTATTCAAAGAAAAAATCGTTGTGATTCCCCAAGGCAGTTTCCTAGTATATATATTATGGTTTTCGATCTTCCTATACAGACTCAGTTAAAAAAAGATCTTATCTCCTGGTATAAGGTTTTTTTTTTAAATACTATCCAAATACTAATAAAATAATTTACCTAAATATATTAGTTAAATACTACATATTCATGATAATCTCATTTTTTAGAAAAGCACGAAGGTTTGAGAGCACAAACTTTTGGGGTAAATTAACAGAAAACCATTTTTATATGACCCTTTGAATATTTATCTAAATCATTTGAAGTCCCTTTCTATATTAACAGAGAACAATAAAACTTTCAATCTAACAACTATGTATTGTCTAAATAACTTCACAAGCAAAATTATAATAATTTTTAGTCATATACGTTATTCAGTCATAACAAAACAGTGCTCAACTTACAAGCAGCACTGGCGACTGCTAGGTATCAATGTGTATGATTGTATTTTCGACCTTAAACTGGACCTGACTCTCTGTACCTATTTATTTTGTGGACATGAGGGTATTTGAGAAATGACAAAGGGCGAGGGAAAATTTGAAAATAGCTATTTGGTACCTACTTGAATATATATTTAATGGATGACCTCATAAATTCTTATAAATAATTAAGTCGACAATGGAAAAATTATATTTTTGATAATCACGATTGAAAACATCGGATATGTGGTAGTGAAATTTAAAATTGACGAAAATCCTGTCCGAACCACATTTACTTTACTTTTTGTAATAAAAAAAAATACATATCGTAGCTTAATAATAAAGAAAAATAAAAAAATAGTAATCTATAATCAAATTCTAAATATCCCTTGTCCATATTTAATAAACTTATATAAAAATAATAAAAAAAGGAAGTCGGAGACGTTTAATCACATAATTAAATATATGTATTAAAATATAATCCAATAACCAATAAGAAAAATTTAGATATGATACATACATTTTTATATAAGAAAAAATAGCTACAAATAGTCAAAATATTAAGTGGAGAGAATAAAGGTAATTTAAATATCTACTTAATATATTAGGTACAGTACTGGTCTACCTTTGTGGTCCTCTAGCGTAAATTACCCGCAGCGGAACGTAACCGGGGCGGCTTGGCGTAGTGGGGACGCCCGGACACTTCACGATTCGTTTACGACGGAAAATTTTACGCGCATAACGGTTTAGTGGCGAATTTTAAAATATTCTACAGTGTCGATTTAGTGCAGAGGTTTGGCAAAAAATATTATTTATGCATTTATTTTTAAATAAGTGCGAATAACATAATTATTGATTATGATAAATATAAATATAAATATAAATTCTGTATATTTTGAATATAATTGCAATTTTTTTTAAGAGTTCATAGTATTTTTAAAAATCACTCGATATCCTGGCATCTGCGTGTCCTTTCATGGAAATGAAATCAGTTCAGTAAAACATTTAACAGATTCAAGATTATCGTCACATATATAAATATTATATAAAATCTTAGTTTGCTACAATTATGGTTGAAGCAAATAGCAATAGTAATTGTGACTTGTTTGATACATACAAATGTAAAACAATAAAAATACTTTTGATATTGCTTTTAATCCTACTAATATAATAAACGCGAAAGTTTATGAGAATCAATAGATGTTTGTACTCTTTCATGCAAAAACTATTCAATGGATTTTGATAAAACTTTATAATGGTATAGCTTACACAGAACATGTAGGCTGTAATTTATGAAGATACTAAGCTTCTACTCGCAGCGTCGCTCACGTGAACGTAGAACGAATTCTTTTTTTATGCTTAAAAGTTTATTGACGAGAACAATGCTCAAGGGAGGACAAGCCCGACATCGATACAGAAACGAAATCGAGAACAGGATCAGGATTGGGACCAAAAGCGCTTGCGAGATTGTTTCGTAATAAAGAAATTCGCAGCAATACATTTGTTTTCCGTAATTATACAGAACTCATTTATAGAAGAACCCATACTCCCATATGTACGTATGGGTTCCTCGGGGATAATTTCATCAGATTAATATTGAAGTCAAAACCAAGATTTATATCGATACCGGAATCAGAATCGAGACGTAATCAAAATCTGAACAAGAAATGAAAACGAGATTGGAATCATAATCGGTCAATATAAAAGATGAAAGAATTGATTCTATGTTCAAGCGCAGCCGCGTGAGCAAGTTAGTATTTCATATATATTCAATAATGGTTTTGTCAAATTGAGATAATTCTTAAAAACATTCAGTTACTTTCCTACAAAGTACCCTAATATTTAATTATATCAGGAATGTTCAAAAAATCCATAACCGAGTATATTAAAAGGGCCTTTGTTTCATTTTGGAAATTTGTAACAGGTAACATAATTTCCCCAGGTACAACACCTCAAAATGATTCTGTTGACATTTTTCAAAATTCTATAGTCGAGGAATAGCTTATTCCCTTCCCTGTGGATTGGAAGTTCATGTGAGAGCACTCTCCCCCATTACCTGACCACGGCTGACGCCGGTACCGCAGCTTCTTTCCGTTCCGCCTGATGAGCTTGGGTGCGCTATCTATCGTCTTCTTGGCCGTGCCGGTGTTAGGTGACTGCTCGTTGAAATGGTTGTTTACGTGCCTCTCGAGTAATATCTGGAATTTTGTTTGTATGTAAATACAAAAGTGCCTCAACAATCCGTGCTATACTTCAGAGTTATAACATTAATGAAATTCGTTTTTATGCAAAAATAACTATTGTTTTCTATAAATAAAACCGTCAGTTTTAAGAGCATGATCAGATATTTTTATTAAGTCGATAACATTTCCTTCACAATCTACAGTATGAGAAAAGTCAACTCTTACCCATTATACAAAATAAACATCATAAACTCAATAAGTGGGATTCCTGCTTGTAATTTTGAAATGAGTAACTCTTAACCTTCTAGCTGATATAGATTTGATACCCGGTAATGATAAGTGATTTATTCAAGGAACTCTCTATATCGCTACTAAACTTGAAAGTAAAACACAAGTCTACACTTTTTCTCAACACTAAAACAAAACTGGCTACAAAGGAAAAATATTTTTTGTGATAATTATGGAACATATTCCATTAAAAATATATAATTTATATTAGCAGCTGCATGGTTCACATATGTATTATAATTTAATATTTCGCAGTAGGATTTTTTTTTTATTATTTAGGCACACAAAGGAACAAGCTTTACCTGAGTGGAGAATCTTCGGCCGCAGCCATCGACTATACACTTGAAGGGCTTGTTCCCGCCGTGGGACAGCGTGTGCCGCTCGAGCCACAGCCGCGAGCACGAGGGCTTACCACGCACCTTACAGCCGCTCCACAGGCACACATAATTTTCGCGACCCACCTGTGATTCCACGTGTACCACCTGAAACCGTTCATATAAATTTTGATAGCATGAGATTTCAAAAAATCATATGTGGTTTACATTTTCAGTAGACTTCAAAACGATCTTTTGATCCCCAAATATATTCGAGTGTCTTACTCAATAAATTGAATAGCAATTCTCAGTGACAGTGAAAAGACTCAGTACCTCTGCGAAGTTCAAGATAATGGGAAGATAGCTAATTAGAAAAATAGAAAGTTTATTTATCAAATGGATAAATAAATACTTAAATTTTTGGGTTACATATGAAAATAAGCTTTCACTAACTTATCACTGTAATAGAAGGAAAGTTAGACAATAAGAGATTATTCAATATATTTTTTATAGCATCTCTAAAGGGTAAACGAGCTTGTGAGCCACCAGAGATGACCATCGCCGTCCATAGAGATTCAAAATCCCAGAGTGATTGGTGCATGGCAGACCTCGTGGGGCGATGGAGGTGGGTGTGAGCCATAGGATCTACGACTCACTGAATGAAGAACAAAAGTGGAAGCAGTTACTTCAAGTATTCTGTGAGTGTGACATGACATATATCAAGCTGGCCCTCTTCCGTGCAGCAGCCGAGTGGGCCACAGCATGGCTCTGCCATTTTATCACTACTAACGAGTACAATAAATTTTAGTGTACATATAGTAAGTAAATATCTATGAAGCTAGGTACTACCTTCTCGTGTTGACAGGACCTTTAATTTGTCTGGATGATAATTTATTTTTTATTTGTGAAGCAATTTCTTTTTTCACATAGAAGATCTGTTATATGATTTTATAATACAATGAAATGAATCATTAGTGTACAGAGGTATTTAAATCAGTTTCCTAATTCAATGTCTCAGAAAGGATAGAGCATTTTAAGCCCTTTAGATTTCCTAAATGACCCAAAAGCCAGAACTTTAGTGATATTATCATAAATTGGTTTTAAAAATAATTTACATCAACATGTTAGTAATGTTCTAAACGACAATGTTTGCACTTTTTCAGTTTATTATTTAATATATCTGTTGACTGCAATAGTCATAACATGGTTTGCATAATTTTGTGGGAATAAACAAAATGTATAAAGGGGGTGAGAAGAAACAAGGTGGGGTGGTTGCAATAAACATGCATTCTCTCAATCTTATATCAAAAAAAAAAGTCGAACGGAGAATGATAGCAAGTAAAAAAACTCTCCCATTATTATCAGAGGATACCGAAAATAGGACTAGTAACTGTACACTCTCACTTAGTCATGCCTTATTCACTACCGTCAACTGAGAACTGCACTCACCACTGCTACTCCCAATCACAAAGAGGGTTTTCCATCCACATGCCCTTATTTCTAAAATCTCAAAGGTCTAATCGTAATGAAGGATAAAAGGGTAATTTAAATTTATATTATGCTAAAAATCAATATCTACAAAAATGGATTTTGTTTTACAAGAAAAGTGCAGCTTTTGCGTGTACCATACATGTGTGTATAGAAGAAGGGGACAATGCAAAATAACGTTTAAACATTTTAAATGATCTGAACTCTCAAAATTCTAAACATTGACCTATAAGAAAATATTCTATTTTTGTAGTGCATTTAATTAAAAACTGGAAAATTATTAATAAATGCATTCAAGTTGTATTTATTTTAAGTGTACATCTTTAATGGCAGAAACTACTGACCTGTAGATGTTCCAAAAGGTCCGTATCGTTCTCGAACTCCCGCTTGCACTCCTCCCAAAGGCACACGGTCACCGTCGACGTAGTATCTCCGCTTGGTGTTCTCTGAGAATTCTCCGCTTTCGAAGCACTTTTCGGAGGAAAACGTAACGTCTTGGGCTGTTTCAATATCGGACTCTTTTGGCTGTTTTGTACTCCGAGTGAACAGATGCTGATGCTCAGCGAGAGGCCGGAGTCCTCGTCGCCCTCTTTACTCGTTTGCGAGTCGCTCGGCGAGTCGATCGACTTGTCGGTACCGATACCCGATTCTGACGACTCGTTTGTGACGCTCGTAAAGTTTGTCGTTTCGATAACGGTGTTGTGAATGTTTGAAGACACATCCTTCAGTACCGTTATCTGAGTGAATATTGTTTCTTCTCTTCTTGCTACGGCTTCAACTCTTCTCAACTCTTCGGTCGTTTTCTCTAAAGTTATATTTAGCTTAGTGGTCTCCAAATGCTCAGATTTCTTATACGCGACCTGTTTCTGTAAGGTCGCAAAATCGGGAAGTTTTTCCGTCAAATTACATACTTCCGCAAAAGGCCTCATTGGTGTTTTGCTCGAATCAAAGGCCACTTCGTTATTATTCACAGTTTTAGACAGCCATGGAATATTATTACACTTTAGATTCATGTTATCACTAGTATTTTCGATTTCTTTAATAATGCCAACAGATGGATCCACGATCTGGTTCGATTTATCGGGTGGTTTCACCGGCTGTATAGGTATACTACTGGAATGGAAAGTTTGGCTAGACAGGATGTTGTTTGTAATGGAAGGGTGATGAACTGTAGGGTTTGTACAAGAAATCGTACTATGTGTCGACGTTGACGCACTGCTACTAGTATTACTCCATGTTTCCTTCACACTGATATTTGGCACAGAGTTAATGATGAATCCGGGCTGCGGCAAAAGCACGGGGTGACTCACATTAATAGTAGCGAAGTTTGATTTAGTGGGCAGCGATACGCCAACCGCAGACACATTGGGGACTACGTTCTTGCTCATCGGCGGCATGGGGAGATTCGATGACACCACGGGTTTTGTTACGTTAGGATAGTTTGATGCGACAGCGTTTGTTAGCTTCAAAATTGTGCCGTTTATGAGAATTTGTGCGGCTTGTTGGTTTTGAAGATCTTGCCGTTGGGTTTGTATTTGAGATGATTGAGGAATAACAAAATTGGGTGTCATTTTCGCCATGAGATTAGGGATTTGGACTACAGCTCCATTTAAATTTTGTACTAACGGGAAAACAAACTGACCATTAATTTTTGTGGGACTGGCGACATTAACGTTGGGTCTACTATATGCATTTATATTCGTATGTTGATTAACAGCCGGAGTAGCTATGCCATTCTGAGGTATCCTTAAAGTGGTGAGCATGACGTTCTGCGGCACGGCGACAAATGACGCAAGATTTGCAGAAGTGACTGTACCGTTACATGGTTGTTGGATATTGATTTGATGACAATTTTGAAAGTTCGTAACGGGAGCGTTCAAGCCGTTAATATTACCATTCATAGCTATCGGGAGCTGTCTCATTCCATTTGGAATTTTTGGTGCTTGATTTGCTTCGCTCGACACACTCTTTACAGGTGAAGTTTGCACTGAATTAATGCAATTCTGTTTCTGAAGTTGTACTTGTTTAAGATTGTTAGCTTTAGACCACGTTAAATTCTTGCTATTTGCAATGCACGCAGATGATTTACGATTTGTCCTTCTCGGTGTACCGCACGGCTTCTTTTGAGTTTCCCTTTTAGTGCTTACAGGTTTTGCTGTCACGTGATTTAGACTAAGATTATTAGAGCCGCACGTGACTCCGTTCATTTTATAATCTAAATGTGCTGTCGTATTTTTGACACCATTTAATCTGTTAAAGTCGCTTTTAGTCCCGAACGTAACTTTGCTCGTAAGACTAGTACTAGTATCATCGATCAATCCCATTTTAGTGCCTGTACAATCGCCGAGAGAATTATTCTGAGAAATTTTTCTATTCGACGAATTAGAGACCTGCTTAGAATTGTCGGTCACTTTAGTGGCGGATGGGTCAACCGATGCATGCTTGTTATTGCTGTCGATCAACCCATTCATACGCGGCTTAACATTTTTATCTTTGATGGCATCAGAACCGCTGAGGCGGTTGAATGTGACGGGGGCCGTCGATTTTTCAGTGCAAGGTTTTGGACATCCGAACTCTAGAAGTCCGTTGGCGTGCTTATAAGCCGGATGGTGTTTCCCGGCACCAGTGGAGCCTAGCTTAGCAGCATCGGCGACTCCGTTGGGTAGGTGTGGACCGACGGGACGTGGCGCCGCCTCTTCAGCGGCCTGCTTGTTGATGTCGAGCTGCACACGCGGGCTGAGTGTTTGCGAAAGATAAGACAAATATTTTTCTAGGTCATGAGAAACGCCATTCTTAGAACACTTTTTCTTAGGTTCGTTGTGTGCGGTTGCGGTGGAATCGCGTTTGAGACCATTGTGCGGTTTCATCTTGTGACTAAAATATTCAGTGATGCGTCGATGGAGAGACGAATTGGAGGGAGGACGGCGTGGAGTGGCGGGCGCGGGCGCGGCGCGGCGCGGGCCCGCGGGCGCCGGCTCGCTCGACCAGGGCGGCATGCGCGCCGCGGCCACGTCCTCGGGTGCGCCGCACGAGGACGCAGGACTGCACGGCGAACCGGGCTCTGTAAGATCGCTACCGCTGCATCCGCCACTCTCCGTAGGACTCAGCACTGCCACCCCACTGAAAAAATTCAAAATGAGTTGATATTAGTTTATGGCGATAAAAATATTTAACTTATCTAATGACAATCGCATTATTCAAAAATGTGAAAATTATTTTGATTGTAAAAAAATGTATATTAGATATAGTTTTATTTAATACATAACTTTATTTTTTACGGCGAATTGTAAACTACGTATAATAAAGAACTAGAAAAATCACCAACAGAACGGCTTTCATATGTACAAAAGGCTAAAAGATACATAATACATAATCACAATTTGGTAAACATCAATCTAAAGTTATCGCCATCGGGGTGCAAATAACGTAGAGTGGCACAGTGCATGCACTGGGCCAATGCAACCCGCAGTGCATTGCACTCCACTAGCGGCAATCGTGATGTTACGCGACTCGATGCACCGCCACGAACCGCACACTGGGTCCACTACAGATTGTCATCAGGTAAAGTTTTAATGATGATTTGTTACAAAATAGAATTTGTTCGAAACAATTTCGCGATACCGGCACGATTTTGCGAATTATTTTTAAATATTCATACTTTATCACTGAATAAGTATTTCATTAAATTGTAGAACAGTACATAGTAAAAATTTTAATTCAAAAGCTATTAATATGCACATCATGAGATGATATGCATATTTCATGAGATACTTCATAAACAAAATGGACCTCTTGCCTAATAACAGAATATGTTTATTTCGAAAGGCGTGGGCAACAAAATGGTTATTAATATTATTTATAAATTTTAATTGGTCAAAATAATGAAATTCTGAGAATCCCAATTATTTATTTATTCAGGACAAACGTGATATATTTCAGACCTTTTTAGGGTTCCTTAGCCAAAATAGCAAAATTGGAACCCTTGTAGTTTCGTCATGTCCGTCTGTCCGTTCGTAAGTCACAGGAATTTTACTCAAAAACTACAAAATGTATACTGATAAAATTTGGAGTACAGGTGTATTGTATAAGCCGCTAGTTAGTTTGGTAGTTAAATAATAGAAATAAATATTTCTAGGGGGCGCACGCCCATGCATGTAATAAAAACTGAAATATTTTTTTTTCAGCAAACATCAACGTGTGGCACATCTTTTGACAGTTATTTTAAAAACCCTAGGGTTTCTAAGCAATATTTTGATTAAGTGAATATTTTTGGAAATAATCGCTCCGAAATGAGCATAAATTGTGTCCACACGCCCCTTTATATTTTAAACTATATGTCCAAAAAATATGAAAAAAATTACAA
This sequence comes from Eumeta japonica, assembly GCA_005406025.1. NCBI lineage: Eukaryota > Metazoa > Arthropoda > Insecta > Lepidoptera > Psychidae > Eumeta > Eumeta japonica. The sequence continues at coordinate 562,026 of BGZK01000025.1, forward strand.
AGGTAACGCTTAATAAATACTTCCAACAACATTATTTTCAAGATGTTTGGATGTACTGATTTTGAATTATTACCAAAAAACCGCACATTTCAACATAAGATACATACAAACTATTTCGGACCTTAAAAGTTGGTCTTCTTTTCGCGATAAGGGCGTTAATAAGCTAAATGTGATGAATAAAAAGTTTACTTGTGATTGCGTAGCATATTATAGCAAGTCAATAGAATTCGAAATTATATAAATTGTATAGTTGTCTTAATGGTTCTTTTTTTTTTTCTCAACTTTTGAACCCCTATATGGTAGATCGTAACAATATTTTTTCATCTACAAGTATAGTTAATTCGCAAACAAAATATAATCAATATTTCGAAATTTAATAGTAGCGTAGAGCCGATATGGATTTATTATTCATATTATTAAAAATGGTGTGGATCAATCCCAATATTCAATGTACAATTAATTATTCACATTGTTGAATTTACATTATTTTGACTAAAAAAGCTGGCCAAATGTGAGTAAGACTCGCACACTAAGTAACTTACAAGAAATTATTTTTATTCACTCATTTGCGGATTCTTAAGCGCAAGAGCCACACACACTTAGCAAATGTTTATTAATTGTTTTCTTTAAGTTGGCACTATAATCACGTCAAGTATACTACATACAAGTGGTTTGACAGTCGTACTACTTTAACGATAGAGAAAAAATTAAAAAATATATATAAAATTATGCACTTGCGTAGGTATTTCATGAATGTGAGTTTATACTGGACATTGAAACGAACCAAAACGAGACGACTTCATATAGGTTTTCCTGTAATTTATAAACGAAGAACTATTTCTTGTTTTTTTTAAAGTCTTGTGTATTTCGCGAACAAATTAGGCCCTAAGAGCGCTCCCACAGGTGAACTACTCAAACTAGTTCCCTCATTCCCCGGTCCACAGATCATTAGTTCGTGACCGAATGAGCGAGAGTGGAGACAGAACATAACTGCACATGCGCGTCTCGTTTATGTAATTTTTAGGTTTAGGTCAATAATCTATCAAAAAAAGAAGATGTACAGTCCCGCGCTCAAAAACGGCCACAGTAAATGAGTGCTAAAACAGACAGTTTAGCACTCATTGCATTCAGTGTTGTTTCGTCGTACCTTCCGTATGACGTCGAAGTGTTCTGTTAAAAAATGTAAAAATAATACGAAAAAAGCTATGAAAAAGGATAGTATTTTTTTATTTTCGATAAGCAAAATTTAGTTTGTTTATAAGTACTCAATCGCTTATTATAATGAGTATTCGATGAGTATTTTGTATTTCTTCATTTAAAGTAGCATCAAAAACCGATATATAAACCGACTTAAAACAAATGATCTACGCAATATCAGTTTCGTATTTCTTGCGTTGCCATATTATTTGGTCACTTAACAATAGAGACTCTGTCTGTTCTTATACTAATGGAATCGTCTATTTTTATTTTATTATTTGTTTTATATTCATAAAAGTCTTAAAATCACCTCTAAAAGGAATTAATACAATAAATTAAACCTATTCTAAAAAAATGTTTATTATATTTGAATTGATTTTTTATCAAATTATATTAAAGTATTATATTCGTCAAAAATATGTTAATGTTTAATGAATTTTAATCTTATTTTATTATATAAATAATAAGCTTATATTACTATAATCTATACACTTTAGAAATTATCAAGATCTAAAATTAAAGATTCACATTAATTTTATTCTTAGATGACTACTACATTAATCTTCATTCTGAAGAAAATTATCCTATAATTATTTTCATACATTTGACCAAAAAACAATAACAAAAATTTAAAATAATATTAAACCACTTCACTGATGTCTTATTTTAGAACAGCGTGTGTAAATTGTAAAAAATATGTTCGCTTTGCATTTAAAAATGAACCTTATGTTATGACATTTCGGTTGAAATGTCAAATGATAAATAATGTTCCTTCACTTCTTTTTTTTTTTTTGGCCCTGCAAAATACTATCATAAAATGTAAGACAGAGACAAAATGTACACTTTGAGCCATTTTTCGCCATCTAAATATTACGCAACTGTGCACCTTTTCTTTTTTATACATCTATGGATTAGGTAACAACTTTATAAGTCTAAGTGATATTTTTATAACAACTAACCAGTACCTAATAGCAATATAATTACTGAATACTTCTAAAAAATATATAAAAAAGTTTATTATTACAAGTTGATTGTTTTTGTTTTCTTTTTTGCCTCGTATGTTATTCATAAAAATGTAAAAAAGACGCAAATTTTAGAAAGGTATTTTAATCACTAACTAGGTACTATTCATTAGGAGATTTTTGCTGTTTTTAGAATACAAAATTTGTAGGTGAAAAGTATTGCATTCCATAATCTTATCACATGCAGCCAGAGCAGTATCAAAATGAGCAAACGATATGCTTTTCACTGACTCGAGCTGAGAGTTGACGAACTAGAAAAACGAACTAGTTTGTTTAGGGGCGGCAACCTAAACTGAGCGATCTCAGTTACGAACTACTACATATATCCAAACCTAAATTCTAGGCGCTGCAGTTTCAGAGAAAAAAGGAGGATGGTAAATGATCATCTATTTTCTTATATAACTTTAACACTGTTTACTTTAATCTTATAAAAAAAAATATATTCAACTGCCTGATTGGCGCAGTCAGTAGTGACCCTATCTGCTGAGCTAAGGGCGTGGGTGTGATTTCCACACAAAACAAAATATTTTTATGAAAAATTATTTTTTATTTTAAGTATTATGTCAACTTCTGACACCCTACAGCAAAGCTTCAATGATTTTTAGCCCTCAAAAGTGACCCTCATATTTAAAATTCATTTATTTACGTTACATTTCCCTGTTTGAATCACAGACATACTTATATGTGCCAAATACTAAGTTCATCGGTTCATTGGATTGACAGTGACATGGACAGATAGATAGACAGAGGGAAAGATACATGAGTGATCCTATAATGGTTCCGTTTTTTTTTTTCATTTAAAAGTACGGAACCCTGAAAATGCTACAAAAAACGCTAACTTTTTTGTTTTTAAAATTTGAAGAATATTAATGCAATTTATTTAACGATTACTCTAAAAAATATTTTGATCATTGTTTGTTATTCATAGGTATGTGTTAAGTTTGAAGTGAGTAGGTACCTACCTACCTACCTAGTTGCGTGGTAAACACATAGATCGTACCTACATATTGATGAGTAACAAAAGTAAATCGATAATTAAGTTGCAAAAGAATAAGCAATATTTTTTTTACTTTTTAGTGCATATTAATTTATTTTGGAATAGGTTTTATTTTGAAGTCTGTTTTTGGAACGAAGTTCCTTACGGCGGGCTTTTTTATTTGCTTTTCTGTTTATTTTTTGATTTTTAGTGAATCTGAAGCACATTAATTAATTTGTCTTAATATGAATAGACTCGTGACATAGATCGCACCCTTACTGTAAGCCGTTAAGGAGTTCCGGTGATCATCATATTCGACTAAGAAAATTACTTGACCATAACGAAGTTACGGTAGGTGACTCAAATATCCGGATAGCCTATAAAAGATTCGGCCGAGTATCGTTAATTTGCTCCTAAGAATTGAAGAGTTCAGTTACTTTGTCATAGATCCCATAATCAAAACCTAACTAAACTCTCATCAAATTACATTTGACATACATCCTTTCCGATAAAAAAGAAACATCGAAATCGGTTGGCGTGATATTGAGTTATTCGTCCATTTGTCGCGCACATATTTAATACAAATTTAAGACTTATATGGTTTTCTCGTGAATGCCATTATCAGAACTGGACCAAATTGAAATGGGACAAAACGGGAAGCACCAGCTTTCAAATAAAAAAGAATCATCAAAATCGGTTCACTCAGTAGAAAGTTCTGAGTTAACAAACATAAAAAAAATAAAGTCGAATTGAGAACCTCTTCCTTTTTCCGTCGTTCGCAGGAGCGTCCTCGCGCTCTACCAATCTAAAAGATTTTTCAATTCTAGTTTCTTTTGTGGCGTCATTATTACATGGTCATTGGTAATATGAGATAACATTAGATGAAGGTATTTGAGTTAAAATAATTAGATAGTTAACGGCAGAAACTCCCTTTATACATATAATAATAGTTTTATTCGACAGATTACAAACGTTTTATACGAATGAGGGTTATTCTAGTAAACTATAACTAGGAAAATGTTCAAGTAGTTAAATAGTAGTGTCGGCAGACCCGAGATGTGCATTCATCTCGTACGTTTTAATGGCCTGTCGCAAACGACGCGAAGTTCGACCGCGCAGATGTCGGAGGACGACGGACGGCGGCTGAATCTGAGGTAGTATACCTATATGAATCGGTTTGTTTTTTGCACGTTTACGAAAGCAAAAGTAAGCTGATTGTGATAGACGGCGCGGGCGTGAGGGGCGGCGCGGGCGGGCGCGGCAAGGTCGCGCGCGCCGAACTCGGACGTTGACCCGGCGGCGTCGCCCGCGCCGCTGTCATCGTAAATAAATTCACATAACGCAATTGCTCAACGATTGAATAGCATCAGACGCGCTTCCTATACATTACTTACATCGATTATAGAATTAACAAACTGTACCTGTATTATTTTTAGCTTAGAAATTAGATGCTTCCTTTAATGTGTAAAAAACCTTTGTAAATACATACTCATTCTAGGAACTAGTTCACAACAAAACGCGATGTAGTAAAACCAATTATTTGTAAACCGCTCATAATACGGTAAGAATCCTTTACAGTATTATGAACAGTTTATAAATATTTGTAAGAAATTATTTGACTATCTTATTACTAATTTATTTCATAGATTAGGTTGAGCATCCTTTTAAAGTCAATTGATGACGAGTAGTTATGTTTTTAACATAATACAAATTGTATAAAATATGTATGTAATGAAAAAAATATATACAAAAAGCATATTTAGTGAAACTGAAACACAGAAAAGCTTCCGTAGTACCACTTTAACATTTCTACTGATCGAACTAAACTAAAGGAATAAACACTCTAAATAGCGAAACTAAACTCGTCTGCGCGCTCGAATCCCAAAATTAAATAAAACTCCCGAGAAGTGATCTCAACCATTCTTCAAATGTAAAACAAAATAGTTTTTTTTTAATTTTATTAAAAACTTAGATTTTTTTGTTAGCCAAATATCCAATTTAACCTTAATCCGTCAACTTAAGGTTATTATTAAAACATATAAGCTTAAATAAAGGTTACAAATGTAGTGATATCGATATACATTCATAAAACCTTTTTCATAATTTTCCTATTCTTTATTTATAACAAATATTAACACTTTTTATCTAAGGTTTATTTAGGTTTAACGCTTTCAGATATGTAGCAACAACTCGTATAATAATTTTGGTTTTCGTCAAACATAATTACAATATTTTATCATTTATTTAATTAAATAAACAGTTTTGAAAACTAAACAAATAAATTATTACATTATAATTAAAATATTTTCGATTCTAATTGATTACATTGTTACGTGAAATACATCAAAGATTGTTACCAGAAGCTCTTAATATTAACCAAAACAAATAAATACATAACATTTTGAAATATTTAAATTAACTAATTTTTTTGAAAAGCTTTGTCATATAGTGTTCGCCAACGTCCAAGTTTATCTTCTCCAAACTATCTGCATTGTAAATAATCTCTTTTCCTCTACTAGTTATTGGATTTGCCACTTTTAAATATTAATTTAAAACATTAAAACTTATTAATATTTACAAGTTTCATTAAGATTCCTGGAATTGTGAGCGCTATCGTAATGACATTCTCTCGATATTCTATAATCAGTTCAGACAATTTTAAAATATGATAAATGTGGTAAAAAAATACTATAAAATAAAAGTTAAATAATGTAATTGATAGCTTATTTGTTCAGCTATTACGTCATTTTTACAGAAATGAGCTAATTCTTATCGTTCAAAAGTAATTTCATGAAAAAACCATTGAAATATCGTTATTTAGTATTTTCAAAATTTTAAATGGCTACCATTCCGTGGTGTCTCGGTGTGTCTGGGTATCTGTGTGCCTGCGTGCGTGCGTGCGTGTGTGTGTTGTATTTATTACAACCTGGAACATTCGGACGAATCAAAATACGGGAAAAATTTAAATAACACCCACGCATTTCGAGATATGAAATATAAAGTATTATTCTGACATTTTTCTAGAGTTATTCTCTATACATGTACATTATTGTAGTGTGCAGATTAGGTGTGCGTGCGTGCGTGCGTGCGTGCGTGCGTGCGTGCGTGTGTGTTGTATTACAACCTGGAACATTCGAACGAATCAAAATACGGGAAAAATTTAAATAACACCCACGCATTTCGAGATATGAAATATAAAGTATTATTCTGACATTTTTTCTAGAGTTATTATCTATACATGTACATTATTGTAGTGTGCAGATTAGGTGTGCGTGCGTGCATGCGTGCGTGCGTGCGTGCGTACGTGTAAGCACCTACCCGATTTTGGAATAATTTCAACAAAAGATATGGAAATTCATCATACAAAATTACTGTCCATCTATGTCTTCATATGTACGTTTTGTTTCAAAGCTTTCACCAGTTTTAAAATACAGTGCACATTCACTATCGGATTGTATTTGTTCGGATTTTTCGCTATGCATAAACTAAACGGATAGATGGATGAAATGTTTATTGTCAATATCCATAAAGTACTACTGTTTCCTTTATAGTTTAACGTTAAAGTAAACTTTTAAGTTTTATTTTAACTAATAAGTACGTTTTCTATTGTTTTTTTAACAGATACCACGATTCACAGAGATTTAAAACGTTAAGTTTTTTCTCGAGTCGTGTAACATAGATTATACAAACACTGTACATATGTTGTCCGAACACAAATAATCTACGCTTACTAACTACTATGTAAATAAGAAAACTACAATGTGATGCCCAAGAAATTTAATAACGTTGTTATAAGTCGTCCAGTGGTGAATCGTGAGATGGGGGGGGGGTCATGACCCCCGAATGAGTTATTGTCTTGCTACTGTAATCGAATTAGAACCAATCCTGACCGAACCTCGTATATGCGGTGGTCGCAAATATGAGCTACTCGACAGCTAGATCTGCCCTTGAAGCTGTCTAGCATTTTTAAGTTATGCCATAAGCTATTTTCAATCTCATTCAAGTAGCTTTAGAATAGGTTAGTGTACACCAATTAAAAGCGATTGACAATTTTTGACACTTAATACAGCTCGTAGCATTAGAAAATGAGTGATTTATACGCGATAATCAACCATTAACACGTTTTAGTATTCTAAAGTAGTTATCGTATCCGGCTCTACTACTATATTATATAAGTACCTAGTGTGGATTACGTATTTTCAAATTTTATCTATATACTCTTAATAGTATATTTTTCCACTATAAAATTGTAAGTTAACTGTACCGTTGAGATCTCCCATGATACAGCCTAGAGACTCATCCTTTATGTCCTTTAGTATCGTAGATCTGTAAGAAAGTCTCATACCAACTTATATATTATCATAATTTTCGCTAAAATGCTGCTTAGGATATACATAACACATTCAGACGCTGTAGCAATAGGTCAAATCTGTTTTGTGTACGGTTTATAACAATGCTGATAAATAGTCGCACGTAAAATCATCAAGAAATAGATTGTAATGGGTGCGGCGCGGGAACTTGCTTATTTGAACTGCGCACTACACAGCAGCTGTTAGTTCCCCAAGAGTGGGGATAATCGCATTCGAAAGGGCCCAACGTAACGTTTTTTGAACGGTTAGTTTAGTAACCACATGTAAAGCTTTTGTTCAAAATTTCCCTAATGATGCCGTTATGTTTTTCACCGACGAAGCACATTTTTATCCATGAAGATGCGTAAATAAACAAAACATGCAATATTAGAGTGGCACAAACCACCGAGAACTTCATAAGCGACCCCTATATGCAGAGCGTGTGACTGTTTGGTTCGCGTTATCCACAATCAGCACTATTAGACCATGCTTTTTTGAAAGAGAATAATAAAGCAGTTACAGTCACTTCTGTGCGTCATCTTAAAATGGTGAAAGAATTTTTTCTTCCTAAACTTAAAGTAAATGTAGGAGATGTGTGGTGCTGAAAAATAATGTTCGTGTGCTATCGCCAATATCGACGTTGAAGTGTTGGAAATGGTGGACTAAAGCTTTAGATCTCGATTGAAAAAGTACGTAATCAAAACATGTACAGAGACGTGTTTAATTAAACACCGCAGTCGGCATACGACTCTGGTGTAAGCTAATGCACGAAAAATTGGTGCAATTTTTATGATCACTACGGTTTTTAGGGTTTCGGACCAAAATGACAAATCCGTTCGTCCGCATGTCACTGGCATTTTATTAAAAAACTAAAAAATTTACATTGATGAAAGGAGTTACATTGGTGTATTGTATAAGGCGTTACTTAGTTTGGTAGTGAAATAATAAAAAATACGTCTAGTGGGGGCACTCAATACATGTAACAAAATCTCAAAAAATCTTTTTTCAGCAAACATTAATGTGTGCTTGCATATTTTGACAGTTTTTTTTTTTTTATATTTAAGGTTTCTTAGCGATTCCTTTGATTAAGTGAATATTTTCGGAAAGAATCTCTCCAAAAGTAACAAATTATATCACCCATCTTTATATGTTAAGCCGTTTGTCCAAAAAATATGAAAAAATGACAAAGATAACGTTTAATAAATATGTACTTCCAAAAAAATTATTTTTAATATTACCGGATATACCGCTTGTGAATTATTGCCGAAAAACTGCAACTGTCAACAAAAGAACATAGTGCCATGAATATACGCTCTTTTGCTGGTGCACTTTTTAACATTATTTTTCACATTTTGCGACTTGTGTAAATTATTTAAATGAGTTTTAACTCATTAAGTTAATTAAATCCATTAAAATAGTAAAGTAAAATAGTAATGCATTACAGTAAAGCCATTAATAATAATTAAATGTTCTTAATATAAACTGCATAAAAGATGGTTATATAATTATTTATCAATACCTATTATTTACTCTTTCAAACTGAAAAAAAGTGTGTTAGTATATACTTAAAATTTCACAAGTATTATAGAGTACAATTGGTGCCATCGTTTTAAAAATATCAATATTGATATTGATCATTATTAAGTAACTCTTTGCCGCCGCGTTGCAATAAAAGATATATTAAATCTTTGAAAACAGAAGTGTTTAATTTTATAACTCTGTAACTTGAAATTGTGATAAAAAATAAATTATAGTGACGGCTATGAAACCCTACATTATTTTTATTAACACCTTTAACGCATGTTTGACTATCTAAGAAAATTTTTTCTACCGATATAATGATATTAATTTGTTAAAGGAGTCTCGCACAAAAGTTGTTCATGCCGTGGCCTCTCGGGCAACAAGGACTGCGCCCGCTGTACAAAAAGCGCAAATAACGCGTCAGGCGCAGATGCGACCCGCCCGCACCCTCTGCTTACGGCCCAGGCGAGGCCGCGCACGCATCGACTTTGAAATAGAATTTTATCATCACTCATTACACTTCACATGTCAACGTCGTAGCGGCGAATAAAATCAAACACGTCAAGCCTAACACAACACTGTCAGTAGATGATGCAGAATAAAAATTAATATGGGTCTGTATAATTTTTATTAAAACTAGCTGACCCAGTAGACGTTGTCCTGCACTTTTTTGTGGAAGGTTTGGCATATAGTTAACGCCCGCAGCTCCATCAGTATGGAGGTAAAATGATTTTTTCTTGTTTTGTATCGATCGATGTCCATTTCAATCCCAATCCTTTTGATTTAGTCCCATCTCACACTCTTCTCGACCTTAGTCCCGTTCCTAACTCCGCTCCCGGTCCCGCTTTCGATTATGATCCCGGTTCTGTTCTCGATTTTGATTTTCGTCCCGCTTTCAATTCCAATTCTGCTAACAGTCACAGTTCCAAATATAACGAAGCCCGAAGTCAGTATCAAAATTAAATAGAGCAATGTACTACTTGAGACTAGTATTCGCTCATAGTAGCTTACTATGAGCGAATTATTTTTCTTAAATCAGTATAGTAGTTCGGTTAAATAATAAAAATACATGGACGAAGTCGGGAACGAACCCTAATAGGTACAATAAACGAAACACAAAACATCCCAGTCACATTTTTGATTTTCATCCCGTCTCTACACTCGTTTTCGACCACAGTACCGTTCTCAATTTCGGTCGCGAGCCGCTTTCGGTTCTGGTTTTGGTGCTTTTTTTTAATTCTGTTCCTCGTCTAGTTTCCAATTCAGATTCCCCTACAAATCTTAGTTCCAATTTAAACCAAGCCGAAATCAAATACTAATATAAAAATAATATACAAGCTATATTACTTGGAGATAGAGTAGCTTCTTATGAGTTAAAGGATTATTAAATTCGTCTTATGAATACACATTCATGATTGAAACCGAGGACAACTGTTAGAAACCTTATAATTTACTCAATAATAGTGAAAATATCGATTATTAGCGAAAGAATCTTTAGAATCAGTTTATTAATTCGGTTTAATGCTATAAATACAAGGATGAAACCGGAGATAAATGCTAGTGTTAAAAAAGAACACATTCCCGGGCGTGCCATACAACATATTACCAAAATATGACAGTAATCGGATCTATGGATTAAAGGCACTCATAGAGAACGAATATACTTACATTGATTTTTATTCATATGGGTTGGAGAAAATGAAAAACACAGGGTAAGTATTACAAAGACTTGATCGCCTCCACTTTATCTATTATCTGTAGATAGGCATACATATTGGTTTTTAGCTGAAACACGACATATCGAACACAATTACATTTCAATTCTAAGATTGAATATTTGGATATCTCTCCTTCTTCAAATAACTCTTCCTTTACCTATCGGAGTATTTTCAAGCACTTTGAGTGAACTTTTTAAATAATTTCAAACGTTTTGTAAGAATTCTCAATAAAATTTTATTACATCATATACGGTTAGGTTGTGGTTCACGAATTAAAATTAAGAAACGGTGAGACATTATCCAAAATCGTAGAAAATTCGAAAAATAACATGATCGGTGAAAAAAATACTATTATTTCTTCTGTGACTCTCTGTCTATGAAACTAAAAGTCTAAGATCGTTACATTCTTGATATTTTTATCCCTGTAACACATTTTTTCGTTCGTGTTAGTCATCGGACGTACGCCCCCCATATATGTCCATGACGTAGGGCTTTCGACCACCTGCAACAAACAGTGTCCCGCGATCTTAAAAAGACATCGGTCCACCTGTGGGAGGCCGTTCAACGCTGCAACGTCCAATTCGTGGCCGCCGATCGAGAGTCGTTTTTTTCGCAATCTGTTATCGGATCTACGAACTATGTGACTTGCCCATTGCCACTTCAAGATAAAATTCTGTGAGCTATGTCGGTCACTCTGATTCTGCTGCGAATTTCCTTCTTTCGAATTTTATTTCGGAAAAAAACTTCGAGCATAACTCTTACCGCGACACGTTGACAGATTTTGAACTTGTTTTTGAGACTATCTCCAAAAGACCACTAGTATCCCTATATCATCACTGAAGACGAGTACTCTTCAAAGACTCGTTTTTAGGCATATGACAGACATTGCACTACGAGATGCCTCGTAGTTTTCCACCGCTACCCAGTCGAACTTAATTGTTTATGCAACCTATTTATCGAAATCGGATCTATCCGATCAGAAAGATTGTCCCAAGTGACCATATTTAGCAACAACTTCAATTAGAGAATTCTAAATAATTACTGGTGTGAGTGAGACACGGGTATTCCACAGGGGTAATTTTCATTTTTCTCATATTCATTTACAAGCCCACTTTTTCAGAAATTAGCTATGAGACCTTATTCTACTGAGGTCTTCGAGCATGGCGCCAAGATCATTCAGCTATCCCGTCAATACAACTCAATCGTCAGAAAATCAAAAAGTGAGTTTATTTAGTATTCACACTGCTATAGTTGCCAGTTTCTATTCCAATTTGAGCATAAAAACGGCTTTTGACGCTGTGGTGAGAACATGCCTGGTATAAAATAACTTATGTATAAGACATGCTTTCGAAAATAAACAAAATCACGCTTTGGTAAAAACTGAACGTGTTACGCTTTACGTCATCATTTTTAGGGTTCAGAGACAAAATGGCACAAATGGAACACTTATAGTTTCGTCATGTACGTCCGTAAGTCACAAGCGTTTTATTCAAGTGTAAGACGTATGTTGACGAAATTTATATTATAAGTGTCTTGTATGATTCGCTACTTAATTTGATTGTTAAACATCAAAAATTTACAAAAAAATACATTTTTAGGAGGGAGCGGGCACTCCATACATGTAACAAGTCGAAAAAATTTATTTTCAACCTGAACGAGTGATACATATTTCAACAGTTTTTTTTAAAAACACTTTTTTTTTATTACATGAATAATTTCGGAAATAATTGTTCCAAAAGTTGCAGAAATTATGTCCTCCTGTATTTTCTAAGCCGTATGTACAAAAAATACGGAGAAAAAATAACGACGATAACGCTTAATAAATACTTTCAATGAAAATTATTTTGAAAATGGTCGGGTATATTACTTTTAAGTTATTGCTGAAAAACTGCGCTTCTCAAGGAAAGGACGTAAGTGCCATGAAGATACGCTTTTTGCTGATCCACTTTAGTTTACACTAGTTTAATAGTAATACTCGACATACCTACTTGTTTTTTTTTAGTTATAAGCGACTAAAGTGCTTATATCTATTGTGTGTGGGAAACATAGAAAAAGAGTTAAAACGTGCAAAAGATGACAAAAATCATCGGTAGTGCATTTCTTTGTAATAATGGTTTCGGAATCCTATAATGAGTATGATCCGGTATGCTCTTGGCAAGATTTTTCTGTTATTGAAATTAGGTAGGAACCCTTTTTGAAGTTTCCATAGTCTACCTTACATCGATAAAATAAGTACTTACATAACTACAATGAATACAATTATATGTAATTTGATTCCTTTTATATTTAAAATTTTCATTCGAATTATAAATAAAGCGGAAGACCTACTTAATACTTAAAGATACCTATGGAAATTTTAAAACTACCAAACCATTTCATGTATAACCCGTAAACTATCAGTTTGGGATGATCGTGTGTAGTACGGACACTTGTGAGTAAATAGCAGGTGTCGGCCGACGTGACCGGCGCGGCGTGCGTCTGCGCGTCGAGTGTCGGCGCATTATGTCACCGGTTTATTTACGTCGGCCGCATTTCCCCATTCATTACCGTTTGAAAGGAAGTCGCGTTGCGTGAGAATCGTGTCACAGGCCCGTCGCCGCCCGCGCGCCCCGCGGGGGCACACCCTGTGCGACCCCACGGCCCGCGCGACTCCCCCTCGCAATTATTATGCCAAGTGCGCGGGGCGGGATGGAGCGGAGGAGGAGGGCCGAAGGAAGGCCGGGGTGAATTTTCGCTATTTATTTACGCGACGTTTTATATTCATGGGCGACAGCGGTGCGTCGCGATCGCGCGGCGCACGCCGCGGCTGGCCACGCGTCAGTTGAACGCCTTTCGGTGTTCCCTCATCAATGCCGATCATCGGCTTGACCATCAAACACGTAATAATAATTTCAATAATTGCTCGTCACCGACACTAATCGCACCCTGACGCTTTCGGAAAACAATACACATAAGCCAGCACACCGTCTCTGTGAACCGATCATCGGTAGGCCTCATGCAAAAACGTTTTGATTTTCTGTAGCCGCGCCCGCTCGCCCCGCGCCCAGCCGCACACCCGCCGAATCAATAATCTGCCCGAGACAAGACAAAAATTTCCAAAGCTAATGCGATAACTTCTTTCATTTGCGCGACAGAACACTGTAAATACCTAACTACTAATAAGCAAGTTTACTACGCAAACAATTAATTCTAGAAACGGTGACTTAGAGTAATAACAAATATTAACAATAACATTGGTTGTAACATAATAATGCGAAAATTGCATTTCAAATATTACATTTAAGAAAACAATAAAAACCGAAAAAATGTGTAGTGGGTCTATGTTTATATACACATTTATATACATACATTTACACATAAAAGTTCATTTCGTTTAAAAAAAGTTTGAATTTACGATCGTTGTGGAATAAAAACTAGCTGCTAAAATATTTATTACACATTTCAATGAATAGATTAATTTCTAACGCAAAAGTTATCCAACACAATCCCTCTTATACATACAAATATTAAAGATATACAAAAAGGAATCGTCGAATGAACTAGTATTAGCTAAATAAATAAATTACGAGGCCTTATATAGTTTCAACATACCAATAATTATTGGTATATTTAACTTAATTTCTTATTATCATATCTTATTATTATATCCTATTATTAATTTCGTATTATTTAACTTAACTAATTAACAATAACACCGAATATTTTTATTTCTACTCTTCATAAAATTGTACGTACTTCGTGTAGCAAAACCAAATAACTGTTATTACAGAATTGCTACATTATCGACGTTAAATAGATTTTATAGCGCATTACAAGTGACAAAATTAAGATTGAAAAACATGTTTATTGTTCAATGACAACGGAAATAAAAACATAAATTATAATTTGTTTTTATTTATTAAGCGATTAATAGTTATTAACAGTTTAGCTATCGATCAATTGATATTCATAATACTAATACGTCGAGTGCATAACTTAAATAATTAATTCTTATTAATTTCTATACTGAAATGGTAACGAAATTTCAAAAATTTGTGAAGTCACCTAGAGGTAAAATTTTAATTAACTACAGAATCCTTTCATATGCGTGCCTGTACACTTCACCTCTTAAGGCATAAACTAGCAAAAAAAAAACATACCGATAAGGTGATTCCAATAAACACTGTATATTAATCTTACAAACAAGGCATCGGCGTGGATAATGAATTGGTCCAAAACGAGCGCGGTAGTAGGTATCCGAGTATCTTTTTCCGATACGCACCCGTGACATGAAAGACGCGAGTAGAATACAGGTCGAGGGCGAGTTTTTAAGTATTATGACCCGTTCGCACACATTTTTACTTGTACAGGCATTGGTAAGTTCCACAACACGACCAGTAGGTGCGTTAAATGAATCCTCATACACACGATACTAAAGTCATACATTACAGTAACGGTTAAAACTTATCGAGGGCGGCGTTCCAATACGGTAGGAGCATTCCAGCGCCGTTGCCGGTGAGCCGCAGAACGATCAGGAAAATAACAAAAGCCTTACGTGAAGTTCCCTCGTAACTTTTAACTAACGTAATATTATGGTGGACACATTGGTACTCGTTTACTGTGTGTCCCCGACACGCGTTAACGTCTATATACACCGGACAGAATAGAGTAATACACAACTTCATAGTAATATGTTTTCTGAAATTCAAAGTTGATATGACGTTGATTCTCCCTCCTTTTGAATGAGGTTTAATGAGATTTTGTGGGATCCCCCATTTTAAGTTCACGTTATTAATAGACGCCCCTTAAATAAATACATACGTTCACTGAAATTTATGACATGCCAAATTCAAACACAAATTAAATTTTGTTAATAGTATGACATGTATTTGACAATTTATAACAAATGTTATTGTAATCATAATCTAATGTTCATTTATAACAATTCCTTTCGATATCTTTCCAAACTAATTTAGTAAAATCTTATTTTCAGAATTTTTCCTAACGGGATAATTCAAATACGGTATATTAAATATCTTTCGCCAATTAGGATTATATCTGGTCGGATGTAAAAAAAAAACAAGTGCGTCAGGGGACACCGGTAGATGTGAAACATCAAAACAGTTCCAACTATTATAATTGGAATAAGATGGATGGCAGGTACTGCCAATGAAAAGAGAAGCTCATGATTTTCATTAACCACATTTAATATTACATTTGATCTGAACTCTGTTGCAGAAGCGCTAGAGTTGTTTTTCGTAGACTATCATCTGATTCTATAAAAGTTACAATTGGTCGATGATAACTAAAATATGAAATTTTCATTTTTGATATAATGTTCACTATCACTCATTTTGGAAACTTAGTAAACGAAATTTGAAAAATAGGAATCTGTTTATTGTTATAAAAAGCTTCATCGCAGGAGGAAATACACGATCAGACGCACACGCCGTTAAAACTAAGCGTCTCCGAAGTGGAGACGATTGATATTGCCTCGTTTCAACGCGCACGGTCCCCTCTACCTGCGCACCCCGCTAGGCGCAGCCGGCGTAAGCTAAAACAAAGCGTTTCATGAATTTTGAGACGTCTTGCTTTTACCCCAGTCCAACGCGCGTATAGATGTTTTACGTCAAAATTACACTTTTTTACCCGACTATGGATGTATGGGTTTATCAGTCTATATGTATATGCCGTATGCATGTTCCTTTGTGGCACTTTACGGACCAAACGCGTAGGCCTTCTTTGATTATTTACGGCAATATTGATTTGTCTAATCTTATCGAGTGTCACCAAAGGCATGAAATAATCAACATTTAATATGGGGATAACCAGACGCCGTATTGAGAAAAAGAAAAAAAAGAAAGTCGATGAACTATGGTCAAGTGGGGTATCATCGAATAGATTATTGAAAATCACTTTTAGGTTTTTTTTAACTATTTTCCATTTTGAACGAATCCTGTAGGATTTATAACGATTTTAAATTGATTGGAAAACATTCTCACTTAAATTTTCAAAACTAGTAATAAAGGTGCGATAAAGTTTATACATAATCATATAATAGGCCTTGGTAACGTGAAAACTAATTATTACAATATGATTCAAAATAATATTTAAAATCCAGAGTTTTACAGCTTTGAAATATAGTTTTAACGACCGTTACCTAATACAATGAGAGAAAAATGTAATCAACAATAAATGAATAATAAAATAGGTACAATATCAAAAATTAATTGACAAAAACATATCGTTAAAATAAATTTATCACGAATATAACGAGACACGCCGAGACGCCGCCAATGACAACGAGAAAGCGATCCTAGAATATCGATAAAACAAAGTTAAAAAGTAATAAATAAAAGGTATAGTTATAAAATTAAAAAAAAAAAACCCCCGACTGCGTAAAAATCAATTGAAAAGACAAAAACAAGATTATGTAAAAAATCATCCAATTAAATATGACAAATATTTGGAGTCGGAGACATACACATCAAGTAAGCGGTAAGGAAACATGAATCTAATGCCTTCAACTGCAAATTAGTATCATATATAATTGGATGATTATTTACCTAATTTAGTTTTCTTCTTTTCAGTTCACTTTTACGCAGTCGGCTTTTATTAATTATATTTCACTTAATTTATACTCGTCAAAATTACGCTACTTTGATTTTTAATTAGTTTTATTACACTTTACGTACCTACTACAAGAAATAGCTTCGCAACAAGTAGACTTGGCGGACTGTGCGGCGGCGCGGGCGCATCGATTGCGCAACGCTATATCGGGCACCGCGCCGGTCGGCGCAACGACCGGGGCGCGGCGTCGCCTTTCGCAGAGCGTGGCCGCGCCGACTTGTTTACTATTTCGTTATACACATCGTAGGCGCTACAATCGCACTCGGTGTGAGTTCATTCAGCACATCAGCCTCGCACACGGATCGCACCGTGGATGTTCTGATGCCAGTCTTACTATTACTATACATCTTGGCAGTACATAAGTTGCGACAGCAGCATGACTCTTCCGGAGATCGTTGGAATTATGAATATTGAAATACAGGAAAACGAATAATGGGTAAAACGGCGATGACTAAAAATCGGTGAAACATCAACAATAATAATCCCGTCGACAACGGCGACTCATGGCGCACTTCGGAAAACACCTCCCGAGTCCAGCAGCGCCTGCGCCGGCGCAGCCACAGGGCGGCCGGTAATGATGCCAATTAAATGCCGGAAGTGTACTTCCTCTACTTTTGTCGAATAAACTCTACTAGCTAAAGTACACTTTGATGTAAAAATATTCGTAAAATAAACTTGTAGCTTCACAGCGGTAGTGATATTCGTTTATATTTTATACACATAATGTTTCAATGTCAGAATTTTATTGTCCCAGTACTAAAATTGTGATTGTAAACATGTAAGTACACAACAAATGGAAATCGTTCATATACACCTATATAATATAGTGTCCTGATTGACTATTTGGCATTTGGCAAAAAAAAAGGATAGTGACAAAATAAACGGTTCTCGAGGCAATGGGTTTTATAACTGCTTGAAATTTTTTGTCGCACTATAAATGCGAGATGGGTAACGAGTTGTTGTTGGCAAATCGGACACGAGTGACGCGGCCACGGCCGACCGCGGGTCCTGAACCACAAAACTCGAATTAAAAACGTCGAAAAAAATAATATATCTTAAGCTCAGGCCTTTTTGACTGCGAAAAAACATCACACTTTAAAGTATCGGGACTTCTGAACCGATTTTTAAAATTCCTTCACCAATAAGAAGCTCCCCGAGTAAAATAAACTATTAACATTGCCTATTGGCTTCCATCTTCATATTTGTGCTATTACAGATTCTAAAAATTTCACTAGTAGAAAGCTACGCTATCCCCGAGTAATATGTTCTAAGTTTTATTTTGTTACCAGCATTCGTTTTGGCTTTCGTTTTGGCCAAATCGGAACTGTGATCGGAATCGAAACGAAATTGCAAACGGAACGGCGACGAGTGAAACCGAAATACAAACTTGAATCGAAACCATTAACGAAATTCAGGTCAAAATAGTGTGGAACTAAAATTAGAATCAACAGCGGGACCGGAATTAAAATGAGCAGCACTGAATGAGAATTTAGAGCGGGATAGGGATCGAGAGTGGAATCAGAATTGGAATCAAAAATGGGACCGTTATAGAAGTCGAATATGAAACAAATTGGCATTGAAAATAGGTCCAGGATCAGAATCGAAAAAAAGATAGCGATCAGGATTTTAATTGTGATCGGTCGATGTAGGAGGTAATGGAATTCATTGTATGTCCACGCGGACGGAATCATGGATAAAATCTAGTTTTCTATACGTTCACCGATTGCCTGGAATCGTTTGTTTTAAGTTATTATATATACTTTTCTCTGATCTTGAAACATACCGTTAACATTTGTCAATATTTTAGGTTAATTATGAAAACTAAAGATTGATTTGGATTATTTATATTACTTTATATTTACATACCTATACCTAGAGGGTAATCAGTTTTTTATCGAACTTGGTTCAATACCTTCGTGTTATATAATACTGCAATTTACATTATTACTGCACAGATATTTCTTTCACTTTCGGGCCGGATGCTGAGAGCGCTTCGAGGAGTGTGCGGAAGACGCTTCGGCGAGTTGGGGAAAATCCGGTAACTTAGCGAGGATTGGGAACCCGACCGATCTCATCGACGGACTTGTGAAACTAGAAGACCGAGCGTGCTCGTACTGCAATTAAAAATGTAGATTCTAGATTACTAGTGTTACCTAATCATTAAGGATCTGTGGTACTATTTTTCCACTTTTTTCGTAATAAATAAAGACGACGGCTTTGCTCATTGTTAATATTTACAAAATTATCTTAAACCGTAAGCAAATTTTACGAGACGCATTATAAAGTTTGACAGGGTTAAACTTTATAATTCTGCTAGAAAAATTTAATATGCATACTAAATTGCTTTCAAAAAGCTAACGTACTTTATCTAAACACCTATTAGATATACTAGAAAAAAATGCACACCAAAAACGTACAAACAATATTTATACATAAATAGCTTTCCGATCGCGCTTTCGCCCGCGTGGATTCGGTCTGTCTCGATCGGTAGAAACAAAGTCAACACGTACATCTATAAGTGTGAATATAAAAAGTGCGGTATGAGTCAATAGGATTTCAAATTACGAAAACTGAGACAGCCCACGAAATGACAAACGCGTCTGGCAAATCTTTTACTAGCACCGACTTCATAACATTACACGACACTTTATAACAATTAATTACTTACTCTAAATATTTAAGTAATATAACCTAATGGTATTCAATTTTTTAATTCGTTTTGATAATTTATTAATATATAAAATTTTGAAATCTAATAGTAATAAATAATTAGTAAAATCTAGGTAGGTTTTTGAAGGGGAATTTAATGTTTTGTGTTGAAAAGATTATTTATTGATTGTTTTTCGCTCTGGTTTTAAAAGGTATGGAACACGGTATGTTCGAAATTTGCAAAACAAAACGGCGTCAAACAATTCGTATTTGTAGAACGTCGAAACAAAAAAAAAATATTAGTATCTACAGTTTTAAATAAAAATAAAAAAACCCGTGTAGTCGTTCTCAATGGTCAAACTGTATATAATCTATATACTGTACGATATGTCCATATATGTATAACCTGCAGAGACCCCGGAGTGTCGTATTAAAGAGCACGCACGTGTGCGAGTTCGGGTCGAACTTGTCGGTATTATAATGAATGGATGTACAAAGCTCCTAGCTACCAAAACACCCGAGCCGCCGACACACAATGGAACACCAAATAACTTAAGTAACAAATTGCTGTTGCGTCCAGTTCTACGAGATGAATCGTCACGAGCGCCCGCGCCGGCCCGCACAAATTGCCCCTATGGTCGGCCGATAAGATCTCGGACGCCATCAACTTGAAATACCAATGAAACGGTATGCAAAATCGTGTATTTTTAATGAGAATATAGTTTTATATGGCTTTTATACGGCCGTTATATAAGTTAAAACCCGTTAATTGCGTAGTCTTAAGATCTGCTTAATTTTCATAGTGAACCTTACGTTTTAATTATTGAATACGTACTGAAGAATTGGAGTATATAAGAGCGTGTATATATGTAGTTAAAACTCTCAAAGATTTCATGGGTTGCAATATTTTAAATGACATTTACACGCGACGCTTGTCCCGCGTGCGACGGAGACATCGACAGCGAAAATGTAAAAGAAATATGATTAGGTAGCATAATAAAAATACGATAGACTAAATAACGCTTCCGATTTTCTGAGTGTTTTCAACTACTTCAACACGGTGTGTGTAAAACAATGTGAATTGTATAGTCACCGGCATGCCACGTGCATTCCAAAGCACTTAACGCGAAATAAAGCTTATGCCCTACCGTGTAGAATTAATTATGTGTTTCGCTATTCGATATCAAATTTCACTTCTTGCAATACATTAGTCAAAATCAAATAATTATTTATTTGATTAATTGGGCGTAACGTGTACAATAAAAAAGTTACAAACATTATGCCTCTAAATATTCCACGAACAATTTATTAACGATCAAACACGACAATACATTTACTTCTGTCATCATTAAACCCTACTAAAAATCGATTAGGATAAAGAAACATACACAGCAAACGCGACCGCAAAAGCGATTAATTTCGTGAACTCTCAAGTTAGCTATAGGTGCATAAATGTTAAGTAATAGGAATTAATCACGCACGGTGAGTAACGTGCGTGTAACTGCATCGTACACATCACGTTATTTATTGTGTAGGTCGAGTCGGAATATCGTACTGCGGGGGTTATCTATTTCATAAGTTAATATATAACCAACTAAGACGATTAGATATGTGTGCGTGCGTGCGTGCGTATATATACACACACACAGTGCATTACAATAAAATTCTCAACGCGAAAATATCGTAAGGCAATTTTGATGCTAAGTTAATTAATACAGAGCATGTTCTGAATTTTATATATGACCAAACACACAATGAATGAAACAAATGTACTAATCAACGAAAAAAGGTTTGATAGTCGAACGTAAGATTCTGGAGGGTTATTTGTAGGATTAAAGAGAACCATTTTACCGACATCTTTATTTTTCCACGGACACATGTTCTTGTAAACATCGATTTAAATGGTTAAACTGAAATTAAATGGATTTTTTTAATAATATAAAATCTACCGTCTACATATACAAAAAATGTTCTATTGTCTTATGTCCACATTGAAAACATTAATAAAATTTCATTGCTGGTTGCGTAAAAGTGTGTAATAGAAACAAAACTTTTTTAAAAATTTGTCTACCTGTTTGAACACTAAAATGGCTCGACGAATTTCCATAGTTTTCATAAATAATTTGAGTGTAGTTCGGGACAATGTAAACGCTTTTCGTCAAAATGCGTCCAAGGAAAATTAGATTATTAAAAATAAATTCCACGCGTATGAAGACGCAACCCTAGTGGAGAATACAATATTTACACAGATTAAGGAAATATTTTTTCTTTTATACCTCTTACACATAATAAAAGAAATTAAAATTTTCTAATGGAAGGGTTTCTTTGCCGTGTAGTTGCACATAAAACCGTGGTTTAGTAATTTAACTCCACTTCGTAACGATCGCCATGCAGATGGCGTTCGTACCTTCGCAACAAGCGCCCGCGCCCGCGCCCGCACCGCCGATGCTATGGAATTATTCTCGCGCTCGCGTTGTCGGCGTCGACGCCGCGTCGGCGGCTACTTTATGAATACACAATGACCACGCCGGGCACCGAGCGACAGAACGCGGATACGGGCGCGCGCTAGCTCTCTAGCGGTCGTCAGGTCTGCAACGGTGTCGCGGGCTACAATCCATAACGCTGTAACGATTTAACGACTACGATAAATTGTTTGTTAACATTTCTGTATTGCGCTATAACCGGCACCACGTGCGTTCGACGTTCCCTGCCACCCGGTTCAGCCCGCTGTCTAGGATTACAGCGGTGCACGTTCGGACTTGGGGTCGCCGCCTGCTTCGTCCGGGGGACTTCCAGCGCGGGAGCTGTACTTACGAATGTTGTGTAGTACTTGTCACTCATTGTCACTTGTTGGAGTGTCAATCACTCGGAGTTGTCACTTTAAAGATGAGACTAGCGAGCCGCGAGTGCACGGCCAGTAGCTCAGTACTTCGTAATAATTGCATGATGCTAGGTCCTTTGTTCTTGTGACCGATCGTCCATTTAATCGGTATTGTCTTCTATAGCATTTTTTGGGAACGCATTTATTGCGCAATAATGGAAACGGAAAACTAACAAAGAGAAAGAAATTATGACTAATTTTCAACATGCGTAGCTAAGAGACGAAAAGTGTAATAAGGAAGAAATAATGAGAAACGTTGATGAAAAACATATAAAATGCATAATTTGCATTGTCAGTTTAACGGAAAATTGTTTAATGAAAAGGATTTATCGACGTGTATCAATAATGAAAATCACAAGAAAATTATGAAAAACCTCGAAATTAATTCTTTAATGCCCAGTATATACGCTAAAAAATATATTTCTAAAAAACTGGTCAAGAGCATGTCGGACCATGCTCATAATAGGATTCCGAAGCCATTATTACAAAGAAATGCACTACAGATGAAATTTTCATCTTTTTTACACTTTTTCCGTGCTTCCCGCACAGAATAGTTATAAGTACTTAGTCGCTTATAACTAATAAACCAATTAGGTATGTTGACTATTACTATTAAACTAGTGTGAACTAAAGTGCATTAGCAAAAGAGCGTATTTCATGGCACTTACGTCCTTTTGTTGAGAAGAGCAGTACAATAATTCAAAAACAGCATATCCGACTATGTTCAATATAATTTTCATTGAAAGTATTAAGCGTTACTTTCGTTATTTTTTTCATCTTTTTTGCACATCGGTTTAGAAAATAAAGGGGTGGGTCACAATTTCTGCTACTTTCGGAGCGTTTATTTCCGAAATTATTGACGAATTCAGAAAATTGCTTAGAGAGCTTAAAGTGTTTTTAAAAGAACTGTCGAAATATGTACTACACGTTGATGTTTGTAGAAAATACATTTTTTTGAGATTTTGTTCCTGTATGGAGTGCCAAACACATTTTTTATTATTTCACTACCAAACTAAGTAACGCCTTATACAATACACCTATACTCTAAATTTCATCAATGTAAATTTTGTAGTTTTTTTAGAAAATTTTCAATTTTCTTAGCGGGAAGTTAAAAAGAAAAATAACAAGCAAAAACAGTGTCCCGCCATTTTCCTGTTTTTCTGTCCACCAAAACTAGTGAATCTAACGTAGAAATTGGATACATTTTGAAGTTTTATTACAAAAACAAAAAAAATGAAACACTAGTCGCAAAAAAAATTTGTGATGTTTATGGACCTAATGCAGTATCAGTAAGAGAAGCATAAAACTGATTCAAGCATTTTCAGTCCGGTAATTTTGATATCAAAGATGAAGGACCTCTTAGGATAAAGTCAACGCCATTTTGAAAAAAGTAGAGCAAGATCGGCATATTAATTCTAAGACAGATGAAGAGCTGTGGATTGAACACAAAACAGTTTGACCTATTTCAAAAAAGCTAGATATACAAAAAAAGGCTCGATACTCGGGTTCTGTTCGAACTCACTGGAAGAAATCTAATAAATCGTGTACTCATTTTGGATTCTCTATTGAAACGTAATTAAACCGAATTGCTTTTGAATAGACGATCACTGGTGACAAAAATGCATTGTCCATAACAAGAACGTATGGAAAAGATCATGGTCAAAAGTCAAGCAAGCTCCACAGACTGTAGCGAAATCGCAATAAACTCGCAATAAACTGTGCTATAATATGGTGAGATTGTAAGTGCATTATGAGCTTTTACCGCCGGGCAAAACAATCGATTTGGATCTCCACTGCCAACAGCTCATGAGACTCAAACAAGAAGCGAAGAAAAAGCAGCCGGAATTGATCAACAGAAAAGATGTGGATTTTCCTATGATAACGCGAGATAACACACATTTTATAATTAAATGTATATTAAATATGATGAAAAATTATCTTGTATTTGTATATAAAATACGAAAAAACTTTTTTCCTGACCTTATACATAGATAACAAATCGTAGATTACTATTTCGTTCGCATTATCCGCTCTCATATATCAAAATAGTAGATGTGCGGTCGCTGGTATGTGAGAAACGAAAAACAGCGGTAACTTGTATTATACATATACCTTACATTATAATGAAAAATTCCTACATCAAACACGAAAATTGAGATTTATTCTTATAAACAGAAAATATATGTTTATTTCAGGAATTTGTAGAAGAGGTAAAACTTTTTAGGTTGTTAATTTCGTATTTCGAAAAATGCCGTTAAATTTGATTAACACTGAAAAAATTTGGTTGCCTGTAAAGTCGGTATACGGGCGAAAGTTTTACGTGACAACGACTTTGAATGGTAAAATCATTTTAATGTGAATATTCATTCGTATAGTAGGAAGAAGGATGAAATAATAGTAACAATTTAAAACATTTATTTATACAAAGAATTATATTTAAAACATTAATTTATACAAAGAATCTCGCACTGAATTTCATATTAACAAAATTTTATTTTTACCTTTACACATACATACGTATTTATATACAAATATACATACAATAACTTGCAATACATTTGCAAGCTATGCACTAATTCTCTAGCTGCGCGCGGCAGACCGATCATAGTTGAGTGGGAGAGAGACGCAAGGCATTCGGCGGGCCTCTCTCGTTCGGTGACTCATCGTTACGTTACCGAGCGTTACACTTTTCATAAGTGACTCCCAGCCGCAACCTAATTTAAGACGTTGTCACGTCAAAAAAATTTTTGTATTGTAATTTGAGGGGTTGTTCACGATTTTATTATTTTCTCTATTAAAGGAGTAATGTACGTCTAAAATGATTAAAAGTTTTTTTACGCAATTCTTAACACTATTCAAGGAAGTGTGTAATAATTTCTGGGAATTCCCTATTGTTATAATTTAACTTGTCAGCTGGGGAAATACGTTAATGAACAATACGGTAACAATTTAAATACTTAATTGAAACTGAACTAGGGTAGTACCTTTCATACAGTAAAGACACATTTAATATTATCGTATACATATCTAAGTATGATAATGATAACTATACAACAAAATAATTGTCCTATCTTTATATCACACACCATAGGTTTCGCAGTACTTTACAGTTTAGATTTTGATGTATTTCAAAAGACATCTTTAGAAAATAAGCCAAGATAAATTAAAAACTTATGGTATAAGCGTGACTATTTCCCAAAATATGCGAGATCACCTTTTACCGTAGTAAATTTACTGACAGAGTTTAGGCTGAATTTTTCTCTTTTAATAGGTTTTCAAGTTTTAAATTACTATTGAAATAAGTCGTTCCTGAACCCGTTAATCTGGAAATAACGAAAAGTGACTTCCTCGATCAAGAGTGACGGGAAAATAAAGGTTAGTGAAAAGTATTTACTTCTTATATAGACGTTTCTACTTTGAAGCGGTTTGAGTGAAAAAAGAGCCGACGTAAACGGACCGCGCGGCAAACGGCACACGCGCAACGCACTTAAGTGCACGATAAACCATATAATTACAATATATTCCAACAGGCAAGAAAGTGCCTAACTAATTAACAAATACCATACGATTTTAGAATACTTTTTAGCGCATACAATCGTCGAGAGAGCGGGCGTCGACACGTCGACACCACGACCCGACGACCCGACGACGATGACCAAGAGAAGAGCGCGGCCGGCGCGCGCGTGACACGCGACCGAGGAATAGAGGGCATTCCTCTCTGTACTTCTCGCAAATATGACCATCGGAAACTGAATCAGCCCGGTAACCCGAAACGAAATCGAGAGTCGGCGAATAGCAGTAGGCGGGCACACGAGCACGGCGTCGGCGCGTCACGCACTCCAGAGGGATCTACGTACTACCTACAAAATGACATCTACGAGGGGATAATACATCACCTAGAAATTAAAACAAAATTTAGAAATCTAAAAGGACACCCCTCAAAATAACTCATTTTAATAGAGTTTTATATTAATAAGGGATCAAATGACATTGAATTGAACAACCATTTTGAATACGAAATCAGAGGAAAACAGTCTAAAGTAAAATAAAAAAAATTATATCGATCTATATGTAAAGTACACAGATATACATAGATTTTTTTTTCATTCTGTTTTTCCTTTATATAATACGTAACAAATGCTAATTTATTATTATAATTGTATTAAAAAGATATTTTTTTTTTACATATTAGTGTACTCATAAGTGCAGTATGCATATATAATAGGCAAGGTTCAAAACAGTACTTGTTTTACAATACGAGTTGAGAATACCTCAAACGCTTCGTGTTATGAGACGTTCAAAATCGTTTTGCATCCGAAATACTAAATTACAGTTATTACAAAAAATATTTTGATAATGCAAACCTTAGCTTGTTCTAACAGCAGTTAAGTATGGTGCAGATTAATAATTCTGTCCGTCCAAATTCAGTCAATCTACGATTGACCAATAGCGATTGCCTGAATTAAATCTTAACTTTCAATATTTCTGTAGAATTTCACCTAAGACGTATTGTGTAGTATATGGATCAATGATTTTTTAGTGAGTGCAGCTTGAACAGCACCCAAGAGTATTTCATAGTTAATTTATTTGGATATTATTTGTGATTTTAATTTGTTGTTTTCATTAAGTATAAATTCTTTTTTATCAATTTTCACGCAATAAAATATAATAAAGATAAAATTAAAATAGTCTGCTTGTTATAGGTATCAGTAAAACTAATTAAGAAAGTAAATAGTTACTATCACAATTTTATACATTTAACTAAAACACATAATTCAGTAATATCAAGTATTAAAGAAAATTGTTAATATTACACATACAATACAAAATATAAAATATTTTCCATGCTATCAATGAATAATTACTGAATCAAACTTGAAATTATAAAACTAGTAATGATAGATAGAATAATAATGCTGTCTGCATTATCTATTCGTTAAGAGCAAAATGTGATATGGGACGATCATAATTACACATAAAGACGAAAACTAACGATCATTCCTCTCTTCCTGGGTGTTTCCTAATATATGTTATTGGTGATTAATGAATTATCTCTTAATCACCCCTGGCCTACCAGTGCGGTCTATCTCAAAACGATGCTGACACCAAAACTTTGTACAACGGTCTGGAAGAGCGACGACACCGCGAGCGGCAACTCGAGCGACGGAAATCGAGTCTCGACGCCAAGATTGCTTTTAAATCACATTATGCGCGCCTGATGCAACGGCTGCATGACGGGTGCATCGACCTGCGCCCTGAGCTTTGGTAGAGAGATGCACTGTAATATTTCATACGATCATAAAAAAAAAACTAAGTTTTGTCTACGGCTCCGCTGTATCAACAATATTTGATCTCCCGATGTCAATGACGACATACACCTTGAAGTCTTTGAGCGTACCACCTCTGTCTTCTGTATATTTACAGATTTAACAAAAGCTTTATTTCCTACTTTCTTGACCACGCAATATGAAGACGTATGCATATCCTTTTAATCTCATAACATTGAAAACTAGCAATTTGAAGCGAAAATTCGTTAAAAGTTTAATGTATACTCAATTAAAGTTATTTTATTATTATTAAACCTATCAAAAAACCAATAAACTAAGCTATACAAAATTTATTAGTATTACAATATTTTTAATAAAATAATGAATGATAAGTGTCCATAGTATAATAAATATAAAATAATGAATTACTCAAAACATTTACAAAAAATGTGTGTCAGCTCCGACGCACGACTGGAGTTTACTCCTTAAGTACGATTTATTTAACTGAAAAATTTCATTTTGACTAAAAATTTAAGAAAAATGATTAAAGATAAAATTTTTTTAGCCTATCTACAATTATTTCATTTTTCATTTTTAGTAAAAAAACGAAGATTTATTATAACTACAATTATTAAAATATTATGGAAAGTATTTTGAATAAATTTTTGGTTTTACCAATAATTGAAGAAAAGCATTAGAGAAGAAATTTTTAACCTATCTACAATTATTTTGTATTTTTAATTTTAAGTAAAAGACGAAGATTTATTGTAATTAAAATTATAAAATATTATCCAGAAGTATTTAAAATAAATATTTACATTGTAAAAGAACACTTTAAAACACAAACAAAACAGTGGTGACGATCCGTATGAGAATTGTATAACTGATACTATATATATATATATATATATATATATATATATATATATATATATATATATATATATATATATATATATATATATATATATATATGTATATTTATATCGTTTGTAAACGTTGAACACTATACTTTTATAATATATATAGGTATACACACAATATATGCGTCAGCTGCCTGCGCTGGCTACACACAAGTATACACATACGCGATTGAAGTGAAAGGTGCGCCAATAAGTTGCGCACCAAAAACGTAACGCGGATTCATCAGTAGATTTTACTCCTCAAATTTTTCTCATACCGGGCGCCTTATATGAAAATCGATTCTTAAGGAGTAAACTCCAAAAACCTTTAGTATCTTAGTATATAGTATAGTAATCCAAAAAACGGTTAACTTGGGGGCCATCACTAAAACTTTCCGCCATTTTCATGCTTATAACGTTTGGAACTTCAAGCTCAAAAAGTTCTTGTTGTAAATGGCTTTGAACTCAAAGAGATCGATAACATATTTTAGGCCACTTGACCACATGCGCACAAAAACTTAAAACGATATTACTGTACTTACGCGATTTACTCATATACGTTAAATATTACTATATGCTATTGTAAAAATCACAAAGCTTTGTGTGAAAATTGAATTACTTATTTGTTTTATTTCTAAAAATAAAATAACAACTGACAGGATTCTAAAAAGGTGCCAAATATTAAGAAACCAAAACCAACGGACTTGCATAATGATTGTTGAACGTCAGTGTAAAGATTATGCAGATTTATACCATTTGAAGATCAGTGTTATTTGATTAACCTTCAGGGAAATAGACATGAGTTTATAAAACATATATCAAATCAACGCAGAAATAATGTCCTAATTTATTTCCAAATAAACTCATAAAGCGACATTTTTTCTGTGGTAACTTTTACAAGGTTACCACAGAGTTAGAGTTGTATAGGTGATGGCACAAGTCCGACCCCATCGACAATGCGACTATTTAGTTACTCGTACCCGAGCGACCGGAAAACACAAAGTAGTCAAGGTGTTCGTCACACCTGCCGTAGCCTTTACGGTGGCTCCGCCGAGCTTAAAATAAGGTTAAATCGATTGCATTTCTAAATACCAAGAACGCATTCGATTAAACGTCGCAACAATTTATATGTTCATTCGTTTAATCGAAAGAAACGACATTCGTTCCTTTATCGCTCCCACTTATCGTCATAAAGACAGTATGTAATAAGTAAACAAGACCAACGCCCTTCACATGTCCGAGTCGCGTTTAGGGAGACCGTGCAATAAAGATGTGCCTCATGCCCCGAATTCGGTCTGATCGCTGCATCACACAATTACTATTATGTTGTGCAAAACAGTATTTTTGAGATACTATCTCTGGGAATTGCCGTTTTAACACCACTGCAGTTTTAACGATCACTTTCATTCGTTAAAACACGGTACACCAGTTAGACGATTTTCAATTATTTTTTGGAGATATTTTTACTTTAAAATCTATAGAATATAAGATTTAAGTAGAGATGTACAATCACATCACATACTTCATTAGTAAGCCTCGACGATATTATCATTCCTGCACAGTGGGAGCTACTGACCATAACAGAGACCATAAAATCGTCCATAAAAACGAATTCAAATGCGGAAAGAAAAGTTTACGACTACTTTGCTAAGCAGAGGATTTTCCTACAAAGCCCATCGACATGTAGAGTTCCACGACATATTTTTTTTTGTTTTAGAGAAGAGTTCAAAACACAAAATAAAGCGTTCCAAATATCAATTAAAATGAATGGCGTAGACAACGTTAACACACTATATAATGTATATATAGTGTGTTAATGTAAAAAGTGCTATGTGTATGTACACATAGAACTTTTTATGCATGCCCACATTAATGCACTCAACGTAGCAATAATTAGCAACGAGATAGTTACCATACTTAAAAATGGTCTCGAATAATTTCCCGATTAGGCACTTTCTTCGATCCGTGCATCGTAAGTTTAATCATAAACACACGTTTTAGTGTGTGTATCGTAAAAACAGCGAATGCCACTAATTTGTTTTGGATGAGACAATGTCTTATAAAAAGTTTCTTAATCAATTAGGTACGTAGTTATTATTGAAAGAATCACAACTTCTTTCCAACCCATTTCAAATACATAATTAAAAATGGCACGTAGTCGGGGAAAAACACTTTTTTTGTCGCACTTTTCCTTTTTTTGTAATAAAATTTTAAAATGTATCGAATTTCTACGTTATATTGGTGGACACAAAAAAAAGGAAAAATGGCGGTACACCGTTTTTACTTTTTATTTCTCTTTTTTCAAAATGTCATCTGTTTGATGGTATAAAAACTAGCCATATACAAACTGCACAACCAAAGAGACTTGAGTGCGCCTTTTTAATATACGAAATAAGAAAAAACTTTTTTCCCCGAACTAATATATTGTACCGACGTATGTACTCTTTCATAAGCTACAATGTAGCAGCCGTCGACGATTTTGTTACAGTGAAAATCAGGTTTGTCTCGCTGTTATATATTTCACTATTCGATATAAGTTCATACATTTTTAGAAATAACGGAAGTGTATACATGAATTATATCCACCTAACATAATTACGTAAATCATATTGACCTCCTTAACTATACAAAATTGGAAAGCTTACTAATGAAGATTTCATTATCGTCGAGTCGACTGAGTACTCCTTCAGAGTTAAAATACATTAAAAACTGCGTTAAACACACAAAAAAATGATTATGTCTAGGAATAGCTTCCCCTATTATCCTACTCTATATTTCGAAATACATTCATAAAATCAGTATTTTAAAACAGTGTAAGATACCTATACATCACATACCTAGCGCGGGCACACAGGCACCGCACGCTCGGATTCACTGAGTTTTATACTGTTTTTGAATAATAGTACTCACTAAATTTACAAGTATTTTGTAATAGAATATGTTCAATGAGAGACTAATCGCCGCCTTCGAGGTTTTCGGGAAAAGATGCGTTTTAATTACTTTTAGTCACCGACTTCAAATTATTTACCACCTGAAAAGTTCTTTCGTTTACTTCTCTTGGCCCACGGCGATGTGATTCTTTTCTAAATATAAACAAATGCTATGACTGTTCGTCGTGACCTATTTATTTTGTTGTCCCGCTCAGGTTTGCCTAAGTTACCACAAACATTTGGGTTAAGCAAACATACAATAAACATGTTTTTTATATTAAGTAACTAGGTCACTTTTGTTTTTTGAATACATCTTCATCACACTATTAAGCACAGCACTTTACCATACATAACATTCTTTTATTTTACAAATATATTGTTATTTATAGCTAGCTATCTGCCCAAAAAACAACCGTAAAACTTTCAAGCGGAAACCGTATCCCTAATCGCCGACTAAAGTTTACAATATACCTCTACCTACAGAAATTATATTAATATATTTCTTTGTAGCTTCTATCTGTTTACAAAATTAGTGATTTTATTTTTTTCTAAGTCTTTGACAATAAATAGACTATCCACAGTACTATGTATAAAAACGGAGTGAGCGTAAATTTTTGTGGATCATAAAGTTTGTTTGTGACGTTTATTAACAATACTGGTTGCTGTGTATCACTGAATATAAATTGAATTATTACTTCGCCACCGCCTACTTCAAAACAGATCCTTTGAACGAAAGATATGGAAAAACGGAGTTGAAAATAAATAATGTAATAATAGCGACCGCACGAGGTTTCGTTTACCTACCTAGGTATTTATGGTCCTGATCCCAACTCGCATTTCAAGACGAACCCGATTAAGCTATCGATGGCGATCCCTGTCGTCGAATGTATGTGGTAGCTCCGAGGAGTACTCGACCGTACAGTCGTGAATAGATCGATGTTCTTGAAAGTTTGATATGCCCAATGCTTTTAGTAATTTTTAGTTAAAAAAAATGTCACTAAATGCTGCTACATTTGTTGTACTAAATAAGAATAGCGTGAAGAAGAGTGAATGGTGAATTAAAATAATCGTTCGTTTGGATCAAATCAAACATACCCATAAGTGTGTACTCAAGTACACAGAACTGATGCCGTTATTTTAGGCGCCTACCCAGATATTCGAGTTTAGTTTTCAACACATCTTCAAGACTTTTATTACAGAATCTACTTCGAAATAATTAAATATCATTATGAATTAAGTTCAGACTACAGTAGCTTAGTTATTCCGTACAGGTACTGGATAAAACTCACAACAATGTAACAATGAAAAGGAATGTAATAAATGGCCAAATAATTTAAAAAAATCGAAAAATGTAACTGAATAAATCACGTAATAAACTCCATAATGTCCATTCAAAACTGCATAAAAGAATATCTACCGAGAGAGGTTCGACAAAGTCGATTCATACTTCCACAGGTTTGTCTACCAAATTAATAACTGCATAAATTTCTAAATGTACTTTTTAAATGCGATTTCACTTAAAGTACAGCTTTCCTCAGATTCCTATCGACGTTTACATTCTCACGTGTAGAAATATCAACTTTCCACAAAAAAAATACCTACCTACGTGTTAACAATAAGACCCTCGGAGCCAGGGGCCACTGCCATTGTTAGCGTTTGACGAAAAACTTCAACTTTTTGTAGGATTAACTAAGGGGGAGGATTTTTTTCACTGAAGCAAAAACTATCTTGATATATCGATACACTGCAACCACGTGAGCGACGTCGACTCGGGAGCGGAGTGGGGTTGCGTGGCGGTCCGGCCGTGATAATCACCTCGGTCGATGGCGTAACATAACTCGTCATGGCCGGCAGTCGGGGCGCCGCACGCACTTCCGCGCTCACCGGCCGACGTCGGCGTCGTAGCGCATCGGTCCGCCGCACTCTGCACCCACTCGACTGCAAGTCACCACTGCACCGCACTGCACACGCGTTCTATTTACGTTCGAAAATCGAAGCCGCAGCTCGATACGAGTACTACGAGCCTCCTCACACTGTCGCCGATGCACTGCCACTGGCGGGTGCGCGGCGCGGCCGGGGTCGGGCGCAACAGCTGACGGGAGGCGCAGCGGGCCCCCCGGCCCGCCCGCACCCGCGTCTGCGCGCAGCCGGTGCGTGTGCCGTGCCCCGCGCCCGCCGCCGCCCCCCGCGCCGTGACCCTCCTCTAATCCATTATTTACGGACGGCGGACCGGTTTGAGGGCGCGCGCGTTCGCACTGCCCGATGCCTGAACTCGTCGACTCCTGGGTATCTTCGAGTAATACCAATGCTACTATAGATTCAAACGCGATAAGTCGATTTCTTTAATAATGTTAATAATAACGCATTCGCCACTTACATGATATGAAACAAAAGTCCGAACCTCACGAATTACATAAAACTAATATAATACCCAAAAAAAAAACAATGAAACGAGATAAAAACATGCAACATATTATGATAGACCCACTGATATACAAATGCAATGTGGCGTCAAAAGGATAGCAAAAATTTTAAAAATTAAAGGAAGTTTATAGGTGACCGATCGCTCGACACAAACCTGCAAAATTATAAATCTTAGGTACAAAAGTCCTTATACGAAATAAACGCCACATTCGCTACCAGTTTTGAAAATGAACTCCTAAGGAGGTAAAAAGGACGCGAAATTTTGCAAGGGAGCAAACCCCTATTTATGAATGAAAAACATGAAAATTAGTATTACCGTTTCTGGTATAAGCCGCATGACTTTTTAGGGTTCAGTTCAGTTCATTCAGTTCACAAATGAAACGGAATCCTTATAGGATCACTCTCGTGTCTGTCTGTCCGTCTGTCACAGTCATTCTGCTCTAAGTCGACCGGACCGACAACGTTGACATGACATTCGGTACACAAATGTAGATACGTCTGGGACCTGTAAACTATTTCGTAAACTGTACCACGTAACATATCAAATGAAAAGTCTTAATGTGTGGATCTGCAATACATATTTTTACAATTTTAAAGAAATTAATTTAGTTATTTAAAAAAACAGTGTAAAATTGACCATTCCCCTTATCTCTGACACCACTACGCCCAAAACCTTGAAAATAATTCAAAAACTAGTTGTTTACTTATAGATTGCAGGAAAACGTATAAGAAATCTCTTCGTTTCGCTTCGTTTCAATGTCCAGCACAAACTGACACTCACTTACTATGTACTCGCATATTTATTAAGTACTAAGTATCTCACTTACTTAGTAAATATCAATTTATACTATACTTAACGTTATTGCGTTATATAAATTTAAGGACTAATCAAGAATCAAATACCAAAATACTTTCTATGTGGGGTGCACGATAACTTTCTGAAACCGGCCATTTAAATAATCAATAATCGAAAAGTGATACTACATTTGAAAATGAAACTCTTTGGCTGTAGAGTGCAGTTTGTTTCATCTGTAAATTGTTTTTACATTGTGGCGTCATTTTAAAAATTGGATATCTTAATTACTATGGATTTAAGGCGTGACAATTTCCGGAGTATTATTTTCTTCGATTTAAAGTGTAATTTTACAGTTCAGTAGAGCCTCGGTAGGCTACAAACTGCTTTTGGTGGTGAAGCACCATGAAGGAAGACTATTTATAACTTATTTACAGAATTCAAGCGCGGTCGTATCAATCTCAGTGACGTATTTCGTG
Organism: Eumeta japonica; assembly: GCA_005406025.1. Lineage (NCBI taxonomy): Eukaryota > Metazoa > Arthropoda > Insecta > Lepidoptera > Psychidae > Eumeta > Eumeta japonica. Next base: position 597,743 of record BGZK01000025.1, read on the forward strand.
ATAGTTGCCCGTCCACCGCTGGGAACAACAAAAACATCGATGCTGTGCGCCGTATGATCAAAACAGACAGGCATGTGACTTACCATGAGATTCGGGCGTCCTTAGGCATAGACATGAGTCAAATACAATGAATCCTACACAAACATTTGGGTATAAAAAAGCTGTGCTCTCGGTGGATCTCTCAAAATTTAACCGAGGCTCGAAAAATGGGCCGCGTTACTTAGTGTAATGCCGTGCTTACCCGACTCAAGGAAAGGGCTTGCGAATTGGTGTGAGACGTAAAAACAGGTCACAAAACATGGATTTATGCTTTATGACAAAACACGCTACGGTCTAAAACAAAGCAACAGTCGATCATATGCGTCTATCAAGATGATTCGAAACCAAAGTGGCGCGCGAGCGCAGTACCTCTAAGCGGATGATTGCTTCTTTTTTTTATAAAACTGGAAACGTAGCTACTGTTTCTCGGAAGAATTGTAGTATTGTGAATAGTAATAGATACACGACCATTTATTTGCCGGAAGCCGAAGACAAACTACATAAAATAACTGTAAACTTCGTATCATCTTACACCACGACAATACCAGTTCTCACTCAGCCAAACCGGCAAATACTTTTATGAAGAAGAAAAACGTAGAACCTATGAGCAATCCTGCGTAAAGTCTCAGAGTCCTATCTAAATATTTGAACACGACCTCGGTTATAAAAATGTTACGCCACAACATCTGAACCCATAAATTACGACCATCTCCACGATTATCTCATTTCCATGGAAATAATGTGTCACAAGAAATTGTATAACCAGGGAACACAAAAAAATACTAAAGTGTGAAGAGGTAAACTTAGAATTGTAACTTTGAAGGCAAATTATGTTTCTTTTTTTTTTTTTTTTAAGTCTTTTTTCGTTATTTCATTATGTCCAAAAAACCGAGCTACACCTATGTGGATAAAGTTCTTTAAACATTTTATTAAAGTTTTATTGCCAACGGAACCCTAAAAACTCACGCTCACGCCGCTGTCCTTTCGTACGTCTGTCTGCTTGCCTGTTCTGTCTTTACAAGGCAGTAACGTTTGAAGCGTAACAGGTGGCCAGTACACATTTTCACAAAATAGGTGTTATTATGACGAATATCCTAACCAGACTTTAAAAAAAGTAAAAAAAAAATATGTGGGTAAATCGTGTTTTAACAATATTTCATTTAATATAACAACCTTTCCTTACTTGACCTTAAGAAAAATATAACGTTGAATTTACTTGTTATTACACTTGCGATCGGGCCACGACTTTCTGCAATAAACTTCAATTTTTTACGTACAACAATTCCAGAGGCATGCCGCTACCACATAAGGATGAACTTACGCCGCCGCAATAGTTTCATTTTTTCCCTTTAGTAGCAGGGAAAACTAATATCCATGTTTTAGAACAAGAACATTGTTATCCTGAGAATAAATTGCATGCAAAATCACTTTCAACACAAGTAAGCTTTTACTGAAATGATAAATAATATGAGAAATAAAATCGATAAGTAACGGACGTGTGATAATATAGTTATTGATTTAGTACGCGATGTGGAAAAACTTGTCGAGAAAGGTTCAGGCGCAACAAAGTTCCAATATATCAAACCAATAGATTATAAACATGCCATTCAATTGATTTATTTTCGTCAGGTACGAAAAACATACATTATTTAATAAAACATCGTTTTCATATAGATGTCTGTTATAACCCCGAAAACACTCGGTCCTCGGCCCGGCTTTGTAATTCAGATTGAAATATATCTTTATTTAATAGGTTATAAATAACACTTAAAACAATTTACAATGTTTTACAAACTAAAATTTAGCTACTTCGTCACTTTAACACTTGTTCGGAACGAAGTTTCCAGGTTTCTACTTCACAACATATCGAGAACAGTCCGAACAAGAAGCATCACTGTTCGTTACTGAGGAGCTCTACTGATCCAGATCACCTTGGTTAGTGTTAGGTCAAAGTCATTGCATAAAGTGCTGTGAATATACGAGAAGCCAAACGAGTTCAAACAAGACACGTCTACCGTTTATCATTGAGAAGTTCCAAAATGTGGTAATTCCGGCTGCAGCTTCAGGTCGTGATCATTAAATTGTCATATAGGCTTAGTAGACATCATTTCAAAGTGGACGAAAGAGAACGGAGTAAGTTACCATCGGGTTGCAGGAAAATAACTTATACAACTTAATAGGAAAATAAAACAGTGAAGTTAAATAAAACTTAAAAAAAA